>JAAALK010000282.1:401114-727245 GCA_019279435.1 Zizania palustris
ATATATCACCATAGCGTCAGGAAGGAAAGCATAAGAAATAAAATATTGAATGATTGGTACTAATACATCTTATACCTTGAAATGGTAGTAGTAAACAATAGAAGGTTAATACTAATACATTTAGGTCACCTCTCATTGCTATGGTGTACATTTATTAAAAAAATAAATTGTGTCACCAATTTTTTCTAGTGTATTAACACATCAATGTGTCACTGACACTTTGGGATAGATGGGTTACTAAGTCTTTAATCGAGGTCGCAATAGAACACTTATGGGTTAACCTTTTTTTAATCAAATCAACACACTAACAGGACAATCAATTTGATATGGTTGAATTGAGCCTAGTGTCATGCGGATCAGGACTGTAATGTGGGAGTAAGACTATAGAAAGTATGACCCATACCTGTTTAATATGGCACACAATACAAGGTTAATAACAATACATTTAATCACCCCGCATTGCTAGGTTGTGCGTTTAGAAAATTTTAAACAGGGTCAACATTTTTTGTATGTGTATCAACACATTAATGTGTTATTGACACTTTGGTTTAGATGGGTTAGTGAGCCTTCAATCAAGGTCCCAATAGAACACTTATGTGGTAATTATTTTTTAATCATATCAACACACTAACGTGACACACACAATTTGAGATAGTTAAATTAAGACCGTGTCATATAGATCAGGATTGTAATGTAGGACTACGAGTATAGATAAGTACTACACATATATCCTTACCCACTACCTGAATATATAGGAAAATTTAACGATTTTCCACCCTTAATAAGTGCGTTCAATTATTTGTCACCTTTACCCACTGTCATATACTCAGGTGGTCCCACATGTCAGCCACACAGGTGGCAAATAATTGAATGACACTCACTTAAAAGTGGAAAATAGTTGAATCTCCCGAGTATATAAGATTACGGACAAATTTCTAAATAGCCCACAAGCAGACTTGTAGTCAATATCTAACTAGTCCTACAAACACTAACATTGCTAGTCTCCCTTCTTTGACTTACACTCTCGGACTCATTCACGTTGATGTTCATTTGTTTCCCATCCCCAAAGGCACTTCCCCTACCTTTCTTGTCCTTAGTGTCATTGCCCTTGCCTTTTCCTATCTATCTCTACTGTCGCCATCCTAATCACGAGTCCCACTTCACCCTGTTTAGCTTCCACAACCTCTAGTGTGGCACCACCTCATTTCATCGCCCTCCGGTATTGCACCACTCTTCGACCAAACACAAAATAAAGCATGTGGATATATCACCATAGCGTCAGGAAGGAAAGCATAAGAAATAAAATATTGAATGATTGGTACTAATACATCTTATACCTTGAAATGGTAGTAGTAAACAATAGAAGGTTAATACTAATACATTTAGTCACCTCTCATTGCTATGGTGTACATTTATAAAAAATAAATTGTGTCACCAATTTTTTCTAGTGTATTAACACATCAATGTGTCACTGACACTTTGGGATAGATGGGTTACTAAGTCTTTAATCGAGGTCGCAATAGAACACTTATGGGTTAACCTTTTTTTAATCAAATCAACACACTAACAGGACAATCAATTTGATATGGTTGAATTGAGCCTAGTGTCATGCGGATCAGGACTGTAATGTGGGAGTAAGACTATAGAAAAGTATGACCCATACCTGTTTAATATGGCACACATTTAAGCGGCCTATTAGACAATATCTAACTAGTCCTACATCTTTTTCCTCTAATACACCACCGCCCTCCAATCAAACATAAAATAAAGCATGAATTTATCACCATAGCGTCAAGAAGGAAAGCAAATGAAATAAAACATTGAATCATTGGTAGCAGTAAATTATATACATTCTTATTGTAATAGTACACAATACAAGGTTAATAACAATACATTTAATCACCCCGCATTGCTAGGTTGTGCGTTTAGAAAATTTTAAACAGGGTCAACATTTTTGTATGTGTATCAACACATTAATGTGTTATTGACACTTTGGTTTAGATGGGTTAGTGAGCCCTTCAATCAAGGTCCCAATAGAACACTTATGGGGTAATTATTTTTTAATCATATCAACACACTAACGTGACACACACAATTTGAGATAGTTAAATTAAGACCGTGTCATATAGATCAGGATTGTAATGTAGGACTACGAGTATAGATAAGTACTACACATATATCCTTACCCACTACCTGAATATATAGGAAAATTTAACGATTTTCCACCCTTAATAAGTGCGTTCAATTATTTGTCACCTTTACCCACTGTCATATACTCAGGTGGTCCCACATGTCAGCCACACAGGTGGCAAATAATTGAATGACACTCACTTAAAAGTGGAAAATAGTTGAATCTCCCGAGTATATAAGATTACGGACAAATTTCTAAATAGCCCACAAGCAGACTTGTAGTCAATATCTAACTAGTCCTACAAACACTAACATTGCTAGTCTCCCTTCTTTGACTTACACTCTCGGACTCATTCACGTTGATGTTCATTTGTTTCCCATCCCCAAAGGCACTTCCCCTACCTTTCTTGTCCTTAGTGTCATTGCCCTTGCCTTTTCCTATCTCTAGTGTCGCCATCCTAATCACGAGTCCCACTTCACCCTGTTTAGCTTCCACAACCTCTAGTGTGGCACCACCTCATTTCATCGCCCTCCGGTATTGCACCACTCTTCGACCAAACACAAAATAAAGCATGTGGATATATCACCATAGCGTCAGGAAGGAAAGCATAAGAAATAAAATATTGAATGATTGGTACTAATACATCTTATACCTTGAAATGGTAGTAGTAAACAATAGAAGGTTAATACTAATACATTTAGTCACCTCTCATTGCTATGGTGTACATTTATAAAAAATAAATTGTGTCACCAATTTTTTCTAGTGTATTAACACATCAATGTGTCACTGACACTTTGGGATAGATGGGTTACTAAGTCTTTAATCGAGGTCGCAATAGAACACTTATGGGTTAACCTTTTTTTAATCAAATCAACACACTAACAGGACAATCAATTTGATATGGTTGAATTGAGCCTAGTGTCATGCGGATCAGGACTGTAATGTGGGAGTAAGACTATAGAAAAGTATGACCCATACCTGTTTAATATGGCACACATTTAAGCGGCCTATTAGACAATATCTAACTAGTCCTACATCTTTTTCCTCTAATACACCACCGCCCTCCAATCAAACATAAAATAAAGCATGCAATTTATCACCATAGCGTCAAGAAGGAAAGCAAATGAAATAAAACATTGAATCATTGGTAGCAGTAAATTATATACATTCTTATTGTAATAGTACACAATACAAGGTTAATAACAATACATTTAATCACCCCGCATTGCTAGGTTGTGCGTTTAGAAAATTTTAAACAGGGTCAACATTTTTGTATGTGTATCAACACATTAATGTGTTATTGACACTTTGGTTTAGATGGGTTAGTGAGCCTTCAATCAAGGTCCCAATAGAACACTTATGGGGTAATTATTTTTTAATCATATCAACACACTAACGTGACACACACAATTTGAGATAGTTAAATTAAGACCGTGTCATATAGATCAGGATTGTAATGTAGGACTACGAGTATAGATAAGTACTACACATATATCCTTACCCACTACCTGAATATATAGGAAAATTTAACGATTTGCCACCCTTAATAAGTGCGTTCAATTATTTGTCACCTTTACCCACTGTCATATACTCAGGTGGTCCCACATGTCAGCCACACAGGTGGCAAATAATTGAATGACACTCACTTAAAAGTGGAAAATAGTTGAATCTCCCGAGTATATAAGATTACGGACAAATTTCTAAATAGCCCACAAGCAGACTTGTAGTCAATATCTAACTAGTCCTACAAACACTAACATTGCTAGTCTCCCTTCTTTGACTTACACTCTCGGACTCATTCACGTTGATGTTCATTGTTTCCCATCTCCAAAGGCACTTCCCCTACCTTTCTTGTCCTTAGTGTCATTGCCCTTGCCTTTTCCTATCTCTAGTGTCGCCATCCTAATCACGAGTCCCACTTCACCCTGTTTAGCTTCCACAACCTCTAGTGTGGCACCACCTCATTTCATCGCCCTCCGGTATTGCACCACTCTTCGACCAAACACAAAATAAAGCATGTGGATATATCACCATAGCGTCAGGAAGGAAAGCATAAGAAATAAAATATTGAATGATTGGTACTAATACATCTTATACCTTGAAATGGTAGTAGTAAACAATAGAAGGTTAATACTAATACATTTAGTCACCTCTCATTGCTATGGTGTACATTTATAAAAAATAAATTGTGTCACCAATTTTTTCTAGTGTATTAACACATCAATGTGTCACTGACACTTTGGGATAGATGGGTTACTAAGTCTTTAATCGAGGTCGCAATAGAACACTTATGGGTTAACCTTTTTTTAATCAAATCAACACACTAACAGGACAATCAATTTGATATGGTTGAATTGAGCCTAGTGTCATGCGGATCAGGACTGTAATGTGGGAGTAAGACTATAGAAAAGTATGACCCATACCTATTTAATATGGCACACATTTAAGTGGCCTATTAGACAATATCTAACTAGTCCTACATCTTTTCCCTCTAATACACCACCGCCCTCCAATCAAACATAAAATAAAGCATGCAAATTTATCACCATAGCGTCAAGAAGGAAAGCAAATGAAATAAAACATTGAATCATTGGTAGCAGTAAATTATATACATTCTTATTGTAGTAGTACACAATACAAGGTTAATAACAATACATTTAATCACCCCGCATTGCTAGGTTGTGCGTTTAGAAAATTTTAAACAGGGTCAACATTTTTTGTATGTGTATCAACACATTAATGTGTTATTGACACTTTGGGTTAGATGGGTTAGTGAGCCTTCAATCAAGGTCCCAATAGAACACTTATGGGGTAATTATTTTTTAATCATATCAACACACTAACGTGACACACACAATTTGAGATAGTTAAATTAAGACCGTGTCATAGATCAGGATTGTAATGTAGGACTACGAGTATAGATAAGTACTACACATATATCCTTACCCACTACCTGAATATATAGGAAAATTTAACGATTTGCCACCCTTAATAAGTGGGTTCAATTATTTGTCACCTTTACCCACTGTCATATACTCAGGTGGTCCCACATGTCAGCCACACAGGTGGCAAATAATTGAATGACACTCACTTAAAAGTGGAAAATAGTTGAATCTCCCGAGTATATAAGATTACGGACAAATTTCTAAATAGCCCACAAGCAGACTTGTAGTCAATATCTAACTAGTCCTACAAACACTAACATTGCTAGTCTCCCTTCTTTGACTTCCACTCTCGGACTCATTCACGTTGATGTTCATTGTCTTCCCATCTCCAAAGGCACTTCCCCTACCTTTCTTGTCCTTAGTGTCATTGCCCTTGCCTTTTCCTATCTCTAGTGTCGCCATCCTAATCACGAGTCCCACTTCACCCTGTTTAGCTTCCCCAACCTCTGGTGTGGCACCACCTCATTTCATCGCCCTCCGGTATTGCACCACTCTCTGACCAAACACAAAATAAAGCATGTGGATATATCACCATAGCGTCAGGAAGGAAAGCATAAGAAATAAAATAGTGAATGATTGCTACTAATACATCTTATACCTTGAAATGGTAGTAGTAAACAATAGAAGGTTAATACTAATACATTTAGTCACCTCTCATTGCTATGGTGTACATTTATAAAAAATTAAATTGTGTCACCAATTTTGTCTAGTGTATTAACACATCAATGTGTCACTGACACTTTGGGATAGATGGGTTACTGAGTCCTTAATCGAGGTCGCAATAGAACACTTATGGGTTAACCATTTTTTAATCAAATCAACACTCTAACATGACAAACAATTTGATATGGTTGAATTGAGCCTAGTGTCATGCGGATCAGGACTGTAATGTGGGAGTAAGACTATAGAAAAGTATGACCCATACATGTTTAATATGGCACACATTTAAGCGGCCTATTAGACAATATCTAACTAGTCCTACATCTTTTTCCCTCTAATACACCACCGCCCTCCAATCAAACATAAAATAAAGCATGTAAATTTATCACCATAGCGTCAAGAAGGAAAGCAAATGAAATAAAAAATTGAATCATTGGTAGCAGTAAATTATATACATTCTTATTGTAGTAGTACACAATACAAGGTTAATAACAATACATTTAATCACCCCGCATTGCTAGGTTGTGCGTTTAGAAAATTTTAAACAGGGTCAACATTTTTTGTATGTGTATCAACACATTAATGTGTTATTGACACTTTGGGTTAGATGGGTTAGTGAGCCTTCAATCAAGGTCCCAATAGAACACTTATGGGGTAATTATTTTTTAATCATATCAACACACTAACGTGACACACACAATTTGAGATAGTTAAATTAAGACCGTGTCATATAGATCAGGATTGTAATGTAGGACTACGAGTATAGATAAGTACTACACATATATCATTACCCACTACCTGAATATATAGGAAAATTTAACGATTTGCCACCCTTAATAAGTGTGTTCAATTATTTGTCACCTTTACCCACTGTCATATACTCAGGTGGTCCCACATGTCAGCACACAGGTGGAAAATAATTGAATGACACTCACTTAAAAGTGGAAAATAGTTGAATCTCCCGTTATATAAGATTACGGACAAATTTCTAAATAGCCCACAAGCAGACTTGTAGTCAATATCTAACTAGTCCTACAAACACTAACATTGCTAGTCTCCCTTCTTTGACTTCCACTCTCGGACTCATTCACGTTGATGTTCATGTCTTTCCCATCTCCAAAGGCACTTCCCCTACCTTTCTTGTCCTTAGTGTCATTGCCCTTGCCTTTTCCTATCTCTAGTGTCGCCATCCTAATCGTGAGTCCCACTTCGCCCTGTTTAGCTTACCCAACCTCTGGTGTGGCACCACCTCATTTCATCGCCCTCCGGTATTGCACCACTCTCCGACCAAACACAAAATAAAGCATGTGGATATATCACCATAGCGTCAGGAAGGAAAGCATAAGAAATAAAATAGTGAATGATTGCTACTAATACATCTTATACCTTGAAATGGTAGTAGTAAACAATAGAAGGTTAATACTAATACATTTAGTCACCTCTCATTGCTATGGTGTATATTTATAAAAAATTAAATAGTGTCACCAATTTTGTCTAGTGTATTAACACATCAATGTGTCACTGACACTTTGGGATAGATGGTTTACTGAGTCTTTAATCGAGGTCGCAATAGAACACTTATGGGTTAACCATTTTTTAATCAAATCAACACACTAACAGGACCAACAATTTGATATGGTTGAATTGAGCCTAGTGTCATGTGGATCAGGACTGTAATGTGGGAGTAAGACTATAGAAAAGTATGAATCATACCTGTTTAATATGACACACATTTAAGCGGCCTATTAGACAATATCTAACTAGTCCTACATCTTCTTTCCCTCTAATACACCACCACCCTCCAATCAAACATAAAATAAAGCATGCAAATTTATCACCATAGCGTCAAGAAGGAAAGCAAATGAAATAAAACATTGAATCATTGGTAGCAGTAAATCATATACATTCTTATGGTAGTAGTACACAATACAAGGTTAATAACAATACATTTAATGACCCCGCATTGCTAGGTTGTGCGTTTAGAAAATTTTAAACTAGGTCAACATTTTTTGTATGTGTATCAACACATTAATGTATTATTTACACTTTGGGTTAGATGGGTTAGTGAGACTTCAATCAAGGTCCCAATAGAACACTTATGAGGTAATTATTTTTTAATCATATCAACACACTAACGTGACACACACAATTTAGATAGTTAAATTAAGCCCGTGTCATATAGATCAGGATTGTAATGTAGGACTACGAGTATAGATAAGTACTACCCATATATCCTTACCCACTACCTGAATATATAGGAAAATTTAACTATTTGCCACCCTTAATAAGTGCATTCAATTATTTGTCACCTTTATCCACTGTCATATACTCAGGTGGTCCCACATGTCAGCCACACAGGTGGCAAATAATTGAATGACACTCACTTAAAAGTGGAAAATAGTTGAATCTCCCGAGTATATAAGATTACGGACAAATTTCTAAATAGCCCACAAGCAGACTTGTAGTCAATATCTAACTAGTCCTACAAACACTAACATCGCTAGTATCCCTTCTTTGACTTCCACTCTCTGACTCATTCACGTTGATGTTCATGTCTTTCCCTTCTCCAACGGCACTTCCCCTATCTTTCTTGTCCTTAGTCTAGTGTATTAACACATCAATGTGTCACTGACACATTGGGATAGATGGTTTACTGAGTCTTTAATCGAGGTCGCAATAGAACACTTATGGGGTAACCATTTTTAATCAAATCAACACACTAACAGGACAAACAATTTGAGATGGTTGAATTGAGCCTAGTGTCATGCGGATCAGGACTGTAATGTGGGAGTAAGACTATAGAAAAGTATGACCCATACTTGTTTAATATGACATACATTTAAGCAGCCTATTATACAATATCTAACTAGTCCTACAAATCCTAGCATGACTTTTCCGTTCTTTGGCTTCCACTCTCTCACTCATTCATGTTGACATCCATGCCTTTCCCATTTCCAACACCACTTCCCCTACCTTTTTTGTCTCTAGTGCCATCGTCCCTACCTTTTCCTATATCTAGTGTCGTTATCCCAATTGCTAGTCCTCCTTCGCCCCATTTAGATTCCCCACCTCATCTTTTTGCCCTCTAATACACCACCGCCCTCCAATCAAACATAAAATAAAGCATGCAAATTTATCACCATAGCGTCAAGAAGGAAAGCAAATGAAATAAAACATTGAATCATTGGTAGCAGTAAATCATATACATTCTTATGGTAGTAGTACACAATAGAAGGTTAATAAAAATACATTTACTCACCCCACATTGCTAGGCTGTGCGTTTAGAAAATTTTAAACAGGGTCAACAGTTTTTGTATGTGTATCAACACATTAATGTGTTATTGACACTTTGGGTTAGATGGGTTAGTGAGCCTTCAATCAAGGTCACAATAGAACACTTATGGGGTAATTATTTTTTAATCATATTAACACACTAATGTGGCACACACAATTTGAGATAGTTAAATTAAGCTCGTGTCATATAGATCAGGATTGTAATGTAGGACTGCGAGTATAGATAAGTACTACCCTAGTCTCTCTTCTTTAACTTCCGCTCTCTGACTCATTCACGTTGATGTTCATGTCTTTCCCATCTCCAACGCCACTTCCCCTACCTTTCTTGTCCTTAGTGCCATTGCCCTTGTCTTTTCCTATCTCTAGTGTCGTCATCCTAATCGCGAGTCCCACTTCACCCTGTTTTCCTTCCCCAACCTCTGGTGTGGCACCACCTCATTTCATCACCCTTCGGTATGCCACCACTCTCCGACCAAACACAAAATAAATCATGTGGATATCTCACCATAGCGGCAGGAAGGAAAGCATAAGAAATAAAATATTGAATCATTGGTAGTAGTACATATTATACCTTGAAATGGTAGTAGTACACAATAGAAGGTTAATAATAATAAATTTAGTCACTTCGCATTGCTAGGTTGTACATTTATAAAATTTTAAATCCGGTCACCAATTTTTATAAGTGTATTAACACATCAATTTGTCATTGACACTTTGGGATAGATGGTTTATTAAGCCATTAATCAAGGTCCCAATAGAACACTTATGGTGGTAGTCATTTTTTAATCATATCAACACACTAACATGACACATAATTTGTGATGGTTGAATTGAGCCCGATGTCATGCAAATCAGGACTAGACGTGGCAGTGTGACTATAGATAGGTACTACCCATACCTGTTTACCCACTACCTAGGTATATAATATTACGGGCCTAATTTCTAAATAGTCCACAAGTAGCCTATTAGACGATATCTAACTAGTCCTACAAACCCTAATATGGATTATTTCCCTTTTTTGGCTTCCACTCCCACACTCATTCACACTAGTGTCCATGCCTTTCCCATCTCCAATACCATTGCACCTACCTTTCTCATCTCTAGTGTCACCATCCCAATCGCTAGTCCTTCGCCCCATTTAGCTTCCTTACCTCATCTTTTCACCCTCCTATATGATGCCACCCTCCAATCAAACAAAAAATAATGCATGTGAATTTCTCATCATAGCGTCAAGAAGGGAATCAAAAGAAATAAAATGTTGAATCATTGGTAGCAGTAAATCTTATACATCCAAATGGTAGTAGCCCACAATAGAAGGTTAATAATTATACATTTAGTCACCTCGCATTGGTAGGGTGTACATTTATAAAATTTTAACTAGGGTCACCAATTTTGGTAAGTGTATCAACACATCAATGTGTTATTGACACTTTGGGATAGATGGGTTTCTAAACCTTTAATCAAGGTCCCAGTACTACCCATACTTGTTACCCACTACTTGAGTATATAAGATTGTGGACCAAATTTCTAAATAGCCCACAAGCAGCCTAGTATACAGTATCTAACTAGTCCTACAAACCCTAACATTGTTGATTTCCACTTTTTGACTCATTCGCTTTGGCGTCCCTTTCTTTCCCATCTCTAATGGCACTGCCCTACCTCTCTCATCTCTAGTGCCATCGTCCCTGCCTTTTCCTATCTCTAGTGTCGTCATCCCAGTCACTAGTATTGCTTCACCCTGTTTAGTTGCCCCACCCTTTGGTGCGATGCCACCTCATCTTGTCACCCTCAAGTATGCCGCCACCCTCCGATCAAAACAAAATAAAGCATGTAGATTTCTCACCATAGCATCAGGAAGGAAAGCAAAAAAAAATTGAATCATTGGTACTACACATCTTATACATCGAAATTATAATAGTACACAATAGAATATTAATAATAATACATTTAGGGGGCATTCGATTGCTTATATTTGTCTAGCCTAGATCATATCAATGAGCTAGGTCCAATTCATACAGACTTGATGTATGTAATGTATGTTTTTTAGTTTCCTGCACATGTTTAACCTAGTCAAAGGGACATGGTGTTTAGTTGCTCGCATGTGGATACATTGCATGAGATAAAAAATTATAAATAATGAATCATCATGGTATTTATTATGTGAAACTATTTTATTATAATTGTTAATCCATCTAATAGTACTTACTATTATTTAAAATGCATTATTATCATTTAATATGTGTTAATCACGTACTAACAACATCATTAGTTAGTTACTTGCCCACATCTAGTAAACTAGGCTAGGCATAAATGGATTTGAAATCTATTTCTGTGGAGCAAGATTGGGAAGCACCATTTGCCTTGGGAAAATTACTCACATGTCATTATAATTTTCAAAATTTGCCTATATGCCACTGTCAGTGACTGTGGCGGCCCTCATCTGTCAGTGACACACCGATGGCATATTGGAAAATCATAAAAATTGTAATGGCATGGAAAAAATTAACCCATTTGTCTTTGGTGAGCCAGGCTGAGTCACACATGCGAGCAACCAAACAAATAAATCTTGCATCACGTGGGCCTAGTTGAGCCATGTATAGGCAACCAAATGCCCCATTAGTTACCTCACATTGTTAGGGTGTACATTTATAAAATTTTAAATAGTGTCACCAACTTTGGTGAGGGTATCACTGCATTAATGTGGCATTCACACTTTGGGATAGATGGGTTACTGAGCCTTTAATCAAGGTCCCAATAGAACATGTATGGGGTAACCATTTTTTAATCATAAACACACTAATGCGACACACACAATTTGAGATAATTGAATTGAGCTTGGTTTCATGGGGATCAAGACTAGAATGTGGAAGTACGTGTATAGATAAGTACTACCCATACTTGTTACCCACTACTTGAGTATATAAGATTGTGGACCAAATTTCTAAATAGACCACAAGCAGCCTAGTAGACAACATCTAACTAGTCCTACAAACCCTAACATGGTTGGTTTCCCTTTTTTAGCTTCCACTCTCTCACTCATTCACACTAGCGTCCCTGCCTTTTTCTAACACCACTGCACCTACCTTTCTTTTCTCTAGTGCCATCGTCGGCTGCTCTCCGATCAAACACAAAATAAAGCATGCAGATTTCTCACCATAGTGTCAAGAAGGAAAGCAAAAGAAATAAAATATTGAATCATTGATATCAACACATCTTATACATCGAAATGGTAGTTGTACACAATAGAAGGTTAATAAAAATGCATTTAGTCACCTTGCATTGCTAGGGTGTACATTAATAAAATTTTAAACAGGGTCACTAATTTTGGTTGATTGTATCAACACATTGATGTGTTATTGACACTTTGGGATAGATGGGTTACTTAGCCTTTAATCAAGGTCTAGAACACTACTTATGTGGTAACTATTTTTTAATCATATCAACACACTAATGTGACACACGATTTTATATAATTTAATTGAGCCTGGTGTCGTGCGGATAGGACTAGAATGTGGGAGTACGAGTATAGATAAGTACTACCCATACATGTTTACCCACTATCCGAGTATATAAGATTAAGGGCCAAATTTCTAAATAGCCCACAAGCAGCCTGTAGTTCATATCTAACTAGTCCTACAAACCCTAACATGGATTTTTTCCCTTCTTTGGCTTCCACTCTCCGACTCATTCACAATGACATCCTTTATTTTCTCGTTTCCAACGCCAATGCCCTACATTTCTCCCTTGTCTTTTTCATATCTCTAGTGTCGTCATACTAATCACTAGTCCTGCTTCACCCTGTTTAGCTGTCACAATCTCCGATGTGGTGCCACTTCGTCTTGTCGCCATACGATATGCCGCCACCCTTCAATCATAACAATATAAAGCATGCGAATTTCTCACCATAGCATCAAGAAGGAGAACAGAAGAAATAAAATATTGAATCATTGGTAGTAGTACATCTTATACAACGAAATTGTAGTAGTACGCAATAGAAGATTAATAATAATACATTTAGTCACCTCACATTGCAAGGGTGTACATTTAGATAGGTTTAAATAGAGTCACCAATTTTGGCGAGTCTATCAACGCATTAATGTGTCATTGATACTTTGGGATTGATTGGTTACTGATCCTTTAATCAAGGTCACAATGAAACACTTATGTGGTAACTATTTTTAATCATATCAATACACTAACGTGACATACATAATTTAAGATAGTTGAATTGAGCATGGTGTTATGCAGATGAGGACTAAAATATGGGAGTACAGTTATAGATAAGTACTACTCGGGTATATAAGATTTTGGGCCAAATTTCTAAAGAGCCCACTAGCAGCCTAGTTGTTGATATCTAACTAGTCATGTAAACTTTAACATGGTAGGTTTCCCTTCTTTGACTTCCAATCAATTTGAGTTTATTTTAATTATTGTTCATAAGTCCAAAATGACTAATCAGATGGAGTACTGTTTAAATATATGTTTTCAGAAGTTTGAAAAAAATCAATTTTGAATTTCAAATCCAACCGCCGGTCTAGCCTTGTTTGACCTGTTACGGCCGGTAAGCTAGGTGAACCTGCCCCCTAGTTCGCACGCTTCAGGTGCTCTCGAAACGTACCAAGCCATTTTTCTATCGACCAGCTGCCAGATACATCCGCGTGCGTTCCAATAGAAAATTTTAAGACCTTCTCACTGCTACCAAAGTACCAAGCTAAAATGTAGACGAGTTAAATAAGGCAAGATGCCTACTGACTGCTGTGCATCTGACTCTTAATTTGGCCATCGGTGCATAGAAACAAAAAAGGAGGACCCTCCGTTATGGTTTAGAACTGCAAGCCCATGCACCATGCCTTTGGCCGGTCCGTAATACAGTGCAGAATTAGTACACAAAGACCACGACTGTTCATGCACAGCAAACGTACCCAACCATCGCCAACAAGCTGTATCTTGGTCCATGCTGCATAACAGGTCAGGGCCCTCCTTTAGGTCACTGTGGAAGGCAGCCAGCCTTTCATGTGGCATTATTGTGCACGAATTAATAATCTGTATCACAATTCACAAACACAACACACTGATTGATACCCCATGCTGAGTATGTGTGACAGTGTAGAGATCCATGACCAAAATAGTGGCTGGGGTCAGCCATAATCTAGAGTGGATGATCTTGCACGGGATGGGAGCATCAGGCAATAGAGGAAATGGAGAATGGAATATTTACAGAACTGTTGCCTTCAAGTTATAATCAAGTTGCTGAGATTCTACTCATAACTATTGCATTTGAGAACACATTTCCTCCAATCATACACAAAAGGAGAGCTAACCCAGAGCTCAATATACTTGTAAACCTATTAGCACTTCCACTATACAGCAGGGCAACATAGCAGCAAAAGCTTTGGTCCTAGAATTAATAGAGTAGAGAACAAAAAAGGGGGACAGGAAGAGAAGGCGATGGAATTATACATGGTCGAATAGCTCAATTTCACAAGCTTTTTAAAACGGGCATTAAGATCTGTGTGAGACACTTTGCTTATTCCAGTCCCAGGCAGCCCTACGAGTGTCATGAGAGTTTTTTCCTTCGACCACTCGATGTGAATCCTGTCGCGCCGGGCTGTAGTCCCTATAGTGCTGTTGATCATTTGGCATCCGCCAGCTCCGGCTCCCAGAATCACTACTTGGGGCCGACACAGAAGCAGAATCGACAACCATGTCACCCTCTAGTATGCGAAGAACCTAGCAAAAGATAGAAAGGTGAAAGTGTTTAGAAGATCTAGTGTTACCAATGGTTAAGAACAAAATGACTGCAGAATGAACCGGAAAGAACTGACATGAGACATCCGAGGCCTTGAATGAGGATCACGACGTATGCAAAGGTTTGCCGCGTGCAGCATGCAATAGACCTCATGTTCACAATAGCGGTCCCCCAAGCGTGGATCTATGAGTTCATCAAATGCACGCTCCTCCAAGAAAGGCCGTGCCTGTTATTATCCAAATCTTTATGAGTTCAGACTACAAAGCACAAAATGGAGTAAAGCAGAAGTTTATCTGTCTATAATGTCCAACTTGATTAGGATTGAAAGGCTTTGAAGAAGATAGTTTTGAGCATCTGAAATTTTGAACCTTCATTAAAAACCAAGAGTGATGAAAAATGAAACGGAACGAACTAACCCATTCAGTTAAAAACTGCTGGCCCTTTGGTCGGTTAATGTCAACAGCCTTGCGACCAGTGACAAGTTCTACTAACACGACCCCGAATGAGTAGACATCGGCCTTCTCTGTTATTTGTCCACTTTGCGCATATTCTGGTGCCAGATAACTGCAGACAATCATATAGAGCAAAATTATTCAGTGCTCAGAATTGCCTAAGATACCAAAATACAGTTGCAAACCCCCAATATTTACCCAAATGTTCCAATTACTCTCGTTTCAACACCCATGTCGCCATCAGGTTGCCATCGTGCCAAACCAAAATCTCCAACCTGACAGACCATTATTGATAATCATACAATTACAACCTTATAATGGAATCCTGAAGTTAACAGGATGCACGATATAAGAATGTACAATCAGCAGGGTTCAGCAGGTACTAGGTACTACTAAAATAATGAGGAAGTTCAGAGAACAATGATTGCAATTCAATCAAATACTAGTTAATACCCTATTGTCATCCTAACAAGTACAGTGGCAAAGATAGGCATCTCAATTCAATATGAACTATACTGTATGGCTTCATCATTGCAATCGACATAAACACAAGATATCAAAAACAATATGTAACGCAACAAAATCATTGAAAAACTGTTACACTCCAATAGGCAAATGCAGACCATACCAGCGGTTCATAATCATGTGTAACAAGGATGTTATTTGGCCTCATGTCACGATGGATTATACAGCCAACTCTGCATTCTTCATGCAAGTACCGCAGCCCTCGAGCAGCACCAATTGCAATCTTTTGTCTAGCAGCCCATTCCAACGTTTCTTTGTTATTACGACCTGAATTTATTGCAACAATAGATTAGCATATACTCCATATTGCCATTAGCTCCACTAATTGTGCAAGACATAGTACCTTAGCATAACATCTGTTTACCATAATGCTATTAACTTTTACTCCACTATTGGAGCAAGACATAGTACCTTGACAGGATCAACTATCAAGACAAGACTAAAAAACTAAACTACAACCATGTATGTAAGCTATCAAGTGCATTAGCCAGCTTACAAACAGGTGCCTTATCAGAACTTGCAGGATTTCTATAAATAAAAACGAACGAGAGAATGATCTTACCATAAAGATGGGAGTCCAAGGATCCATTGCAGATGTACTCATATACCAGCAAACGTCTCTTATCCTCAACACAAAAGCCAATCAGCATTACAACATTCCGGTGTTGTGCGCAACTCAATACTTCCACCTCTGAGCAAAACTCAACGTCACCCTGGGAACTAGCGAGCTTGTATTGCTTAACAGCGATAGCTTGTCCATCAGGAAGGACACCTCGATGAACAGATCCAAATCCACCTTCAGCTAGGAAATTGGCTTGAGAGAAACCACCAGTTGCAAGCTCCAGTTCAGCATAAGTAAACCATCGAGGAGGTTTTCCAAAAACAGGTGCTTTATGCTGACATATTGAGCATAACGGTGGTGGTCCTGGGGGTGCACTCCTTGCCAATGAGACAGCATCCCTAACATTTCCTCGGAAGTTTAGATCTGACCTGCTTCTCATAGAACTAATTTCATTCAAGAGATCCAACTTGGATATATTCTCCAACAAAGCATCTGCTGTAGGCGTGCGAGTTTTTCGTGGACCTTTTCCGTGTGATCTCGACGATGCTGATCCCTGTAGAATGTCAACCATCCATGGCTGAAGTGACAAGGATGCTGGAGGACTCAATGTCTCACTGTCAGAATCAGAAATATTGATGTCTGAATGCTGCAGCTTATCCTTAGCTATTGGTACCTCCTTCTTCATAGAACCATTTGTGTCAGAAGCACTAAATGGGGAAGTCCCTGGATCTGAACTTGAAACAGAGGATGTTCCAGCTTCAGTACTTTCAAAAGGTGTCTCTGAGTCTGGGCTGCTGTTTGGTGTTACTGCCGGTCCTCGAATTGAAGTCCGTGGCTCTTTTACATCAGCTGTTGTTTTACCAACCGAACTGTCCAATATTGGTGGAAGTGAACAGCATACTTCAGAATCTTTATCAGGGGATCCCACAAGATTCAACCGGAGAACTTTAGGCTGAGAACGCTTCATAACAACAATATTGCACTGGAGCTCTTCCACACAATGCTTCTCCTCATGCTTCAACTCCCTACGTAGCAGAAACATGGAAAGATAAGCCAAAAAAATACTGTACAGAAGAAAACTACGGTAATAAGAGTTAACCATTACTTGTCTATCACAACCCAGCTTGCTTGTGCTCGCTTAGACTCAGCGGCTACAACACCAGAAGGAGACCCAGAAACAACCTTAGTCTTCACATTTATCTACACAAATGACAAAAGGTAAAA
The DNA here is from genome assembly GCA_019279435.1 of Zizania palustris. Classification (NCBI taxonomy): domain Eukaryota; kingdom Viridiplantae; phylum Streptophyta; class Magnoliopsida; order Poales; family Poaceae; genus Zizania; species Zizania palustris. The sequence goes on from JAAALK010000282.1 coordinate 418,657, forward strand.
CATCCAAGTATGCATCAAGAGTTAGGTAAACACCTCCAGAAGCAAATATTCTAACTTCAAACCTTGTTTTTATCACAAATATCATTATTAAGTTTTTGCATCATTTGACAACACAAATCGGAGACATCTGACTTCTGATCGAACATGGTCTTTTGGCCACTTGCACAATCACCAGCAAAGAGTGGAAAACCCCATAACTTCCTGCCTGAAATCCAGGGAAGACATTGATATTTAAGGCTCACTAACCCACAACTAATGGATAATCCAGAAATCTAAGGAATTTCAGTGATCATAATAAGAACAGAGCTTAGGTATCATTGATGCAAGTCCACGTGTGCATTTAGCTGTTCAAGCACATGCATGCAAAGGCGTTCAATATTGCAAGTGCAAAAGATAAAATCCAAGAAAAACTAACAGTACAGAGTGCACAATGCAAGAACACAGGAGAATGAAACAATACCAGAGCTATGTGCCGGGATGACAACGAGGAGCAAGATGCTGCCGCCAGGCTGCACTACGTGCGTCAACGCCCACACGATGGCTGTCTTCGAGATCTCCCTGGTGGCCGCTCGCACTGCCACCACCACCTTCTCTGCCGCTGCAGCGCCGCCCTTCTCCGCCACGGCCTTGCCTTTCCTCTGCAACAGCAACTGCTGCTGCTGCTGAGTAGAGCTCACCATCATGCTATCTACCTCCCACTGCAGCAAGGTGCCTACAAATCCACAACCTCTCTATAAGTAGCAACCCAAGAACCAACCAAAACAAACTCAAGAACCAACCAGGGCAAACTTGTAGTAACGCCTAGGAGTACAAGCAACACAACCACCACCCCCGAGCTCTTTAATGCATGCCAATGGGGATAGGAGGAGCAAGTACCGAGCTACTGACAGTTGCCACCAGAGCTCGACAACGAACCTGTTCCCAGAACGAAAAGGCAAAGCCAAAGACCAGTAAAGATTTCAGTAAGAGGATGCTCCCCTTACTTTTTCTCAACATCCCCTGGGGGTCCCAACGCCCGAGCGGGCTGCCGCCGCTGCCGATTGAGAGAAAGATCCCGACTTTTACGGCTGCCACAGAGGGGGCGCCACACTATGCCTGTGAGCGTCCTCGCCGCCACTGTGGCCGGGGATAGCTTCGCCCTCCTCGCCAGCTGAGGCGAGGTGGGTGGTGACCCCGCCCTGGCGTTAGTTTGGTCAGATTGCACAGTGCCGCATCGTCCTCCCGGCCCGCTCGACTCCCAAGTCCCACCACGCCGCAGGAATCCCAAATTATTCGAAATTTGTTCGAGCCCTCGCAGATCTCGCCGCAAAATTGGCCACCGCCAAGTGGGACAAAACAGAGTCAATTCCACGGATAAAATCATACAACTAAATTCTCCGCCCCATATGCTAAGCGCGTAGAAGAGATTTGACCCGCATTTCCTTCCATTTACACAAATATGTCCTAAAATAACCCGGAAATTTGCCATACGGAGCTCCCGATTACCGGCTGCGCTAATCCGAGCCGGCGCGAATCGAAGCTGCTCTAGTAAACGAAAAGGCAAACCGGAGCCGACGCCGCGAAGGAGCAGAGAACCCACCAGATAACGCGAGGATCCCCTGGCCGGCGCCGTTGACAACGAAGAGTAGATTAGCGAACGCCGCCAACACCGCCGCGCCACCACTCCTCGCCGAGCTACGCGCACCGAGCGAGGCAGGCGAATCCTAGCCCCTGTCGCGTACGCGTGGAAGCGGAAGCGGGAGCGGAGGCGGAGGTGCGGGAAGAGGTGGCCATTAATGAACCAAGTAGGCGAAGTAAGGTGCGAACTGCGAAGCAATTAAACCTCCATTGCCTTGCCGCTATTCGCTCACCTCTCACAGTTACTACTCCCACCACCAACACAAATGGCGACAGGTGGATTTCCCATTCTACCCTCTATACTTGATCGTATTAACAACTTTGCCACTATCGTACTTGAGTACGTATTTGCAAACTCATTTTTAAAGCGGGTCGCTGAGGTGGAAGACTTGTAGAGAGCCTGTCCGGCTGTCCAGGCGATACCAAGCCGTCAGATTCCGATCGGACGGTCATCCATCGCCGCGGAGTAAATGCCGCGGAAGGGTGCGGCCTCGTGAGCCTGGCGGTCCAAAGGTGGGGACCCCCTGTCAGTGTCAGCCACGACCCGTGGTCCCGGTGCACAGGGGAGGAGGGGGACATTGGTATGGTCCTGGTGGACTTGCTGCGGCACGCCCTGAATGGCCTGTAGGTTGTAGCCCAACTTAAATTAGCATTAGGATTAGATTACTAGCGATGATTAAATTATTTGTACCTTGATAAATAAACTCTGTTATTTAGACCATCGGTTCAATTTTATACGCATATTCTTTTAAGTTATTCTAAATCATATGTAAATTATCGCGATTTGATATTCTAATTATTCACTTAGGGATGTTTGTTTCGGTTTCTGACAGCGCAGCTACTTCTAGAATCTGATGTGAAGATAAATAATCTATATTTTGTACTCAAATAGAATAGAGAAACTGAAAAACATCGGCTACTCAGGACTTGTTTGTTTCAGCTTCTAGCAGCTAGAGATTCTGAGTAGCTAAGGGATTCTAGTTCATTTTCAGATTCTGCAGGTATTGATTCTCACAATCTGATCAGGACCGTTTATTTTCGTATCAGATTCTAAAAGTAACTATAGCTATCGTAAGTTGAAACAAACAAACCCTCAGATTAGTTAGTTACTGATAATCTTTGACTAGTAGAAACCGAAACAAACAACCTCTTAGTTTAGTTAGTTATTCACTCTTAAGATAATCAACCTCGATTGGCTCAATAATCAGATTTACAAAACAATTTAAATTATGTTGCTAATAAATTACTCCGTGTGATACAATAATCGGCAATACGTTGTAATCCTCATGACAAAAGGGCCTACTTGGTCCCAGGGTTGATCTAACCTCCGCCGTCGCTGTTGGCTAAAGAACTCCCTGAATTTTCACAGGCTTTCTCGTCGATGCAGATGCAGCTATGAGGCTACGAGTAGTACACAGCTTTTTGTGCAGGCTTTCATAATCCATATCCGTTTCTGTATTTACGTGCACTTTCCGTGTGCCCATATCGATCGTGATGTGAAATCAGTTGTGCCTAGCAATGTGATGACAGTAATGTCGAGGAGGAGGTCCAGACCAGACAGAGCACAGGCGTTGCCGAGCCAGCCATGCATGCATGCAAAGTTTTTCGTACGCCGAGTTGGTCCAGAGTCCTCCTGACGTGCAGTGCCTGGCCCTGGCTAGCTGCACCTATCTTGGTAATGATTCGTTCTTGGTGTTTTGCTGGTGTTACAAACTTGTTTACAAAATGCTGGTAAGAGGCTCATGTTCTAGGCCAGATTGACAACTAATTGGAGATGATTCTCTTGTTAAAAAACTGTCAGTTGTCTCTCGCGGTCATCCCTAAAGCTCACAGCTTTAAAAAAAAGTCATGTCTCTAATATCTAATAATGGTTAAGAGCAAAACCATCCAAAGATAGTACAATTAATCATTGTTTGCAGCTGACCAGTTGAACACGTAGAAGACAATAAGATATAGATTCGCAAAGTTGTCTAACACAAGGGAATTATGGTAAATGGTGACGAATCACGAATCAAGTTGTCTTGAGAAAGCATTATATCTCCTGCGTTGCTGACGTGGAATTCGTACTGCACCAATGGAACGCTAGGATTTCTCGTGTTTTTCCTATTGCCGGCTGCTTTCTCCCAACGCCAGTGATCCAATCTATAATTCTATAGATCGGCCCGTTGTTTTGTCCAATCTACACGGTTTGAAATACTGTATATATCCCTCTGCACGTACGACTGTATATCTCACAAGCGAACAATTGATCATTAATCATTCGCCAAGCCATTTCTCTGACAGTCCACTGCACTCAAAATATTTTTTCTGAAGATTCTCGTGTGGTACACCCGTACGCCAACAAATTAGAAGAGCTTCGCGGATGCACGCAAGAGACGTCTCTCTGCCATCCACACATGACAATAAACTACTAACACTTGCACTAGCAGTTCAACTAACATGCATGCAAATTATAACAATTAATATCACATAAAAATAAAACCGAAAACCGTACATGTTTTGCCTACACACGGTGGAAATTAAATTAATTGATTAATTAGGTTCAAACTCTCTGGACTGAGGCGGAACTAAAATTATATTGCTAGCTAGAGGGATTAGGTCATCTAGAACAACTAACTACAGGTAGTAGGATCGATCTAATTAGTCCAGTCTTGTAGCCCATTGTTATCCGAGATATTAAAATAGGTTTTCTTTAGAAAAGAGGTAGTGTACGCGAAGTACGAAATTTTTTTAATAATATTTTTAAAAAAAATGTGTTACTCAGATATTAGAATTTACAAAATTGGGCTCCTGTCGGCACATAAACTGTCAAACATGGTGACGCCCACGCCACGTCGGCGCCGCAACAGCTAGTTTGATCAAACGTGTCCACGTCACCCACGTTCGGCCGATGAAATGTCGAACGTGATGACGTGACCACGTTCGGCACTGCAACGGTCAAAACCTAGCTGACATGACTATGTTCGGCCGATGCAATATCGAGCGTGGCATGATATGGCCACGTTCGGCAGTCCATCGAAGCTCAATTCTGTAAATTCTAAAAACTGATTATCACATTTAAATTTTTTAAAAATATATATTATTAAAAAAATTCTGCGAAGTACGTATGTACTATATATATATATACGTGTTGCTGAAGGCGCACAATCAAAACTACGCAGCTAAAGGGGCGCCCGTACCCAGTACACGAAACCATGATGAGCTCCGAGTGTCCTCTACGCGCGATGTACGTAGAGATGTGTCCCCCAGGCAAAAGTGGTGCGTACGTTGCCAACAAATTAATTGGAGCTCTGATGCTTTAATTGTTGGTGCTGTGCATACGATGTCAGTTAATTAATTCCTGGACCGCGGTGAATCTGTTGTCTGCTGTATATATCCTGTTGTCCATGTACAGCGATAGCCGGATGCAGCCGTAACCATAGCTACAGCCATAGCCCGCTAGAAAATCGGCGCCTGCATATAAAACATTGGATTTGCTAAACAACATTTGAAAGAATACTGAGGACAAGATCATGCAAATTCCTGGCCCTCCCATATGCTCCGTTGTTCATGCTTCAGGCACGTTCCAATCCAGTTTTGGTGAAGCTTGGTGAATGGTGAACTTGGACAGCGATGGTGCGCAACTCTTGACCGGGTAGGTTTTCCGGTGGTTGTATACTTGGCCGGACTGCTGGAGAAGTGGGTAGCTGGGATCAGCGGAGGGGGCAAAGAGGGGATCAAAGAAATCATATTGAAAATAACAAATTGTCATTTTTCTTCTTCTGATATACCACAAGGCTCAGAACAGTTGACTTGTGTTTCGTGTTGGATTGAGGACTGCGGACTGCCCTTCTTATAGGCCACTTCCCGACATCCACACACGGAGAAATCCCAGCCGATTACCGCATATCAGCACACAGTACAGTGACCGGGTGACATTATCCGAATCTTACCATTCCAAGCCAATCCGATTATCCGAAACAACGCAGAACCTGTCTATTGTCTAAGCATCATCGTCGCATGCATGCACCCTGCATCCAGTCGTGACCGATCGGTAAAAAACGAGGAAAACTAGAATCAGTTCGAGGAAGAGACAAGGACATCAATCAAAAGACCTGCCTGCCACAAAAGGCACCTGCCCGGCTCCACCGCGTCAGCGAGCTCACTCTGTAGTCTGTTCTCATATCTGTGGACTGTGGCCTCGACGCCTCGTCTCCTTTTTGGCTGGCGGTGACGAGCCACGGCCTGATCATACAGTAGTGCAGTGGTGACCATGCACTACTGCGGCTATCTCTGCAGGTTGGGCAGTGGGCACCCCAGACGGCCAGACCGCCATGCCTGCCGAGCTGCCAGATACGCCATCATCGCCGGCCGTCGCTGCCCGCGCCATCGGACGAACGTGCATGCGGCTCCCAACATGAATCCGAAACAGAGAGAGAAGTAGATAACAAGTGACAAGTCCTATATGATGAACAGTACTGGGTGTATTGTTCACTAAGGTTTTTTCAGAACGTGTCAAATTTCTCTGATCTGTACAGAAAGCAAGACCCCGGCTTTCAGCTTTCAGTCTTTCAGCCAAGCAGGCACCAATCAAGGCTGGTTCACGTAAAGTCGCTGGCAAAATCCTTGTTCAAAGCAATCTCTAAGTCTAAGATACTTTTCTCTGTCCTATAAAACTTAATTTTTAACGTTCAAATTTTATTAAAAAACTTGATTTCTAGTCTGTTTTGTTTGACTATTGTGTGTACAATTAATGGATTTTACCATACCCATCAACAACGCATAATTAATATGCTTGAAAATTAAAGATAGCAAGAAATATTTAAAAGTAGTAATAAATTTGGGATTGCTACGCCTGCGGCCGGCCTAGCGTGAAGAGACTGTACACGCATGCGGACTCTGCTTACTTAAATCCGATACACCTACTTCCCGCGCAGAGCGCTGGGCGCCGGCGACCGGCGTAGGCAAGGCTGCCAACGCAACGGGCAACCGCGCCTGCGCGAGTGGCATTTGCCGTAAATAGTTCCGCTTCGTCCTCGGTTTGAACGACCAGGGGAGGCCCACATGGCCGGGGCCCACGAGCTCCCCTCTGGCCCCACCACGGCTGACGCCGTCGCGCCGTGTTTCTCACTTTCTCCGGGAAGGTGGCCGTCATCCATCAACCCGTCACGTCCACGCCCGTTTGGCCATTACCGTCGCCGCGGTCTCAACTAGGGATGGCAATTATACCCGTATACCCGTTTACCCGTGGGTAAAAACCCTATTAGGATCGGGTTTGTTCCATTTTTTATACCCGCGGGTATGATAATGGGTCAAATCTTATACCCGACGGGTAAACGGGTACGGGTATGGGTATTCAGTACCCATACCCGCCTTACCCGTTTACCCGTTTACCCGGCGTATATAAACCCATTCCAAAATCAAAACCCTAACTCCTCTCAGCTCTCACCCGTCACCCCGCCGTCACCCTCTCACCCCTTCCCCTTCCCAGCCACTCCTCTCGGCTCTCACCCCGCCGTCGCTGGTCGTCGAGCCCCCGCCGTCGGAGTGCCGGACGCCGAGCCCCCGCCGCCGGACGCCGAGCCCCCACCGCCGGACCTTCCGCATCCGAGCCCCCGCCGCCAGACGTCGAGCCTCCGCCGCCGGACGCTGAGGCCCCGCCGCCGGACCTTCTGCCGCCGAGCCCCCACCGCCGGACGCAGAGGCCCCGCCGCCGGACGCCGAGCCCCCGCCGCCGGAGGCCGGACCTTCCGCCGCCAAGCACCCCGCCGCCGGACGCCGAGCGCCCAAGCCCCCTGGACGTTTTTTGTTGCTTTTTTTGTTCACGGGTAAACGGGTATACCCGCGGGTATACGGTACCCGCGGGTATCGGGTATGGGCACGGGTTTTTACCCGTCGCGGGTAACGGGTACGGGTACGGGTACGGGTATTTTTCGCGGGTACGGGTATGGGTATGTAATACCCGTGCCCGTGATACCCGACTGCCATCCCTAGTCTCGACGGCGTCGGGAGCCACGTCGTGTCTGGCGCCCGTCGCGGATCGTGCTGCGGACGGCGGACGGCGGACGGCGACGATGTTTGGGGCAATGGGGTGTCGAGGTTTTATGGCGTGGTCCTGGATGGAGGCTGGAGGTCAGGAGGAAGAAGAGAGGGGGGAGCTCACTGAATTCGAGGAAGTTGCTGTCGTGGCACGACAGTTAGGCGAAACCATACCGAGTTAACGGGGACAACACAGGCTAATTATTGCTGCTTTTTGTCCTTGGAAGCTGGGATATCTTGGATTGGCAACTGATGTGTTTCCTGGCTTTCTGCGGTTCTCCCTCTTGTCCTGTGTGAAATGCTGGGCACGATAAAACTCATACAAATGCAGGGCTAATATCTTGGATAACAATGGGCTACAAGACTGGATAACATTCTTGGATAAAACTCATAAAATCGTTTTGACACGATTTCACGCAGAAAGAAATGATTAATTTATATGTATTTTACTATTTGATCCTATTAAATATAATACATAAGTAAAGATAGTACAGAAAACAAGAAAGAAACAGTATCACTTTAGGAGTATAAATGTCTAAAATATATAATAAATATAAAATGACTTTTTTAAATAACTCTTGATATACGTCTAAAACGTCTTTTTTTTGGAAACCAAAAAGTACTATCTAGTTTCCACATCTATAACTATTGGAGTACTATCTATGATACACCAAGAGATAGTTTTATATAGGACAAAATGATAATACACAAAGTTATTTTTGTCCGTTCATTGTGTATATCTTCATCTGATTTGATCCGTGTCTAACGAAAAAGAAAGAATTTAACTTTAATATGTAATCCATTACTCCATCAACTTATCAAAGCATATATGCCTATTTTGAGTTTCGCACGACTATTCAATGCATTATTATTCCTAAACCAATTTTTGCACGAAAATGAATCAATCATGAGCTATAACCGAGAAAAAAAAGCAATATATCTATATTTTTCCATCGATCAATGACAAAAATTATGGTTTCGTGGTGCACATATCATTCATAAAAGGAGGAAATAGAACATATCTCGTAGAAACATTTACATTTATGAAAAAAATTCAAATGATATAAATAGTTGTGATATGGAATGGATAAAGTACCAAAATAAAAATTCTGAAGTGATATATTTATAGCTAAGCATGGATGGTGTTTGCATTTCAAACATGGGAATACCAAAGATCTCATGACCAAAACATATGGCTACGTTCCCCACCACAACCGCATTTAGACACCTTTTCTTGTAAAACATTGTCAAGATGGATCTTGTTTTTCTTGGTTTTTAATTTTAAAGCACATGATGTTGTTCAGATAGATTGAAATTTTTGTTCACAATTTAAAGAAAACGTTAAAATTTTGGTGCATCCAATATGGCACTGCCACCTCAGCAGGGTGTTGCAACCTTGGGATCTTGCACAATGTATAGGATTAGACAGTTGTGGCATAAAAATGGTAAGGCTATAGTCTCATGACTCATGGTGTATGCTACCCACTTTGGATTGGCTATTGTCAGGTTACCACCAATATTCGTAGCTTCAGAGTTTAGTGTGTCTCGTGGATGGGAAACAGTGAAGAAATTGTACTAAACTAAATTAAGTACTCTATGGGTCTACAAATATAAAACATGAATGCATTTTTAAATAATAGTAAAATAGATAAAAATAATGCATTTTTTGAAATATAGTTAAATTCGTATGTGAAAACACTTTAGTTTGATATTAAATTTATAGGTGTTGACAATATATTGTGAATGGATTAATAATTAAAAGTATAACCTGAAGAAATCTGCTAAAAAACTTATGTCTTGTATTTATTATTGTATTTTTTTTACATACAGATGAAGTAGTTTAGACGAAACTTATGACAATGGTAGCGTAGTTCATGCGTAATGAGACGAACGAGACAACCATTTTCCCAAAGACCATGTTGTAATCCAACTGAAGAAGATAGCTCCACGGTTATTAACTACGTCTACGTGCGCACAACATGGCAACACACCACAGGCCACAAGCCACAGCACCAGCAAGCTTAAGCCACAGGAGGAAAACGACGCAGAAACAAGGATTAAAAACCAGAATGCGACTCGTCACCAGCAACCAATCTGGAGCCCTGAGACTGAAGATATCTGAGTAAGCAGACGATGATCGATCGAGCATTTCCACAACTCCGCCACGGTCCAAAGCGTTTTTTTACGCTAATTAAGCTATGACACGCACCAGATACCCTCCCTACTCCCTACGGGTCAGCTGCGGCCTGCGGGTCCCATGCGCGGGCGGTGGGCTCTGTCCGGTTAATGGCGCGTACGCTGCGTCGTGCGTCCAAAGCGTGGTTTTGTCCGCGCCCCGCGCTGCCGACCGACCGGCCGGCCGGCCGGCGTAGTGCGTGGTCGCGCTCGCACGCACGTAAAAGGCGGCGTGTTTCACTCGCCTCTCCCGTGCGCGCGCGGGAGGGCGTCTCGCCGTGTCTGCCCGTCTCGGCCTCGGCAAGGAGGCCGCGGGATTTGGGTCTCGGGCGTGGGCGTGGCTCGCGGCACGTGTCTCGGCGGGAGCAGTGGGCGCGCGAGGCGCGACTTTTCGTTGGCTACGTATGCGTCGTTGGGCGTATGCATGCGCGGACCACCGGCGGTGTGTTTGTTTGGGGGCGTGGGACGCGTGCAGACACGGCGTGGCTGAGAGGAGGGCGGACAGGTTGGGGGCGCCCGCGCTTCATCTGGAGCGCGTGTGATTGTCCAGTCCGGCTCAGGCGTCGCGACGCCTGCCGTTTATGCCCGTGGTTTGTCTGCTGCGGAGATGGTGGCAGATGGGCTTCTGGAGCAGCCAGAGGTCCATTTTACAACTCCTTTCTGCACCAGTCAGAGGTCCATTTTAATACGTCCTCTCCATCTTAAAAAATATAAGATGTGTTTTCATTTGAAAAAACTACGATCATATATATATAATGCACGTGGTATAATTTAAAGTCGTATATAAAGTTTTATTAATTTTATGAGTCTGTCATATGATAATATATTTTTCAGTATTAATTTTAATGCCAGTAATATCTTAAATACTAGAAGATATTAAAATTAACAATAAAAAATATGACATCTCCTCAAAAAATATATTTTTTTCTAATTTTATAGTTGATATACACAACGAAAATAATTAATCGTTAAAGTTTTGTGGTGAATATCACATTATATAATGAAAATGTATAATCAATTTAGTATCATATCTCGTTAGAATTTCAAAGTCAAGTGGGCTACGTAGCTTTCTTGAAAATATTGTATTCTAATTTTTCATAGATAAATTACCGCGTAATTAAAATTTGCAAGTAGAAGTAGTGTATAGCCACTTCCTTAAAAGTTGCCTGTTTATAATATTATATATGACTATACGGTCGCCAGGGCGGATTATACATGTCTGAGACATGCATGCTGCTGGGACAATGCTAGCATACATAGCATGCACTATATTAACCCGGGGCATTTTTCAAGAAAAAACGTGTCCCCTTGTGCAAAAAAAAAGACGTTACTTAATGACCTAAAAAAGGATTTTACAGTTTCCATCTCATCCTTCCTATCATAATTATGTCCTTAATTTGTTCGTCGTTTTCTATTATCATATTTATCTGTTGCAAAAATTGGCTAGGAACATATATCTCTTACCTACACGGCTCCTTTTATATACTAGCTACTTCCTCCTGTGTTTAATATTTTAATGTTAGGGCCTCAATTTTTAGATGCAAAGTACCGTTATTTTAATAGATCGTTTTGTACTAAAATACCCCTATATTCAAAACTCATCACTTCAAAGTCTCCTACTCCGATCCGGGCTATGCCTTTTCCCGTTACGCGGGGCTTGTCGAGACTAGAGATTAGAGCATTACAACCACATTTAATAGGTAGTCTCTTGAGAGATTTTTAAGGGGTTAACGGAAAAAAATACAAGAGACGAGTTCTTTGCGAAGAGTCGTCTCTATACGATTTTCTATACACATTGTCTCTTAGCTATATTTATAATTTAGGGGCTTAGAGTTGTATCATACATTTTTTTTATTATCTCTTGTACTTTGAAAATCGTTCCGCTGTTTTAGGCTTGTACGAGGTACCCTTGGTGCTGTGCGCGAGTATCACTTTATATCTCTTTGGCTACCTCTTCCTGCGCAGAACTCATTTTTGGTACGGTTCGTTTATCTTTTTGTAATTTCTACTCTCTCTAATTAATACATCAATACAAATCACTTTTAATCTTTATATTAGGATTCGACGCGCACTAGAATATGACTGATCATATTTTCTCTTTCAAAACAATGATTACGTGACGATTACTCTACGTACGAACGAAAGAGATAAGTTGCCCAGAAGGAAGTGGAACCATTAATTACCATGCATGCACGTACTCATATCTTCACGGTTGCATCATCGAGTGCAAACTGATAATGATGTAGCTCGGACCAAACAATTGTCCTCCGGAGTTACGACGACGTCCAGACGTACGTACACACTGCACACACTTGATGGCGCTGTCCGTGTTTCTCACAACTTGGATCTCCATAGTGCAGTGCCACAAGTCTAATCTATTTCTACTACATAGTGCCAAATCATTCTAGATCTGCATGCCTTACATCTCGATCTGTAACTAATCACTTGCATTGGTGCCGCAGGTAAAGTGATGCATGGTAGAGTAATATATACATCTAGTCGTGCATAATTCAATGCAAGAGAGGGATACATACATAGTTTTAGTTGGGATTTACAATCAAAACACGGCAGCGAGGATATATCCAACTCTGAGCTACTGTACTACTCCATGTATCGAAAAAGAGTACTTCATTATTTTCAGCACTTCAACTTTATTTTAAGAATATTTTTTCTTTCTTATTTAACATCGTCTAAAACTAAAATATTTTATTTGTTCTTTGTCATTTATCTACCATCTTATAATACGATTTTTCTATTACCAAGGGCATTTTGATATTTTTCTCACCAACAATCTATCAAATCTAGCTCAAAAATAAAGTCCGACCGAGTTTCGAAAGGAGAGAAATTAGTTACGTAAAACTATATGCACAATTATATTACTGTAATTGGACTGGAACAACTTGTTGCCGTTGTAGGGTGTGTAGTTAATGCTGGGCATGGACGATGCATGCAACGCTAATGTATATACCGTCGTCGTGGCACTGTACCGTACTGTACGAGACTGTAGCTGCATGAGGGCGGCACGTGCAAAGATGCTAGCTGCTGCTCATCGTAACTGAGCGGGGCCAGCGCAACTCTGTACCAGCTACCCCGTGGGCTTTCGCACATAAATGGGGACTCCACGAGCTAGACCACACAACCATTTAAAAGTCAATCATGCATGCATGCCACAAACTCACATAGGCGAAGGGACCGGTGCAGTGGCATGTATTCACGGTGAAAAAAGTGGAGTTTGGATTGATTAATTATAGCTCGGATGGATGCAAATTCAGAGAACGTACGTACGAATCGCCATATGATGCATTCGGCCATTTGGGCCGTTTGCCGTACGTTCAGACTCCGGAGTAGTCTAACACAGAAATAAACAGCGTGCTACTGTGTTAGGTGTTGCGGGGATCTGATTAATTAGTCGCTATCGCTGGGACGGAAGCAACGCAAACGCACAAAATTTCTCAGGGAAAGTACGTGTAGGAAGCACCCTTACACTGTAGTCGTGGTCGTAGCGTGGATCTTTTTGGCTTGGGCAACTGGACGAAAAGGACAAAGGAGAGAGATCTGCCACATGGGACTAATTAAGGGGCAGGTGTGTTGTCACCACACCGTGGAGCCCGAGGGAAGGCGACAATAATTGAGCATTTCCAGAACACCGAGACGATCCAAGACGTTTTCTACGACTATAATTAAGTAACTGGGCGATCAGCTCCCTATAATTAATCACTTCCCGATCTTTGGCAGGCATTGTTACGGGTGCCGACTCGCAGTAAAAACGCGGTTTTGTCCACCGCCAAGGTAAAAAGAAGGCCCGCGCCAATTTCGAGTTTCCAATCTGCTGCCGCCGTGAGTCGCCGCGGGTGTGAGGCACCTTTGCTCTCGGGGCGGCACGGGCTCGTCTGGATTTGTAGGACGTCCATGATACGTACTGTAATTATTAGCGAGAACGTTTCTAAGACTATATTACTGATTAATTAATTATCAAATCATAAGAGTTATAATTGAGATTCTAAGATGAGTATGACTCAATATTTATTAATTACTCCTATATTTTTGTATTTATTAACAAGAGTCCGTGGCACCCGTGAGATCGAGGAGACACTTTGGTCCTGGTAAATTATGTCGTCTCTGCTGCTGCGCGCGCGCCCGGCCTCCTCTCTGGCCGCCTCTGCTCGGTTTATCGATCGGCCAAGGCATCAAAACGCAGCACGGGTAGTAACTTCACCCTAGTAACTTGCCTGATGCTGCCTGGCCGGCCGGTCCAGCGAGACACATGTACATGAGTGTTCATTCAGTGAGAGGTCGGTAAGGATATGATTGCATTATTGGGTGGCCTGGCCTGGTCCAACGTATGCATGTCCCATGTCCTTGTACGTACGTGATGGGACCATGGAATCTGCTCAGAGGTTGTAGTGGCGCTGTGCATGCACGCAAATGCAATGCAAGCCGCGGTAGGCTGCGTTTCCTGCACGGCCTGCAACTGCCTGAACCCTGGCCGTTGGGACGTTGTTTCCCTCTTTATGGAGTACGCACGCTAGCTGCATGTATATATCTCCTTCATTTTACAAATTTTTTTGGGTGTGGCGCGCGCGAGGCAAATCTCTTACTCGGTTGCATGTCCATTCCATGCATGTCCCAGCTAGGCCATACTTGCTGTGATGTGAGCCTGTCACACAAGGATGCAACTTGCAAGCTACATAATAGTACTGCTGGCTAAAAATTTAATCCGGTACTTGTACTGACAGATGCTGTGCCAGATTGTTCTGGGACGTCGTTGGGGGTGACAATGTGACATGCACGTTTCACCTCTCAGTTCATTATTAATGCATGTACATCTAGAGCTACAAATATATGGAACACCAAATGATAGATAGATAGCCCGCCTAAGGTTTGAAGAAACCATGCCAGTTCATGGCCCGCGGATGAACCGTCGTATCGCATGTCGTCGATCGCCGTATTAGTGCGCAGGTTGTAGTTGCATTGTATGAGGGTCGATCTCCACGTGCTTTGCATCCGCTACACTGTCACTGTGGACTTCGTTCTGAAATGCTCTTCATAACTTGGACCATTTATTACCAACCAGTTGCATGGCGAACGAATGAACCAGCGTGATGCGTGTTGTGAACCAGCTGGTGGGGTTTGGCTCCATTAATCGGGACGGGCTACACGCAACGCAAATGCAGCTCTGGACTTGTGACGCAGTAGGGAGGGTCTTTTGATGTCGCACTCGGAAAAGATCTTCACAAAATTCCAATGAGATATGTCTTGTGATCGATAGAATCATAGGGGCCCAATTAAACAGGGCTTCTTGTCACAGATGGGCCGAAGATAGAATAAGCAATAAGGTTGGGCTTTCTAAGATAGCACGAGCACACCATGGGTTCCATACATGTAGTATTCAGCCCATCTGAACATACCCATTTTACCATACATTCGAGTATTCGACTAGTGGAGTTTCAGAGTAAGCGCACATGAAAGGAGGCGCAATTCATTCCTGACTACGTATTCAGTCAGGGACACCTCTGGGTAACATATATCCTAGAACCTAGATTCCTACATGCGCTTCGATCATGTTGTGACTTGCCGAGCACTGCTTGCTGGTCAGATGTGCGAAATTTGCTGGCCATACTAGTCTAGGGTCAGTTCTGCCATACTCTCGCAGAGCAACTTGTTAACCCTGGTCTTTATCTCTCGTACAGTAACTTGGATCTCCTAAAGAATTTGAGGTAGTAAAGCAAACCGTGGTAGCCTTAAATTCCTCAGGTGAACCTGAGCACGGCAGACAGCTAGTCTCACGTCGTCAGTAACCTTTCATCTCTAGCAACACTTGATGTGCCAATGCATTATGACTTATGAGGTCCTCTCCCTGAGGCGATTGGAAACATTGACGTCCATCGAAATGATGATTCTTGATGATAACAATTTTGGGGGCATGACAAGTGAATGACAACTCAAAATCCTGTCAGACGGTCCAAGTTATTTTACCTCGGTATGGGCAGTGGGCAGTTTATTCCGAGAAATTTGTAAAAATATCACTCCGGGGTTAGCTGATATTGTAAAAATACCATCCGATAGAATACAATTGTAAAAATACTATTTACATCGTTGGGACAAGTAGAAATTTTACCCTTTTCGGTTTTTTCTTCATTTTTAATTTTTTAAAACCAGAAAAGTAATGCTAAATACCGAAACTGCCCTTCCTTTGAAAATTAAGACTTCCTCTTTTATTTCGAGTAAACTTTCTGTAGCCTCATTCCTCTTCCAGAACTGTATCAGCGAATATCTTCCTATTGCCGCCAATCTCCTGCTGTTGGTCGCCGGCGTCCCGTCGCCGTTCTGCCAACCGCCGCTAGCCGTCGACGTCCCGTCGCCGTCCTGCTTCTCGACGACGTTGGGGATGAGGAGTTGCAAGCCGTCAGCAAAGGAAGATTGATGTGCCACTAATCACCGAGATCTCCTAATCTCTCTAATCACCCGGGAAAAGAAAGCCTTAATTTTTAAAGGACAGTTTTGGTATTTGGTATTACTTTTTTGATTTAAAGAAATTAAAAATGTTGGAGAAAACTGAAAAGAGTAAAATTACTACTTGTCAACGATATAATGGCATTTTTACAATTGTATTCTATCGATTGGTGTTTTTACAATGTCGGTGAACACATTTTTACAATCTCGTTTATTCCAAGCTCCAGGCTTTTGTGCGATTGATCTCTTGCTTGGTTAGCAAAGCTTAGATTCCTTGTTAACTGGAGAAGGTTGTACGACATAAGCATAAAAGATACTGTAACAGCCAGGGGCGGCGTCAGGATTCACAATATTAACAACGATTTTTGGCTGATACGGTGTTTGGATATATAAAATCGCTTAGTTTTATCTTGTTTCGCAGAAAGGAATTCCTAAATTTTAAAGTGTTTAACTAGATATTTTTCAAATGTTGAAGTTAAATTTTTTGTTTGTTCATCTTTTACACTATAAAAGTAATCCGATCAAGAGTTTACACATTAACCGATTAGTCCAATTTAATAGATTGATCAATGGTCACATTAATATTTTCGGCACATCAAAATTTAGCTTGCTTAAAAAACTATCAATAGTTCTTAATCTCTTCATGGTTAAAGATTAAACAAATTAACAACTAGTTCTAGATGCTACTTAAAGAAAAATTTAGATTATAATACAGCACTTAATTATAACAGTGGAATTTTGTAAAGGATGCAACATATATACGATGAAAAACTTACTCGATGAGCGTGGCCGTGGAGTCCCGAGTTGTCGCCTGTCGGGCGTTGCCGCTGCGTGCTCGTGGGGATGGGACTGCAGATTGGGGCGTCGGCGCTACGTACTGCCGCTGTGACAGATGAGTCTTCCAATCGCCCTTTACCTTCGCCAGATGGAACTCTCAATGCTGAAGCCTGGCGTCGCCGCGTCGATCGGTGATATATAATTGTTGTTTTTAATCTTCCAAAAACCCATGGACCAAAGCCTTCTACTCGCCATTTGCCATGGGCCAAGATTGTACGCCTGTCTAAGCCAAGATTGTTAGAAAAGCTAGTGGTGGTGAGTGTGCCACCACAGCCACTCCTTCAAAACAAATTAAAACTCTTTAGTTTGAGTTTCATTCGTCTCAATTTGTATGTTGTTCTTTTAATATTGTGATTTTTTTTCATTGCAACGTACAGGCACTCAGCTAGTATTTATAGAAATATTTTTTGGGCGGTAACAAGATTCGAACTCTCATAAAACCATGACTAAGGAGATAACAATTCAAATTACATTAAAAACAACCAGACATTCCCCCGTATTAATAATCAGATCCTGAAGATACAATATCATAGATTCTAAATTAGGATTTATTTGTTTCAGTTTCTTTTTCAGTTGTTATCTAGTCTGAGTAGCCGATGTTTTTCAGTTTCTAGATTCTAGTTCATTTTTAAATTAGTCTAGAATCTAAATCATTTGACTTCAATGGATCGACCATACCTATTTCCATTGGTTCTTTCAAGAGCTTGAGGTATCTCAACCTCTCGTGGGCAAGTCTCAGTGGGAGAATGACTGCGCAACTTGGTAATCTCTCAAATTCGCAATACCTAGATGTTAGCTGGAACAGCACGTGCATATATATATATATATATATATATATATATATATATATATATATATATATATATCAACGGATCTTTCTTGGTTGCCACGTCTCACTTTGTTGAGGCATGTTGACATGATATGAGCCGTGTTGACCTCAGTAGCTTGCGTGAGTGAGGACTGGGAGCGAGGCTCTTGGATAGGTAATATGAAGAATTGCTTTTTGAATGCACGAATTTGACTGGGAGGCTACAAACTTGGATAGGTAATATGACGCCTTACTGTTTTTCGTGCCTCGCGGGGGAACATGCTAGTGTGTTCCTATGGAAATTGGAGCTCTTGGTAATTTGATGATGCTCGATCTTAGTTACAACTATGAACTGAACGGTGAGCTCTTTGAGGATCACTTTGCAAGAATGGAGAATTTGAAACACCTGGAACTATCATACACATCACTGAAAACATCTATAGGTACAGATTGGGTTCCACCATTTACAAGTCTCATGGTTGCAGCAGGTTTTCGGTCATGTCATTTAGATGGCAGACTGGCATTGACATTCTAGTTCTTGGAGATACAAAACTAGACGATGTTATTCCAGATTGGTTCTGGGTGACATTTTCCCGAGCTTCATTTTTGGATGCATCCAAGTTGATCGATCGAGGTTGACGTGACCCACAATTGAAGCAAGTAATCTCTTCTAGTTTGGGGTCTCTCTAGAACACTTGAAATCTCTACGAATTTGAGAGCTCCCATGACCTTCATCTCGTCTCCACACAAAGAACGACCATCTCTACGATTGGCCTTCGTCGGCCTCTTATCCCAATCCTTCTAAGTCGGACCTCTAGCCCCTTCATCAGCCCCAAAAGCTTGATCACAAGCTCCTCTATTAGAATCTGTATCAAACAACCGACACTTGCCTCATCCCTTCCCAGCCGTCGTTTGTCGCCACAAGGGGCAAGGGCCTCACGCCGAGTGCCCGACGACCATCGACCGTTGTAGGCTTTGCACTGAGCGCCTGAGATGCTGACGCGCCCACGTGCCCACGCTGCTTGGGAGCTTTTTGTGGTTCTGCCATGCTGACTGTCGCCTGCCTCTGCCTGCGCGCACGGAGCCGTGGAGTGGTCGAGTGGATCTGTCATCTGTGGATGGTGTGTTTCTACCGGTTCTAAGAGTTCTCCAGGTGAAAAAATGAACTTAATGCTTTCCTATTGAATTTTAATCGATCGATTTTATCCATGTTGTAGCACCAGTAATTTGCATTTCACTGCACCAAACCATGTTCTTTGATTATTTGTAGTTACTACATTTTTGCAATATCGTAGGGCCCAACTTCTGATTAAATTAAGAACAAAGTAGATTATATTTTAGAATTCAGTTTAAATTATGTTGTAGACTTGTAGTGCTTATTTTTATATTTTAACAGAATCATGTCATAAAGAAAGTATGCTTCAGGAAGTAATACAGTTCACAACCCTTAGCTTTCAACTCGCATCTCTATCAAACTTTGAGGATGACATATGATGTAACTAGGACTTGTATTGCTTCCTCGAGCGATCCCTCTAGCACCAGAGTCATTGATGCCAAGCATTTACAGCTGGTAGGCTTGCTAGTAGAATTGACATGATGAGAGAGCTCAACGTAATTTCTTTAACTCAAGTTATATTATTTAGCGGTCCAAACAAAGATATCTAGTGGTAAATTGTAGCCGACTTTAGATCATCTTTATCTTCTCTCTCTTTTATCTCCATCAGCTACTTCATATCCAGTCATGTTGTGACAGTACGGACGGACTTATTTGACCATGTTTGACCGGACTCCTTTGACTTCATTTGACCACGCGACATCTTCTGGTGGGACTGGGCTTTACCAAATCTTGGCATCAACATTCTTGAATACTTCTTATTTAGTTTTTATATATTACGACACTTTAGTTTTTTTATTTTCATCATTAATTTATCAAAATTATTTTTGAAGTTAAGTTTCTATAGAATGATGTACAACCATATGAGAAAAGAAATAATAGATAGATTGCTAGATAAAAATCTTATTATTTTTATTGTTGATACAACAAATGATCAACTTTTAGCTATCAGTTTTATTAGTGTCATAAGAAAAGTTGCTACTAAAATTTACTAATTGAAATCGTACATGTTCTTCTAATAGAAATCCAAAATATTGAATAATATATATAATTTGTGGTTGAACTAAAGGTTAGCGAGCCCCTTAGAATTTTCGTATGGATCCGCCACTGGTTGGTCGTAATCCAATGGCTCTCGTTGATCCTTTGTCAGCAAGAGTTCCATGCAAACTAATTTTTTTCCTTCTTTCCTTTATCTTTTATGCACCTTCTTATATTTAGTGCTGGCAATGAGCTGAGCCAAGTTCGGCTCGGCCGAGCCACCTCTTTAGCAAGCTGAGCCAGGCTCAGCTTAGACAGTTTAGTGAGACAAAATTTTGGCTCGGCTCGGGATCGACTGAGCCACAAGCCGGCTCAGCTCGACTCGTTAGTATCACTGTCCACTTGTCTTTTTCAATCTATTTCCATGTGTTGTCAGAAACTCATTCTTCTTAGAAAATTAAGCGGCGATGTCGTGTGCAGGTAGCAGTGGCCAATAGGGGTAGTGAGCTAGGGACCATTGGCCGTCGAGGGTATCAGTGACACCAACTATCACGAGGAGAGAGGAGATGTTGTAGCATCACATTGTCATATCATGTCGTAATTAGGTTTATTAGATTCGTCTCGAGAATAATCTATCGATTATAAATGAGTTTTATAAATAGTCTATATTTAATACTATAAAATAAAATCCAAACATCAGATATGATGAGACTAAACTTTTGTATAAAAAAATACTTATTTCTTTTCGTTTTCCCTAGAAATAAGCATTTTTCCCGTGTTTGTTTCTTTATTTCCTTTCCTCTCCGGCTCTTCCCCCCTCCCCCGTATTAAAGAGAGCAGCTTCAAAGCGGAAGGGAGACACGGTAAGCAAACCCTAGATCCGTCTACGGCGGCGATGGAGGTGGATATGCAAGCGGAGCGTGGTGGCGGCGATGGAGGTGGATATGCAAGCGGAGCGTGGTGGCGGCGAGCACGGCCACAAGAGAGCGGATCTGGAGGAGCCCGATAGCAGCGTCGGCATCGGCGTCGGCGACACGAATAGTCCGCGCGACGGCGTCCCCCTCCGATCCTTCGAGATGGAGGACGAGTACGACGACGACGAGCCTCCCACTAACCCCCTCGACGGCTACCGTCGGTCGTGGATCATTTCCTATGGCGCCGGCGGCAACTCCTTCGAAGACGAGAGTATGCACCCGCAATCACCCACCACGGCCACCGTCTTCTTCTCCTTGTATTTGTTGTAAAAAAAATGCAAAATTGGCAGCGGGCCGGCTTCCCATGTCCAACACCGACAAGCCAGTGCTGCCCACTTTTGTGAATCCCATGGACACAATGCAAGTCTTCACAGCCAAGGTGACCGAGATCACCGGCGGCCTCCGGTGGCCGCTGGCCGTCTACGGCCTGCTAGCCGTGCGGGACTCCTGGGACCACAAGCGCAACATCCTCTTCCGCCGCACCAGGGACGATTGCCAGACACTTACATCGCTGCAGGCCGGTGCAACTCCTTTACCCTTGTTTCAGTAATTTCAACTCGTCTCTTCTATATGATTATATGAAAATAATCACTGTCATGCTCTACGGTACACCCTACCATGTTTAGGAATTAGGATGTTATCTTTCTGAGAAAATTAAAGAAGAAAGGTCCCATAAACCATGGTCCATGGAGGTTTGGTCATGGCACAAATATGTCCCTGAACTGTTTGATACTATTTCTTTGTTAATTTTAGTGCAAGTAGACTCACCAGTACCACACTGCAATATGTGATTTTTTTTCTTACTGCATTCGATTGGTATATGTCCGTGTGTGCAGGATTCACTATTGGAACTTACAGGCCCTAGCTGCGCCATTCTAATGCTTGATGGGGTTGTTTTTGAGATTGACCTTAAAGTGAAGGGCGACGGACCACCATCCGAAGACAAGGCTTTAAGCTACTACGCTTTTATGTACGCCAACATTCCTAACCGGTCTAGAGCTAGCAACCTCATAACAGAGAAGGTGCCAAGTGATAACAGCACAATGGAGATCAAGTTTGCACATCTTGCATATGCTATAGAGGCAAACATCTCCATACGCATCGCCAGTGGGTCTAATGACTTCAGGGCACGTGTCACAGCTCGCACCAAGAGCATCGCCGAGGAAATGGTATTGCTGGACTCCCGAGGCAAGAATGTATCCATTACTGACGATGGGCATGTTGTCTTGCAGCGCAGCGTTGCTGTTGTAGAGGAGAAGGGTCAGCTGATTCTTGGTTTCGAGGCTACACAAGGGGAAACTGCACCTACTGTTGTTAAGCAGGTGAAGATTGAACCCAAGCAAGCTTTGAGAACTGAATTCTACTTAAGTCTTGGGTTCTGCAGGCTGTATGTTTTGTTTGCTTGGTCAATGCTTCCATAGCTTCGAGTTGGTAATTGTTTTTATGGACCATGATATAGGTATCAGTGCCGTGATATAATGAAAACGTTGTTGCTGTCTTAGAGATGTTGTGAAGGATACATGTAGTGTGAGCATGTTTTCTAAGACTATTCACGGTAGGAGTTTCATAATATTATTAATTCTATGACATATCAGATTTTTTGCTAGCATAACGTTAAATTAATGAGGAAAAAGAAAAGAAGCAATGTCATCTGCTTGATATGGTACTAACCCGTTTCCAAGACGGATGAAATGAAATGAAACGCTCACGTTGAGCCAAATCGTTTAATCGTTTCAGTTACAAATTATTTAATTACACTTGTATTTCTTTTGGTTGTAAAGCTGCCCTTTTAGGAAATAGTATGAATAGGCTAAGAATGAGGCATTATTTTTAAAAAAATGGAAATATTATTTTTCCAACACTTATTTTAAAGCCGGGCATCAATTCTGTTGATTTAAAATCTTGGATAATTATCACAAATGAGCTTCGTCCAACTTAAATATTCCCATGTCTGTTTCAAACGGTCCAAAAACCAACTTCGTCACGGGCTGTGGGGCCGGTCGGGGCTGATCTCCTTCATTAAAAAAAGTTATAAATTATGTAAAAAAATTAAATTCCGGCAAAAAAAATGATTAGTATAAATCGATCAATTTCATTCAAAATGGAAAAATATAAATTAAAAAAATGAAAAAAATCTTATAACTTCTTTAAAATACTAGGTTCTTTATGATGATTTATGGTGGAATTTATTTTCAAAAACATTAAAATTTTAGATGATTGGTATAAACCGATCAATTTCATTCAAAATTGAAATATAAATTTGATAAAATGAAAAGATGTTAAAATGAAAATGGAACTTGCATCTCTATCAAACTTTGAGGATGACATATGATGTAACTAGGACTTGTATTGGTTCCTCGAGCGATCCCTCCACTATGTTAAAACTATCTTTTTTGTTTAGACCGGTAAGTAATACAACTTGAGCTTAACAAAATAGTGTCATATTTATTGTCTCATGTATGAAGATGATCTAATTATAATAGGAGAGGCAAATGAAACATAAGCTCACAGAATATTTCAAATTCTGCAACAGTTCTGCAGTCAGGTCAGACACCAAATTGGGAAAAATCTTCAATTCTTTTCGGTGCTAATACCCCAATTAAGATAAAAAATGATATTCTTAGTCTTTTTCCAGTTCCCTGGATAATTGCACTATGCATCTTGGTCATCCTTTAATTATCAATACTAGAGCCAGATTTTCTGCCTACAATTTTATTATCAACAAATTCAGAGCTAAGTTGACTACTCTAAAGGCAAATAAACTTTCTCATGCAGGCAGGCTCTCTCTAATTAAATCTATTTTTGCATCTATTCATGTGTACTATATGTCCAATATCCTTCACTCAAAAAATTTGCTCAATAAGCTTACATGTATTATTAGGAAATTCCGGTGCACAGGTATTCAGACAGACAATTCTAGAAAAGGTTTAAGTTTCAGATCTTGGGATGAAATATGTAAACCCATTTAAAAAGGTGGTTTAGGTCTCATGAATCTTTTAATGATCTTGTTTCAATTATTATCAAAGATAAATATTTTCAAAATTTTTCTTTCTGGAAAGCTAATTCTAATATTCCTAAATCTGCCTTTTAATTTGGTCTTCAGTTCTGAAAATTAGGAAATTTCTCAAAAAATCTTCAATCTGGCAATGTTCTCAAGGAAATATTTCCATTTGGAATCAGCCTTGGTGTTCAGTTTGGGAAAATATCCATGATCATATTAAATTAGAATCGATTGCATCTCAATTACCTCTGTTTGTCTCTGATCTTTGGGATGGGGAAAATGGGATTCAACCAAAATTAATCAAAATTTTGATCAACATGCTTCCTAGGAAATTATGCAGGTCTTAGTCATCCCAAATGAGCAGCAAGATAGACTTTGCTGGAAGCACACATCTACAGGAGATTTTACTACTAAAAGTGCTTATAAAGAGGTATTTAAATCTACTCATACCAATCAAGTTGCAGTTCCCACTTTAATTATCAATTTAATATGTAAAGTTTGGAAGGACAAACTCATTTCTCCTAAAGTTAAAATTTTCATTTGGAGATTGATGAGACAAGCTCTACCCATTGCTAAAGCTCTTAATTTCAGAGTTCCAGCCATATCACAATTATGTTCGAGATGTGGTCAAGAGGAGGATGAAACACATATTTTTTTCACTGCAAATTTGCTAGACTAACTTGGTTTGTTTCAGATTATCATATTCAAACTGATACTCTTATTGCTATGCATTCTTTGCAAGATATTGTTGTTTATTTGTTAGCCTCTTTTAAAACTACGAATGCTTTGCAGGAAATAACTATTATACTTTGGTTCATATGGAAGGCTAGAAATGATCACTATTATACTCTTATTTGACCATGTTTGACCGGACTCCTTTGATTTCATTTGACCACGCGACATCTTCTGGTGGGCCAAGGCTTTACCAAATCTTGGCGTAACATTTTTGAATACTTCTTATTTACTTTTTATATATTACGACACTTTAGTTTTTTATTTTCATCATTAATTTATCAAAATTATTTTTGAAGTTAAGTTTCTATAGAATGATGTACAACCATATGAGAAAAGAAATAATAGATAGATTGCTAGATAAAAATCTTATTATTTTTATTGTTGATACAACAAATGATCAAGTTTTAGCTATCAGTTTTACTAGTGTCATATGAAAAGCTGCTACTAAAATTGACTAATTGAAATCGTACATGTTCTTATAATAGAAATCCAAAATATTGAATAATATATATATATATATATAATTTGTGGTTGAACTAAAGGTTAGCGAGCCCCTTAGAATTTTCATATGGATCCGCCACTGGTTGGTCGTAATCCGATGGCTCTCGTTGATCCTTTGTCACGAAGAGTTCCATGCAAACTAATCTTCTTCCTTCTTTCCTTTATCCTTTATGTACGTTCTTGATATTTAGGGCTGGCAATGAGCTGAGTCGAGTTCGGCTCGGCCGAGCCACCTCTTTAGCGAGCTGAGCCAGGCTCGGCTTGGATAGTTTAGCGAGAAATTGCTGTTGATCCACTATTTAGTCCTATCGATAAGCCTGAAACTTCTACACTTAGTTCTTCTTGCTGCTGAGCCATCTGTTGAATATTATTGTTGTGGATCGGCCACTGCTCCCATTGCACCATATCAACCATCAGATCTATATTGACATGTTGTGCAGGTACTGCTTCCTCTGCAACTAGAGCGTTGTGAAAACCCACGTGCAACATTTGATCATTTACCCACTGTTGGACCCAGTTAGGTTTCGCCCGAGTAAACCTCTCCATTGAATGGATGTGGATTACCACCATTGGGGGGTAGATCATCCTCGTCCCCCAGGAATCCATCAGCTAGTTCACTGTTAATAATATAGACCAGAAAGGTCCAGAATCTACCCTCCCATCCATAGAATGACAAGACTTAACCGTTATGCTTCTAGGGATGTCTATTGTTTGATCAACTAGCACTTTCAACATGATTCTACATAGACGTGTATCTTCTGAGTTCCAATACAGAAGCTTCCCGAAAGACGCCACTATTTGTTCAAGGTAACAAAGCTCTTTGAAATCTAGCGGGAAGGCTAAGAACATGACCCAAACCACCCTAGTTGCTGGAGAATTTCTAAAGTTTTGTCTCTCATCATGTTTGTCAAAAGTTACAAGTCTTTTCCCAATCTAATGGGGTCCTGTGCTGACTAGACTATCACGTTGGAAAATTCCTCCAAGCTTGAAAAACCATACATCGAAAGGATAGACTCCATACCTTAAGACTTGCAGCCTGAGAACTTGTGTAAGGTGGTGATGAATGAGCATTAGGAACTTGTGGCGCTCCAAGGCGGTGACGTTTTCATCACAGTTTACTATGGCCAAGTCTTCATGCTTCCTGACGTGCTGACCTAAGAGTGATACCACATTGCGACTCTTTCTGAGTTCGCCTCCACCGTCCACCAAGACTCCCCCCCTCTGGGGACATATGCCAGTGGATCCATAAGAAAGTTTGCCATCTAAAGGTTTGGAGTGGCAAGAGCAGGTTGACGATGGGGTTTGGCGAAAGAGTAGCCGGAGTTGAACGGGATAATGGCGGTGGATGTGGGGGCTGGATCCGGGGGCATGGCTACTACTTTTGGTACCCAACGGAGTCTAAGGCAAGGAGGCAGCCGCCCCGTGCTAGGTTCATGCCGCACCCTGTGTATGGCGCATAGCCGCGTTGAGGTGACCGTCGAGTCCATTGAATGTAAGTCTATAGCCTGCGGTCTAGGCAACGGAGGTGACAAACTGACAATGCATTGTGTAGTATGCGAAAGGCTATTTTTGATGAGATAATGCGATTTGATTGAACCGGTTGCGTGTGGCGCTGCATCAGTGATCGCCGAGTGACCGTGCCATCTTGCCTTGCAGCAAAAGCCTTTTCAGTCATTGCTACTTTAGGGAAAGGTCCTAGGATCGAGGTATGAGAGGTAACAGCCTTTCTATAGCTCAAGATTTTCCTGTCCTGAGATTTTGATCTGCGAACTGGTACTTTGATTGAGCCAACCAGAAACGAGTTCCTAGGGTCTTGAATGGCTTCCGAGATTTGAACGTTGTGGTTAAGCACTGAATTTGAATCTCACGCGCTGCTGAGAGAAACTGCCTCATTGTAGTGCGCCAGGTTACCAGAGCAGAACTTGAAGATCGTCGGCGTTGGAGAAAAGGATACATGCTTACGTGCATGCCGAAAAGAGCAGGCAGAAGGGCTGTGAAGAGGGCCTTTGGGAGTCAATGGAGGCAAAGCGCGCCTAGCATAACGAGGAACTGTCCAACTGGCAGCTTCTTCACGATCCCATCTTGCACTTTCTAGACGCCTATGCATTCTTTGCAAGATATTATTGTTTATTTGTTAGCCTCTTTTAAAACTACGAATGCTTTGCAGGAAATAATTATTATACTTTGGTTCATATGGAAGGCTAGAAATGATCACTATTTTAAAACAAAACAGTGGGAACCAGCTCAAGCAATGTCAACAACATATAAACACATCCTTCAATTAGAAGATTCACAACAAGAGGTAACAATACAAAACAATGATACTTGTAATCTTAATTTCTCCATACTTACAGGAACAAGATGCTATATATGTGGATGTTTCATGGAAAGATAACAAGTCAGGTTTTGGTATCTTCATTCATAATCCAGAAACACATGCTGCTATTTTTTTACAAGCTGTCTCTACAAAAATATAAATATGCTATTCAATCTGAACTTGCAGGGATAATCATAGCTTATAAAGTTTGCTCCATGTTACATTTGGAAGAAACAATTTTAATTTCGGATAATCAAGGCCTGGTTTATAATCTAAAGGAAAAAGAATTTGCCCAACATCCAAATCATTGGAGTCTTTGTCCTCTTCTTTGTCAGTGCAAAGTACTCCTATCAATATCAAGTGGGTGCCTCGTGAGATGAATTGAATGGCAGACTACTTATCCAGGAAAGCGCGAACTTCTACAAATCCTTCAAGAGCTGAAAAACTTTGTCAAAACTTAGCTCATATTTGTCACTATTCGAGCTGTCCTACAATGGATGCTCTGTTCAGTTCTCCTATGTGAGATTTTTCCATGACTCATGTAGTATGTTTCTAAATATATAAATTTTATAAATTATCAAAAAAAAACTTGCAGCCTAGGCCTTGCAGACTCGTGCGTAGGAAAGTTTCTTGGGTTGCTCATGTTTTCAGAACTGAAGTAGGATAAGGTGAACAAGCCTGGTGGCTGGTACCACTACTTTTTTATCCTTGCTTAATTTTGTGAACACATCTAACAATTGTGTCTTGATGACGGTTGAATTGATTGCATCGGAAGAGTTCATGTCTGATTTTTTTTGCAAGCTGAAAAATTTATGTTATATAATCTATTCAAGAGTTAATAGATGAAGCTTCAGGACTCTCTTGAGATGCCTACAATAGTAGGCAGAATTGAACATCTTGCTGCTACTAACTAGTATGCAAAAAAAAAAATACAATACTCACATCATATTCAGAATCACACAAATTTTACATAAATTATAGGCACAACGTACTTGCATCATGTTTATAAATCTTACATAAAAAATCTTGTATGTATGCATTAGCTACTTATTTCTGTTTTTTTTTCTTGTTTCTCTGATCCTTCGTCAGAAAGAGTTCCATGCAAACTAATCTCCTTCCTCCTTTCCTTTAGCCTTTATATATATTCTCGATATTTAATCTAATATACCTGTATTTCTTTTCCGTTTTCCCTAAAAAAAGTAAATTAAAAAATAGATATAATATATATATATGTTGGGATCCGCTTTCCGAGTGGGCCAAACGGGAATCAGCTTTCCGTTTTCCCTTAGAGCAAGTATAATAAGCTTATTTAAGCAGGCTACAAGACTTGCCACATCAGATTAATAGTGAGGTGAAGGAGAGAAGGAAGGAGAGAGAATAAAAGCGGGCTACTAGTTAACAGCCCACTCATACACATGTTCCAATGAGCATTGTGAGATGGTGTAGTATGTTACATATTAAATACATGATACATATAGCCAACTAACTATTATATAAGTTGACTATTAGATTAGCTACATGTGATATGATACAAATATAAAGCCAATATCTAGCTATATTATTAAACTTGCTTGCAGAGGTAAGGGAACGAACGGCCATAATTCGCTTCGTGTACCTCCTACTCCCCCGTATTAAAGAGAGAAGCTTCAAAGCAGAAGGGAGACACGGTAAACAAACCCTAGATCCGTCTACGGCGGCGATGGAGGTGGATATGCAAGCGGAGCGTGGTGGCGGCGAGCACGGCCACAAGAGGGCGGATCCGGAGGAGCCCGATAGCAGCGTCGGCGTCGGCGTCGGCGACACGAAGAGGCCGCGCGACGGCGTCCGCCTCCGATCCTTCGAGATGGAGGACGAGTACGACGACGAGCCTCCCACTAACCCCCTCGACGGCTACCGTCGGTACTGGATCATTTCCTATGGCGCCGGCGGCAAGTCCTTCGAAGACGAGAGTAAGCACCCGCAATCACCCACCACGGCCACCGTCTTCTTCTCCTTGTATTAGTAAAAAATGCAAAATTGGCAGCGGATCGGCTTCCCATGCCCCACACCGACAAGCCGGTGCTGTACTGTCCTGGTTTGCGGAACCCATGCACACAATGCAAGTCTTCACGGCGAAGGTGACCGAGATCACCGGCGGCCTCCGGTGGCCGCTGGCCGTCTACGGCCTGCTCGCCGTGCGGGACTCCTGGGACCGCAAGCGCAACATCCTCTTCCGCCGCACCAGGGACTATTGCCAGACACTTACATCACTGCAGGCCGGTGCAACTCCTTTACCCTTGTTTCAGTAATTTCAACTCGTCTCTTCTATATGATTATATGAAAATAATCACTGCCATGCTCTACGGTACACCCTACCATGTTTAGGAATTAGGATGTTATCTTTCTGAGAAAATTAAAGAAGAAAGGTCCCATAAACCATGGTCCATGGAGGTTTGGTCATGGCACAAATATGTCCCTGAACTGTTTGATACTATTTCTTTGTTAATTTTAGTGCAAGTAGACTCACCAGTACCACACTGCAATATGTGATCTTTTTCTTACTGCATTCGATTGGTATATGTTCGTGTGTGCAGGATTCACTATTGGAACTTACAGGCCCTAGCTGCGCCATAGTACTGCTTGATGAGGTTGTTTTTGAGATTGACCTTAAAGTCAAGAGCGACGGACCACCATCCGAAGACAAGGATTTAAGCTACAACTTGTTTGTGTACGACAACATTCCTCACCGGTCTAAAGCTACCTACCTCATAACAGAGATGGTGCCAAGTGATAACAGCACAATGGAATTCAAGTTTGCACATCTTGCATATGCTGTGGAGGCAACCATCTCCATCCGCATCACCAGTGGGTCTAATGACTTCAGTGCACGTTTCACAGCTCGCACCAATAGCATCGACGAGGAAATGGTATTGCTGGACTCCCATGGCAAGAATGTATCCATCAGTGACGATGGGCTTGTTGTGTTGCAGCGCCGCGTGGCTGTTGTAGAGGAGAAAGGTGAGCTGATTCTTGGTGTCAAGGCTACACAAGGGGATACTGCGCCCACTGTTGTTAATCACGTGAAGATTAAACCCAGGCAAGTTTTGAGAAGTGAAGACTACATAGGTCTTGGGTTCTGCAGGCTGTATGTTTTGTTGCTTGGTCAATGCTTCCATAGTTTCGAGTTGGTAATTGTGTTTTTATGGACCATGGCGTATCAATGCCATGATATAATGAAAATGTGGGTTGACACACACGTACTTGAAATTCGACAGGGTAATATTTTTTAGAGATCTTGTTAACGCTATGTGGGAGCGGTTCCTCTGCAGTTGGAGGGGTGACTGCAGAGGGCAGTCGGGCTTTGCAGCTGTCCGATCTTGATCAGACGGTGCGAAGCCCCTTTCTCTCTCCGAAGCCTCCTGTGAAGTGGGTCCCACTGGTGCGAAGCCTCCCTCACACGCCCGTCCGATTGAAATCGGACAGCGCTGAGGGGCTGATTGCCTGGCCGACTGCAGAGGATCTCAAATCGCTACATGTATGTATACATGTGAGAGCTTGTTTCCTTAGAATGGTTTTAAAAAAAAACAATATAAAAACACTCTAAAAATTTTATTTTAAAGTTGGCCATCAACTTTTCAGCATTAATTATGTTCGATTAAAATCTTGTCGCCACTGCCAGACTCTTAAATTCCACTCTGGTTATTCCGGAGATAGAAGCCACCACACGTACAAAAGGCATCAGGTCTTTTCTCCTTCCTCATTTTGATATCTAGTTTCCTGATTTATCTATTTCTTTTATCCTGTTGTAGGCTTAATCTCTAAATATAGTTTTTTCTCTTTCCTTGTTTGACCTTGCAGTGAAACATTCAAAAGCTTTTCATATCTTTATGATGTAGATCACTTCATTTCTGCACTTTCAAATGATGTGGCTATTGTGCGTGGCTTGCTAAAGGATCTCAGGGAGGCTAGAAAAAATATCAAATTTCCCACAGTATCACCTAAAAATTCGGTTGCTCTAGAATATTATATGACAAGACTCCTCCCAAAACTTGCCAAGTTAAAAGTTATTGGGATAATCATTAATGGAGGCAATTGTCTCTAGGTATCTTCCAGGCCCCACTAACACTATTTTGTTTTTTTGTTCCGTGGCCAGTTGTGGACCGATAAACTTTATGCCTGGAGTTAATTCTTCCTGCAAGCTTGGAGGAATCTCAGGGGCTTAGATGCAGGGTAGCCTTCCATGCTCTGAAGTTTCGTCCAGAAATTCGTGCTCTTGGGAATCAGATAGTTGGGAGGTGATGTTTTCCTTCTTTGCTAATTGTTATTCTCTTCAATTTATCTGTCATGGCCTAAACACAATAATCAATGTTTCAATCAGTGAGCCTTCATTTTATTTATGGTGATTTTTCACTGTCTTCTTAAAGTATGAACACTATAGTTGGCTTTCCTAAATCTCAAAGGAAAAAAGATGATCCTTCTTAAGAGCTTTGGAGCATTTACTTTTCAAGCTGCAATAGCCATAGGATTTGAATCCAACAAATTGGTCTGATTTTGCTGTTCTCATAACTGCAGTAAAATTTGTACAGGTTACATACTTTTGGGCATCCTTATCTAGCATATCACTCTAGACTTCTAAGAGATACTCTAGCTTTTCATGGTTGTACTGAACTCTTCCAGGTTTGTGTAGTTGGGATGAAATTTCTAATGCAAAAACAAATGGATTTCCTTCTAATATCTTCCTATTGAGTTTCCTTTGACTGGTTGTTAATTTCTTATTTCTAGGATATTCATACATAACTTATTCAATATAGAAGGAATCAGATGATCAAACGAGGAATTGTAAAGGAACAACTATCAGTTGATTCAGTGTCGAGGAAGATAAGTGGTTCATGTCCACTCATGCTAGAAGAGGTGAGCTTGTTCTATAATGGTATACTATGGTCAATTGCTCACCAAACTGATACGGAATCATTCATGTATACATTTTGAGGAAACAATTATGTTTCTTAGTAGAAACTAGCAATTATTAAATTAGTTTTTTTCTAGGAGTCTAAACTTACACAAAATTAGGGTGATACAGTTAGCTAATTATTGTGCTTATTGATTCATTTTGGTTGCAAATTCTGTGCTGTATCAATCCACACTTGAAGGTTGGACTTATGCTTCAAGCATTAGGTTATCCATCATCTACAATAATATATTTGGCTGGTTCTGAGATTTTTGGTGGACAGAGAATACTCCTCTATGAGCCATGTATGGCAACTTAGTTGATCGCACTTCTGTATGTAGTCAGAGGGAGTTATTTTATTTAGTTCGTCTAGAGGCTTCTCTCGCATCAGATATGCCTCACCCCTACCTCCAAAAAGTATGGAGCATGAAACTATGGCACATGAAACTATGGCACATCTTTCATCCGCTATATCAGCTTCAGGTAACTCAAATGATACCAGCACACGTTGCAATTTGCAAGGATCTACTGGACCCAGTGGGATTAGTTTGCAGCAACATTATGAGCTATAAGAGCCCAAGCATGGTGATTATTTATCGACCTAGGATGTTTGCCTTGGCTATTATTATCTTCACTATACGACCTCTATACAAAAACTAACCGTTGATTCTTTTCATTCTTTTACGCCTTCTTTTCATTCTATACATTAATTTTTTGGGTTGTTGTTATGGATGATGAACTAAACATTTTCCCAATATCCCCTCACAAGAAATTTATACAACCAATTACAAACATTGATGTACGATCGCACGGGTGCTGAAGTTTTCTCCTTTTCTATTATGTAATTCTACATCTCTTGTCTTGTGTTATTCCATTTTTTATGAATCAATGAATCACTTGGACATTCTGGTTGTTTTAACCAGGCATCTTGTTCTACTGTGACATGTATATTTTAATATATGTTTGGGATACCGAGGGACTGTCAGAAATGGAGAGAGAGTTGAAAGATCTAAAGGATCAATTCCACGAAGGCTTCCCTATTGGTCCTTTAATTGGAAAGAGCTTCACAATGGATCAGGTACTGTTTAATCCCTATCTTATCAAAATTTACCTTAAACATACAAAATTTTCCATTCTGCAATGTACTGAAACTTAAACTTAGTCATGTGCAGGGTAAAACTATTATCAATTTCCTTGATTCTATTTTAGACAAGTCTCTGAGGAGCACTGTTGTGTTGCTTGTTGCTTGTGGACATGGGAAATCAACTGCCCTTGGTCTTGCTATTGTTGAATCCATTGCTATTGGGTAATACTCAACTCACTTGGAAGCAATTCGTGTTCTTATTTTTGCTCTTCTGTAGGCTCTTAAAAATTTTAACATGTTAGTAATTGAATAACCTTTTCTTGAGGAAATGAGGAAACTCATGAAAGCAGTTTTTGATTGATGTATTACTTTACTTGTTTGATATTTTCTCAAATAGCTCCCCATATTGATTACTATATAGATATAGCATGTTAGGCACATCCAAAAAAAATTTCAAGTATAACCAGATATATCATGTTAGGCACATCCAAAACAAATTTCAAGTATAACTTCTCTTATCTGTTTGCTAACTTGTATATTTCATTTCTAATTTGTAGGTAAGCTTCTTCAAGAAATTACTTTGTAAGCTTTATCCACTGTGATCCACTGTGATAACTTATAACCAGATATAGCGTGTGCATGTGTTTTTCTTCCTGTTAGTAAGCTATATCCACTGTGAGCTTGAGTTTTATCTAGTCTAACATCATTTATATCGAGAGTTACCAGCACTCGTACTCGAGGGTTTTATCTAGTCTAAACCCTTCTCCCGGTGCTCCCAAACTCATCTACTGTGACTGACCAACGCTCCATTCCGGCCGCCGCACTCATGGCTCAGCCGCCGCTCCCAGATCCTCTGAAGGTATGTTCGTTCATGCTCTTGTGTAATGTTTTGTGCATTAGTATAAACATCAATAGTTGGAAGAAGTAAAAAACCTAATATGAGTTCTTGAGGGCGATGGTACGGTGATTCCACTTCCACATGCCAGTGTGCATGTCGATGGTGATGTACTTGAAGAGAGGTAGGTCACATCTCCGATCCGGGTAGGAGGCGACGTACCGTAGTCCTCCATGAAGTGGCAGATTGATGACGAATGATTCGAAAAAAATAGAATTCTAAACCCTTCTAAAACCCTCACTCCTCTTTTTCTATACTACTTTAAAAATAGTTAGTAGTAGAGAATCTACCACCAACACAAGTTTCTAATTGGCAAGTGTCACTGAGAAACCAAGGGTGGTTTCGGTGTTTTGTGATGAGTGATTGACAGACTTTTACCCTCTGTTCGAAGGGTACCTCCGGAGGGGCTTCGGAGGTGGTACCTCCGAAGGGTGTTCGGAGGTGTGTCACCGGAGTATGTTCGGTGTTTGCGTGCTGCAGCTGTGCAGCGGAGTGTGCATGTCGGAGGGGTCCGGCAGTACACGATGACTGGGTTCGTACCGATGGCTTCGGTACTTTGGGCGGTACACCGGAGTGTGTGCCGGAGGTTGCTTACCCGGAGAGGTCTCCGGAGTACTGGATACACTTGTTTGCTTGTCGGTGGTGCGCAGGGACTTCGGAGGCGACGGACAGGGTTCGAGCCAGATGAACTTGGGTCAAGCGGGTGGTTTGACGCCAAGGGAGCGGGGAGCTCCGTCACGGTGGCTGCGAAGGTGGTCCGGGTCGGTCCTCGGGTCGAGGCGTGCCAGGTGAAGGCAGAGAGTGCGGAGTGTGGCTCCGGCTGAAGGTACTCCGAGACAAAGTCCTCGGAGGTGAGGCACTTCGAAGGTACTCCGGATGGAGTGACTTCGGAGTAGGTGGACCAAGTCCTCTGCGGAGGCAAGGAGTTCGAAGTGTGCTCCGGAGGGAGACACTCGAAGGTACCCGACGAAGGTCTCAGAAGTCGAGGCGCATCGAAGGCATGGTCCGGATGAGGCTCGTCGTGGAGTGTGCTCGGGAGAGGCACTGCGACATAGTGCTCATGGAATGCTTCATGCGGAGGCCTTGGACGAAGGAGGGACTTCGAAGAGTGGTACTCCGAAGGTGGGGCTTCGGAGTGAGGATGACTTGTGGTGCTTCGGCCATACATGGCTTCGGTACACGGACAGACGGTGTTCGAGCTGGGAGTAGCTGCGAAGCCGTGGTGATCCACTCCGGAGGTGGTGGTGCGAAGGCCCAAGGGCTTTGACGGCTTCGGCTCAAAACCGTCACTGTATCGAAGGACTTCTTCGGCGGACCGAAGGCCAACAGGCTGCAGGCTTCTCGCCGAAGCTTCCGCACCTCTCGCGTGCGAAGGGAGGTTCCAGAAGTCACACTGTAAAGGCTGACACTGTCTGTTCTGAAAAAGGCTAACACTGTCCCCTCTGCAGCTGACAGAGAAGCCTCCAAAATAAAGGTGGACTACCTTTGTACCCCTTAGTTCTGTAGAGACAAAATGGATGTAAACCCTAGGGGTAAAGTAGTCACTTCCTTAGGATGAAGCCGTGGGCTATAAATATGGGGGCTCGGTAGGTAACATTTAACACTTTGAGCATTTACTGTTGAGCTCCTGTAGACAGACCTCGCTGTATTCATTCTGAGTTCAATTTATTTCAGTGTTCCTTGTTCAAGCAGCGAAGCCCTGCTTCTTTGTGCTTTTGCTTGAGCTCGCGTTGCATACCTCGCTAGTTTTTAGTTCACCGGAGCCTGTCTTGGCGAAGGGTGTTTTTATCGCGAAGTGTGCTTTACAGTGTGCTGTCGCTCTGTGTAACACGAGGCAAGACCTCGCTGCTTACTAGCGAAGCCCTGTTCTTTTCCCGTTGTGCTTCTTGTGTCGAAGCCCTTAGCGTAGTCCATTTGCGTGTGCGTGTAGACCTTCGGGTACGAAGCCCAGCACCTGTTGTTGTCGCCAAGTACATGGTCGAAGTCCTCAGAGGGCTGTCCACTCGTGCGAAGGGTGAAGTGCGAAGTCTGCTCAAAGCACCCTGTGTGCGGAGCCTGCACTGACTTAGCAGAGTTGGTTTTCGAGGGTTGTAAGTGGAGCGAAGTCTTCGAACTTTTGCCACTCCGAAGCCTGTGTTCGAAGGTGTCAAAGTACCTCCGAACCAGACCTTCGAAGGCTGTGTTCGAAGCCTGTTCCGCAGAAGACAGAACAGAACCGAAGGCTAAGAATTTAGCCCGAATTTTTAAAAGCTCCCATTCACCCCCCCTCTGGTCGCCGTTTCCGGTCCAACAGTCACAAATTTAGATGGATTACAATTAAACAAATGCATTAAGTACTTATGCTAAACTGAAACACCATAAATTATAAGAAAATATTTTTATTAATAATATAGTATTACACGAAAGATTATACAACTCTTTAGGTGTTATCCTATTACCCTCATACTCTACTCTATCTAGTATTTCCCGCTACTCACCATATACATTTGGATCAAATGGAAAGTAGGATGTGCCTCTATTTATAGTCTATTAAGACTGTTGGATGATTGACATATGACAACATATGAGCTCTTGATTTAGTTTCCATACTTTTGTTAGAAAATATTTAATATCTAGATTTTTCTCAAGTTGCTATGATACAAAAGATTATACAGTTCTAACAACTAAATATTTATACTCATGAATATATAAGAATTTTATAGAAGATTGTCTCGCTCTTCTCAATATTTTAAAATATGTAACGGATAAAAGTAAATAGTTTGATTTGTTAAGCCGACTTAATTACGATAAGCAATGGGTGGTGTGTAACATGTTCGTTCCCTTCATTATTCATCTCTAATGCATACTATGACCGGATGCATGATACATGCATTTCCTTTTTTATTCAACGCACGACATATAAATATGGAAACATATTTCAGAAACCGCTACGCTAGATGGAAACTGGAGTTAGAAGCTACAATTTGTTAGATAGAAAGGAGATACATGTGTCATGCATATGATCATACTACGCATTGTTTCCTCTCTGCATCATGTATCCACCTTTTTTTTTCTCCGTTTCCAACATACATGCATTGATTGCTCGCATTGATCTCTTGCCTTTTTTTAATTTCCAGTATGCATTGATCTTTTACCCTTTTTCCGCATGCATTTATCTCTAGCTAGTAAATGTCCTCTTATAAAATATAAATATACATATATTTTTCTCGGTACCATCAATAAGCTGAACATACTATTAGTAAGCTGATTTACAACAATTCCACCTGCCCTTAGCAGGCTAAAGCTCTCTTTCAATTTGCATGTGATCTCCCAAAAAGGCCAATTTCTGCTAACTTATGTGCCAAGTGACCCAAACCTAATCGTGTATTTTAACTCTCTAATCGGGAGACGATGTTAATATACTCTTACTCTTATTAAAAAGTCACGGACTGTACAATACAGTCGATGGTTCTGTTAGGTTCCAATGGTGTGGAGCCACATTAACGGTTGTGAAGTCCATCTTGAAATGCCGTAAAGTATGCCACAATGACTACCCTACGCATGATTGTTGTCTGATGTTGATGTCATAGAAGTCGGATACCTGTTATTCCACATACATAGAGTTAAATATTTGTTTTTCTTATTCACAGTCGATAACTACAATTATTAATATCAGTGCATGATTTTTTTCGCTATGGTTATTTTGTAAATATCTCTCCAATTTGTGTTTAGATACAGCAAAGCAGTATGTTTGTGTAGATTTTTTTCGAAAGTACTCTCATATCTATATCCCTTAAGGCTAATTTATACATCTTATCTTAAAATTAGTTCACAAAAACTATACAAAATACTTTCGACAATTATACTAACTTTAATAGGCAAAATTATGTCATGGTCACTGTCAAGCGACAAGCGGGTCTAGGGTCCTGAGGAGTAGCAACCGAAAAAGCTGGGACGGCGTCGTGTGGCAACGCCACGTGTCTCATGGGCCCACGCTTTCTCTCTGACATGTATGTCCCCAGACACACAAAAGGCACCGAAGGGCGGGGAGCAAGCTATCAGTGAGAAGAAGCATGCACCTGCTCTACGAGATAATCGAGCTTAGTTCTCCGTTTCTTCCACTCCTTATGGGTTCTTTGCTAATTGTGAGTTCTGCTAAAATACAAATTATTGGTTTGGATTATGATGTATCGTGTATTTCAGTACTTCAAACCTCTGAAATGTGTAGTTTGCTCAAATAACAGTTTGTCAACATTTTAGCATTAAATTTGTTTGTTCAAACCTCAAACTATCTGAACTAACTAAAATTTACTAATTTAGCTGACTATACTAAACTACCTAAGATAACTAATCTAAAATGTTACCACCGTGCTGGGTGCTGAACTGCCCTATACATTGTACACTGAAGCAAGGCAGGGGAAAGCGCACACTTGTACCGACAGCCCTCTAACAGATTGTGTACATTTTGTTTTTCTCGACCTAATGTTTTCTCTCTAATAATTATTTTTTTAGTGTTTTTTCTCGACCTAATGTTTTCTCTCTAATAATTATTTTTTTAGTGTTTTCTCGACCTAATGTTTTCTCTCTAATAATTATTTTTTTAGTGTTTTTCTCGACCTAATGTTTTTTCTCTAATAATTACTTTTTAGAACAAATATAAAATTCATCTCTTTATTTTGCATTGCCTCTGGATAGAAAGTGATTTGGATAGTTTTCGTCCAAATCCGAAAAATACCGATTTCGATTTGTATATTTTGTTTCATATATATACAAATTCAAATTCAGATTATTTTTCAGATATAGAAACATATATTATATCGTTGGTATAACTCTTATTCCTATTCAGATTATCATATGAAAAAAGACTCCTTCAGTCCACTTCAACTCTAACCGGCCTATCTTTTCCACTTGTCTATTCAAGTACAACGATAATATATAAAAACACTCTAAAAATATTTTAAAGCCGGGTATCAACTTTTCAGCATTAATTTAATCATTTAAATTATTGGATAATTATCATAAATGAGCTTCGTCCATCTTAAATATTCCCATTTATGTTTCAAACGGCCCTAAAACCAACTTCGTCATGGGCAGCAGGATCGGTGGGGGCTAATATCCTTCATTAAAAAATGTTTTAATTATGTAAAAAAATTAAACACATAGTTAAAATTGGTTAAATTAGTTTTAGGTTTGATATATTAATCTGTGAGAAAATATGATCCATGGATCTTATGGACATCCACACCTTTATTCAAACCATAAACTATAATTTGAGAGGATTGAAACAAAGTTACTCATTATTGTTATAAATTTGAGTGGTTTTATATATTTGTCGAATAATGTGTACTTTCTTATGTCTCCCAATATATTTTTTCTGACTTTTAATACTTCAGCCAATGTAGCTTCAGCCTTACCATAATTAAATTTCTTTTTGCCGGACTGAACTTGGTTTCGTTTGTACCGGAAGTGAACCTATGTATCAGTTCTAGTTATTAGTGTGTATAGTTTTTTAGAGATGGATGTTCTATTAAATTTAATCTTAGGGCTATTTTACAGTCTATGAGGAGGTACCAGGAGGTACCACATTTTCAGTGTTAATTTTGGTACCTCCTGGTACCTCATATGTCAGGAGGTACCAAAATTAACACTGAAAAATGTGGTACCTCTTGGTACCTCCTCATAGACTGTAAAATTTCTCTTAATCTTATATTATATTGTTATTTGCTTAAGCTAGCTTGTTACTAGCTACTTTCATTTCTACTGAATTAGCAATAATGTTCTTTGTGCAAACAAGTTGGGTTTGATTTGAAGCTTGGTTAAATCATGCCTCAACACAATGACCGAGGAAGCTCCTCCAAATCTTAGATCACTTGAGCCTACAAAACGGAACAAATGGCAGCTTTGTTGGATAAATTTTTCGTCGAAGTCTTTATCAATAAGAATATTGCTTGATTTTATATTAAGATGAATAACTTTTGACAGGAAGAATAAAAGTTAAAACTAGTAGAAATGAGTTCTGCTATAGATAAAAGGTGTGGATGAAAAAGAAATAAGTAGTAAAACGGCTGAAAGGAAAATAGCAAAAAATACTTTCAATTTAAAGGGCATTAGTTTCCCTACTTTAAGTAATCAGATATGCATCCAAAGGAAAAAAATAGAACACAAAAGAATATTACTGTATAAACCTTCTAAACCCTTCTAAAACGTTCACTCCTCTTTATCTTCCGGTGCTCCCAACCCACCTACTGACTGACCAACATACGTGCTCTATTCCGGCCGTCGCGCTCCATCACCATGGCTCAGCCGCCGCTCCCATATCCTCTGTACTATGCTCCTTCATTCTCCTGTGTAATGTTTTGTGCATTAGTATGAACATCAATAGTTGGAAGAAGTAAAAAACCTAATATGAGTTCTTGAGGGCAATGGTTGCTCCTTCATTCTCCTGTGTAATGTTTTGTGCATTAGTATGAACATCAATAGTTGGAAGAAGTAAAAAACCTAATATGAGTTCTTGAGGGCAATGGTACGGTGAGGTCATGCATAGCTGAAACCTCTTGTCTGTGAACTGACTTACCATGTTAGTGTTGCCGATGGTGATGTACTTGAAGAGAGGTAGGCATTCCACTTCCACATGCCAGTGTCGATGGTGATGTACTTGAAGAGAGGTAGGTCACATCTCCGATCCGGGTAGGCTGCGACGTACCACAGTCCTCCATGAAGTGGCGGATTGATGACGAATGATTCGAGGAGGAGGGTGAGGTCGACGACGAGGACGGGAAAGGAATTGCCGGATCACATTGCGAACTACGAACGGGACAATAGGGGGAAGGGGTAAACGTACCGACGCTTGTTGTTGCATGTTTGTTCTTTATTCGAGCCATTTGTTCGTGAGGAAATTGATTATATACCCGAGCAACCCAGCCAGCGACTACGTACTGGGGCTAAGGACAGCGATCACCACGCCTCCTGCTAGAGATGGCAGCTAGTGAGCTAGGCGGACAGGAAGGAAGGGCGCCGCCGGGGCCGGAGGGTGCGGCCACGGCGAGGACGGAGCGGCGCGCGCCGACGCCGGTGCGGGCCGGCGCGGAGCGGCACGCAGCGGAGCCAACTCGGACTAGCGCGCGCAGGGCCCGGCTCGTGCCAGCGCATGGCGGCATGGCTCGATCCAGCGAACGGTGGAGCCAACTCGGGCCAGCGCAACATGCGGTGGTGCGCGCCGAAGCCAGTGCATGCGTTGAGAAGTGAAGCATTCTTCCGACCTGATTTCTACGATCTGCATGTTTTGGTTGCTTGGTCATTGCTTCCATAGTTTCGAGTTGGTAATTGTGTTTTCATGGATCATGGTATGCGTGCTGTTATATAATGAAAACTTTGTAGCTGTTCCACTGAATTTGCAATAATGTTATTT
This sequence comes from Zizania palustris, assembly GCA_019279435.1. Classification (NCBI taxonomy): domain Eukaryota; kingdom Viridiplantae; phylum Streptophyta; class Magnoliopsida; order Poales; family Poaceae; genus Zizania; species Zizania palustris. The sequence continues at coordinate 460,478 of JAAALK010000282.1, forward strand.
GTGCCAACATGTTGGCCTGGATTTGAAGCTTGGTTGAAATACACTTACTACTTGATATCGTAGTGTGAGCATGCTTCTTAAGAATGAAACTTTTTTTAAAAGCTGAATTTCAACTTTTCAGCATTAGTTCTGTTCATTTAAACCATTGATAATTAAAAAGCTTTTTGATTGCAACATCAGTTCCATTAATAAGATGACCGTAATAAACAATCCCATAACTGCCTTGTGCTATGATAATATCATCAGAGAACCCATTTGTTGCGTGCTCCAAATCCATGATGACCCCAACCCAGATGAGATAATTCTGGGAGATGTGGACATTGCGGCATGCTGAGACTGAGAGTACTCCCACTTATTACGTCCTGAGCTGCCTTCGTCACTCGAGTATCAACATTGGGCCTTATCATATTGGTGCATCGGGCTGCCGGTCACCTAATTTTTTAATCTTAATTAAAATCAATGGTTCGGATTAATTTGAAGTATTATCTCTTGATAGGTAATAGGAGCACCTTAGTATCGCACCGTTATGAACCAGTTTAACTATAGCAAATTACATCCTTGGAAAGTTCGGACTCAGCACGCACGCCGACTCGCCACTTCCGTTAACACAACGCAACGTGGAATGGATTATGACGGTGACACCATGACACCATGCAACGTGACACTGCTGGTTTACTTGTCCATGCAGCCTAAGACATGAGCGAATGCAGAATGATGCAGTTCACACTTCACAGCCCTTAACTTTCAACTCACATCTTTGTCAGAGTTTGTGGATAAGATGTAGCTAGGACTTGTACTGCTTCCTCAAGCGATCCCTCATTCCCTCTCATGATGGCCAGAACCCAGAGACCAGAGAGGTTGATGTAATTGTAAGTTTCTTCCCCGTTCACGTGGGCAGTGAGATCGATGTAACTGTAACGACTTCCCAAGTGCCACAAGCTGTGTGAAACTAGAGTGCGTTAGGTTTCTCAGATTTGGCCTTGTTCTCTTCAGGTCCAAGGCATTGTGAAGCTCCAAGTGGCACAAATCCTGAAATAATTCATCGCCTGAACATAGATGATAGTTCACATGTTCTTTTTTTCGACCACACATCTGTCACTGCTAGCAGTGCTAATAGAAAGATCTAGACGAAATAGCAGTGATCGATGATATAGATCCAGATTTGAATGGTTCACGTTCTGACGTTCAGACCTCACCAAACTACGTACTCCTATCTGTGATTCATAACTTTGGATTCAGCAAAAAAAATCAAGCATGTTCAAGTTAAATTTCACCATTTTATACTTAACTCAGTTCATGGAGTGCTTTGAGACCAATTTTATGGTAATCTCTTCATAGATCTTACTAGTAATGATCAGCAGGAGTATCATTAAGTAGCAGCCTAGCAGGCAGCACACAAGCATGTTTTACAATTCACAACACACCATACTTCATTGATCAGGTTCAGAACATGCAGAGAAATACACACTACCGGTAGATATTTCACCGTTCCCCTTTCGAGTACTCGTACATCCGCGCGGTCCATGAATACATACATTCACACGGTACATCTACACATCCTGCAGAGATATCATCCAGCTAGCTAGCTGGCGGAGCTGCCGATGCGTGGGCATGGCGCCGCTTACTTTCCGGGGACAAAGTTGGTAGCGTAGGCCCAGGCGTTGTTGTTGACGGGATCGGCGAGGTGGTCGGCGAGGTTCTCGAGGGGACCCTTGCCAGTGACGATGGCCTGGACGAAGAAGCCGAACATGGAGAACATGGCGAGGCGGCCGTTCTTGAGCTCCTTCACCTTGAGCTCAGCGAATGCCTCTGGGTCGTCAGCGAGGCCGAGGGGGTCAAAGCTGCCACCGGGGTAGAGTGGGTCGACGACCTCGCCGAGCGGACCGCCGGCGATGCGGTAGCCCTCGACGGCGCCCATGAGCACGACCTGGGTGGCCCAGATGGCGAGGATGCTCTGCGCGTGGATCAGGCTGGGGTTGCCGAGGTAGTCGAGGCCGCCCTCGCTGAAGATCTGTGAGCCGGCCTTGAACCAGACGGCCTCGCCGAACTTGACGCCGTTGCGGGCGAGGAGCTCCGGGAAGACGCAGCCGAGCGCTCCGAGCATGGCCCAGCGGCTGTGGATTACCTCCAACTCGCGGTTCTTGGCGAACGTCTCCGGGTCAGCGGACAGCCCGGCGGTGTCCCACCCGTAGTCACCGGGGAACTCACCGGTCAGGTAGCTCGGGGGCTCGCCGGAGAGCGGGCCGAGGTAGAGGACGCGGTCGGGGCCGTACCACGGGCTGCTTGACGCGGCGGCCTTGGACTTGGCGGCCGTCTTGCGCATCGTGATGCGGCCCTCGCCGAACACGTTGGCGACCTTCTTGGCGGCGAGCGCCGGCGAGGAGAGGGTCATGGTGGCGGCTGCCATTTCAGATCCTTAGCTTGCTCTCTGCTTCTCCCGACGCTCTAAGCTCTGCTCTGTGTGTGCGTGTGCTGTGGTCTCCCTGCACAAACACTTGGGCATATAAATACGTGGCCATCGGATAGAAGGGCTTATCTGGTCACCACTTGAGAAGATTTTTTGCTGGGCTGCGATTGGCCGGTTGGGTCGGGATGGGGGTGACGTGGAGGCTGACGTGGTGGTTGCTGTGGCTCAGGAGCCTATCGCGAGAATCTTGGAGGTGCCACGTAGGAAAGGGCATGGCCAATCAGGAGGTGCCACATGCCATCATGGGAGGGAATGGATGAGATTTGGTTTGGCTCAGTTGGGTGGCAATCTCACGTGCTTCCTGTGTGATCAGCTGACGACCAATGAGCAATCAACGAAGTATTTTGTGTTGATTCAACGAGTGGTTCTGAATAGATCACTGACTTACTAGGAAGAGAGTTTAAATGGAGGGCAAATATGAGAATAATGGTTTTTGAAAAAAAAAACTAAAATCCTAACCATCTACATAGAGTGGATCGAGAATTAACCATCTATATAGAATGGATTGAGAATTTAATCTGTCAAACAGACCTTGAATGAAGACAACATTCACGACAGGGTTATACTCCATATCTAACCATCTAGAAGTTTTTCTCATGTAAACTATCTTCAAGATAACTACTGAGATCTAGACGTTTTTTAAACTGGAAAGTAGAAACAGCAGATGTGGCTTCAACTGAAATCTCACATCGAGATAACTACGGCAACTGAGACCATTCTAGCCAATTTTCAAACTAGATACAACAACTGGACTATGCACCGAGCGTCTTACCGTCATCTACTGAGCAAGCCACCAATACTTGCGTTCACCACAGAAAAATAGGAACACGACACAGCACACGCCAATGTTTCACAGAGTACCCAAGAATATGATATTTAGTGACATCATAGGGGCGAAATACTAACCATGGTAAGTTGCAGCTACACAAAGGTTATGATCTCACTTGTTTAAAGCGGTTCCGTGGAATAACATAAAAGATACCCTTATATTATATAAGTCTTTAAAGGAGGTCTACATTTTGAAGCCTCCATTCCATATAGCAAAGAGCATGATATGGTTTGTAGCATGATGCACGAGTCAAGTTAGCTAGCAGCTACTACTATATCGGTATGCCTGGCTGGGGTCGGGCTCTGTGTTGCAGATTATTATCCTAGAACTCCGCTTCAATCCATCGTCATCCAGAAGGAACCAAAGAAGATACTTCTGCATGACATCATACAGAAGCGGAACCCGAAACAACAGCAATCGTCCCAACACCAGACTCGCCAAAAGGCAAAATACTCTCCAAGTAAGCATTAGCGGGTGATTTCCTTTCTATTCATCAATCAGTTTCTTCCATCTCATCATCTGGATTCTCCACCTCACTACCACTGCTCACACCATTGTTTCCTGACAAGTAATCCTTCACTGAGCTGTCTTCAACCTTGTACTTCACAAACTTAAACACATTTGCATCTTCAGTTCCACAATCCTTCCTTTTCCGCAAGCCATTAGCCATCACCTTCATAGACTGAGCTGCAGCCATAAAAGCATTATCTGCTGTTTCCATCTCTACAGCTTCTTCATCTTCACCAGCCCTTCTGTCCATAACCTCCCCACTGCTATGCTTGTCAATAAAGAAAAGATCAGCATCTGAGTGAACTGTCCTGCTCTGATAACCATTCTTGACCTCATCATACATCAGTCTCTCTCTAACCCTAAAAACATTCTCTCCAAATACTTTGAGTCCCTTATCTTCAAGGTCTACAAGCCATTCTGTGAAAATAAAATATATAGAATTTCATTAATTACTCTATAAAACATTGATCATACATTCTACTGAAAATCAAGCTGATAATGCCATATATATGTACATACTGAGAAGAGCTTGAGGCGTCACAGCCACTGGTTTCCTGAGTTGGTTGAAGCCAGCTTGACGAGTAGCCCACTTAGAAAGATAAATGGGAATGTTTGAAGTCGAGAAGGCATTCATAAAAGACATCACCCTGCCTTGATCTCCTTTGGTCCTATCAGAAAGAAATGGAATGAGGAGAAAATTCCAATATCAGATAAGTTCCAGTTACACTAACTCTGTATCACCTGGCATCATTGATGGCATCATGAGTGATAACCAATCTTGACAAAAAAAGAGGCAAAAGGGAATTATCAGCTTGATCAACTTCGGCTCCTTTGTTAATGAAAGAATAATCCACCAAGATCAGAACATCATAAAGGATATCTCTCAACAAGATTTCATCATCAGCACTCTGAGTTATGCATAAGAAACCAATATGAAACATCAATAAGATGGCACAAAATCCCAGCAACGTTTTCATCACTACTCACCACTCACTTTTCTAAATGATATTACCAGAGTAAATGAAATAAACTGAACAGGTAGTCAACTACTCGAGAGAAATATGAGTACAAGTGACATAAACAAATAATATCACTGGTGAACTTAAATGATTAAGGACTAATTAATATTGCCAGCATCAGTCTTATAAGTTATAAGTAAACAATATAACCAAGAATATTTGGTTGGGCAACCCAAGTTTGTCATCTTCCTAGAACACAGCATAATCATCCCTAGTGAATATCAATTGAATAAAAGGGCATGTGAATATCCACAGTTCAGACTTCAACCTGTTTGCACATCGCAAAGATGACATAGAACTCCATCCCAGGTCATGCTCCTTGAGGATACATCGACATCAAACATGGTACAGTAACACCAGCATTGGGAAACATAATAGCCCTAATACTGTTCTCCTCTTTAATTTCCACAAGTTAAGAAAGACTCCTGAGTTCAAGCACAGTTGAAGTACAAAGGAACAAGTTGCAGAGTTCTTATTTCACAAAGGTAATTTGTGCTAAACTGCTAATTAACTAAACACACAACATATAATGATAAACCTGAGCATATCCCCACTTAATTTATGACATGAGCTTATTAATTAATCTTTAGTTCTCTAAACCTAGGCTTCTTATGATCCATACAACAATGATAATACTGCAAAAATACTATGATGCTTTTGAAATGTTTATGATACTGGATGCAGAAAGGCAGTATGAGGCTAGTGCATAATGCATTGATGCCAGTATGCCACTAGGTTGCTAGCCTAAACATAAACTATAATAATTATATCCCTCAATCAATTCACTCATGAATCATGAAACACATACCAATAGTGAATAAACAGGCAGCGGGGGGTTCACGAGCATGTTCAGCAGAACCCCTGAAAATCCAATAGTGAAACAGACATCACAATCCATTCAACACCCCTGAATATAAGAGAAACCATAATAAACCCAGGCAGAATCCTCTCACCGAAGAATTGCTGGTTCTGAAAGACCGAGATGGAGCTGACAGCCCAGATCCTGAGCTCCTTCTGCAGCTCAGCACGTGGCACCCCTATCGCGCCCTGCATCCTGAGGCAAAGCCTAAGCAGGAACGCCTCTGCAACCACCACCCCGGCGAGGTACGCGATGCTACAACCTTCCCTCATGAGTTCCCGCCTGGCATCCTCTCCGACCAGAGGGAAGAGCACCTGGAACGGGCACCTGTCCCTCGAGTGACGCACGCTCCACACCTTCACCAGCTCCCCAAAGGACGGCAGCAAGCTCCCGGCGTCGGCGCTGGCCTCATCGCTGCTGGCAGGGGCGCGGCTGCTGCAGATACTGATGTAGCTGAGGACGGCCTCTACTAGGGCCTCAGTCTCCCTGCGGGGTTTGGCGGAGTGGAAGAGCTCAGAGACGACGGGGGCGAGGAGCGCAAGCGGCTTGGCCGCAGACGGGGAAGAGGCGGTGAAGGCGGAGAGGAGGTGGACGAGGCTGCGGAGGTCATCGGGGGCGTCATGGAAGGAAAGCGCGGAGAAGAACCAGACGGCCTCGAGCGGAGGGTCCGGATAGGTGTTGAGGACGCGGGAGAAGAGGGAGCGGAAGTTGGTGAGGTCCGGGTCCGGCGCGGCAGAGACGGCGGCGAGGAAGCGGGAGGTGGAATCGCGGAGGAGGGACTCGAGGCTGGAGAAGCAGCAGGCGGCGCCCATGGAGGGGAAGTCCACCACGATGGAGCCGGCGGCCATGGCGGGCGGGCGGGCAATTTGTTCGAATTGGAGCCCGACGAGCTGAAACCCTAACCCTAGGTTTGGAGGGGAGAAGAAGAACGGAACGGGGAGCGGACGAGGGGTTTGGGTTTCCGTTTGGTTGCAGGGGAGTTTGAAATGGTCGAGGGGGCCTGGTCGCCTGGAGGTTTTGAAGATGGGAGGGAGCGGGCAAGATCACACTGACCGGTGGACCCCATAGGTCAGTGAGTGAAAACTAGTTGGGTTTGAGACTTGATTTTGGTGGACGGCCCAGTGAGATATTTGGGCCAGTCCAGAGTATGCGTAGGTTTATTCCACTTGACACAGTGAATTCAGAATTTGAGGCATAGTCATATTTTTGGGCTAATATCGGCCTTGCATAGATCCATGAAGTTTTCCCAAACAAACAAAAAAAGAAATATCCCTGAACTTAGTCATGTCACATGTCTAGTATCAGTATTGTTTATTTTTAAAAAAATTAAACAGATTATGACCTCAAAATAACATATCTTAATTCGTTGATAACCTTTATGAGTGAGTAAAATACATTATGTACTTCGCCTACTGTGGTTTTACATTTTTTATCTGTTCGTGGTATCTATTGATAACATGTTTGGAATTTCCTCTGGTTCTGAGTTTTAAATGCCTACAAATTTGCAAAACCCTGTCATTATGTTTATTCCATACGGGACTCAATTTCAGTGAAACTTTCATAACTCTTTGAAGAAGTTGTCTACAAAGTCAAATTTAGACATTATACGCAAGCATGGAGAATCGACATAGCAGTAGCCGCCCATGACGATCACAAAGGTGACAATATTTGGCACGGGCCATGATGCAAAATCACCGCAATTTTAACTGCAACATTTTAGCACATACAATAAATAAAAAGATCAGATCAGATGGTAATGGACATAGGATTTTGCTGTTTTGCATAACGTATTATGGCTACCTGGCACTCAGTAAGGAAAAAAAACTCCCCACATATAAGAAAGATGACTTTGTAAGATAAGATTATCAAAAGCATCAATGCTCATCCACCATGATTTCAACACAGTAAATTATCATCAACCTTACCACAAATTTCCAATAGATTTTGTTCCTTCCGAATCTCGAACTTAAATCTTATCTTTAAATTTAATTGAACCTATAGGGGAAGACAGGCCTTTCCCCTCAAAAAATTAATCAGAATCAAGCTGCTTCCCGGGAATGATCGAGTCACTTCCTCTTGGACTCTGGACAGCTCTATATTGCACTCAAAAGAACAGCATGTGACCGGCACAAAATACACCATCTCCAGCAACTCCCTCTTTTTTTGTAGCACCAGGGATAAAACACCTTCATACCGGGAGCAGCAACCAAAAAAAAAAACCCTGTCGCTCTGTTTCTTCCCCCTTGTTTATGCATAGTACATGTACAAGCTGTTCGCGGCAGCACAAGCAATTACATTTTCAGATGGGTGCCAAGCCAGATGCAGCAATTTTGTTGTCAAATCATAGGAATTTCCATTGGCATCTATTCCTGTGCTTTCTGCACCTGCATAATGATTCATATATTAGTAGTTGAAATGCACGCTTCTACAACTTAACCTGTTACATCATAAAGGTAACCTCGTCTAACAACTCTTGTCAGAGTGCATAGCGATCTAGCAGGCCTTGTGGGATTCTGAAGCTGCCTCCTGTGTCACAGCAAGACACATAAGAGAACAGATGGTTAGTACCAATAGGTGAATTTAAAATGCTTAATTTGAGCAAATGGGACTGTATAGGTTCATTAGATAAACACTGCTTTAATGAGTAATCAGTTTTATGGAGAAAAATAGAAGACAATATATACTGACATACCGTAAAAAAAAGTAAGTTTCCATCATTCTTACATAAGAATCATTACCTGGTAGGGTTTCGAGTTGCTTCAAGTGTTGTTGCCTCATTGCTACCAGCACCAGAACCAAACACACGGAAAATGTTGCTGAAGGAACACATATCAACTAACAATTAGTTCCATAAAGGAAATCAAGCTGTACCATAACTGAGATGAGCATAAGCAACACCTGTAAGAACCAGTTGCCACTCTCAATCCATCTCCACTTTGGCAGCATTCAAATTTGTCAAAAATGGAATCATTTTCATATAAATCACATAACTGCAGTTTCAGCAAACAAATACAAGAATCAGGGGAACTCACAGGGAAGATAGTTTGTTCTCTACTATCCTCAAGGATTATTCATCTTAACATGGACAAAATTACCTTGGGTCTTAAATACTCATGAACCTGGAATGTCGCAACTGGACCAGAATTCATATTGATATCCCAAAGCTGGAACAGCAGGAAAAGAAATTATGTGGGTGCAAAAGGATCTAAGTAGAAACATTTGAACAGCAATTGTTACTGCAGGAAGATAATACCTCCATGGCTACACAAAATAGTATAAACCAGCAACTTCCCAGATGAAAACAATAGTAGTTACAATGAGTAACTAAAAGTGGCATAACCATATAGAGTTATAGACCACAATAGTGATGAAATTATGTATGCAAAACTGCAGTTGTGATTTGTGAGGTATGAATTGCATATCAAGCAGTCTATGCAACGCAATGCAAGTTGTACAATGGTCATCTAAAGATAGCCCAACTAATCTGGTTGTCCTAATGTCCTGTCTAGTGATAGTCTTCGATGCATCAATGTTTACAAGTCGTCTGATTAATCATGATTAGTCATCCTAATCAGTCCCTTGAACTTAACCAGGGGTACCAAGGCGATTAGCTCGATTAGGTTTCTTGTCGTCTGACTAGTCATCGATAAATCATGATTAGTCATCCAATTAGGGAAGGGACGGCCAGGCTGCCTGCTGTCTTTGAGCAGGCCTGCTCAACTGGGCTTAGAGGCAAGCTATTGGGCTGCTAATTTGGCTTGGTAGGGTTAGCAACTTCGCACCAGAACTCCACCAAAAGGTACGTGCTAGGACTCCACCAGAAATTGTGCCGCCGCAATTCTTCTCCCCTATTGCGTGATTCTTCTTCCCCATGCATGATTCTGCATCCACCAGTTCAAGCCACCACTCCTCTTCGTGATTCGTGAAGCTGCTCCAAAGAGGCAGGGATTACGAAGATGAGCTCCTCCAACGATGAGTGTGTCCACTCCCTTCCCTCCATCTTCTTGTCATGCATCCTGCTTGCTTGCTGTGTTACTGTGGCGCTGCCCCTCTGCTACTCTGCCATCTGCTAATCTGTTGTGATACCCCTTCCCGCTGTCTGCTCTAGTAGCCTCTAGGAAGTGGTGTTGTGGTAGTGCCCTTGACCCTGAAGGCCTGAACTTGCTTGTGTTGTATGTGTATATGTGTAGATATGGAATGGCAGTGTGCAGTGGTGGAAATGATCATGTCTGACCCTAAAGAATCTGTTCATACTGCCGATGGACCTGCGCCAGCTGGAGATGGATATGGAGGCTTCCATTTGTATGATGATTTGCCTATTTAGATAATTAGATGGTTAGCTGGCTGCTTGTGTTGGACTATAATGTTTTGAATCTGAATGTTTGTGTTGAACTGTTAGAACCGCATCACCTATAGGAGGTGCCGGCCCTAGAGGAGTCCAAGGGGCTAACTACTAGTAGTTATCTATTTTCAGTTATTTCTGTTTTTAGATTAGAGATTAGATTCTATTTCAGTTATCAGATTAGAGATAAGATTGTATTGGGACTATAAGTACCCCTTAAGGGCTATGGAATAAATCGGACCTGAACAATCTATTAGTTGTCAGGGTTTCCCCCAAATCCCCCTGCCTAGCTAGCCGGCGCACAGCCCTGGTCAGGCGCCCTGGCGGCCGACCCTCCCCCTCATCACCCGTACAACCTATGTCCAAGGAAGCCAAGCTCTATCATGAACACTTGAACTTATTTAGGTGGCTAGCAGGATGCTTATCGGCTTATGTACTGGACTTTTTGGTTATGTACATGCTGGCTGCTATGGTTTGATAATTATGTGCTTCTTTAGGGCATGTTCGGTTAGGAGGGGATTGAAGGGGATTAGAGGGGATTGGGAGGGATTGGAGGGGATTGTAGTATAAATCCCCATCAATCCCTCCCAATCCCCCTTAATCCCCTTCCCCAAGGGGATTAACCGAACAGCCCCTTAAGATGTTCTAATTCTAGTGATCTAATGCTGCAGTGCTGCTGCTTCACTGCTAAGTTAGGACTTAGGACTGACTTGAACTCTTTGTTATTTCAGCAGCAAGTCAGAAAAATGGAGTTTGGGACAGGGATATGGAGTTCTGGACACTGCAGAAATCAAATCTCACAAGTCACCAACTAGCCATTAATGTAGTCCTCATGATTGCTTTATTCTATGTACTCTATAGTATGTATATGCCTTGGAATATATAGGATGGCTAGGATCGACTAGGCTCAAGTAGTCGGTTTGGTCGATGACTAATCGAGTAAGCGTGACAAGCCATCTGGTCAGTCCCATGACAACTAGGATAGACTAGATGGCTTGTAAACATTGTGATGCATTATCTAACAAACAGTGTTCCCACTTCCCAACGTAAACAATGGTTCTCAATTACCTCAGAGTTCAGACCAATAGGTAATAGGCATGCCAACAGGTAATCTGCTAACAATGAAGTTTCATGAAATTGCAGGACAGAACAAGTACAGACCTTCAGTGTCATGTAGTCACGACTGAGAATATGCCTCCCACCCTTTGAAAACTTTATGTCTGAAATTGAGGCTATAATTTCGGTAAAAAATGATCTTGAACCAGGGGACTCAGGCTGCTCAAAGCTACACAGATAAAACAGAAACAGCTATAAAAATAGTACGAAATAACTTCAGTGTAATACACTCAAGATAGGCCAATCCGCCTGATGTTCTTCTAAATACAAAATGTTGAATATTGAAAAGAGTAAGAGTATCAAACAAAAACTCACATTTGGGAGTGAGTATCACAAAGGGCTGACTGCCTGAGATCAACTAGTCGAATGGAACCCTTTGAGCTACTATAAGCCAATGTGTTACAGTGAGTAGGGTGGAACTCAGCAGATGTTATCACCTCTGCACACACAAATAAAAAAAATGACTACCAACAAATACATTGTGCAAATAGATGACACTTGTTAAGATGAAAGGTGTGATAAAACAACAAAGGTAATCCAGGATAAACTTGCAAAAAGACCACATTTGACCTATAAACTACATCGTTACAAAAGTCCTTTTAGCTAAACTTCATTAGTTCAGATTTATTTTTTACATAATTGCATGTAGGAAAACAATGCTAGCAGTTAGCAACTTAGCATAATGCAGAACCATCTAAATACATGACAATTTGATTATTTGAAATGACTAGACCACAGGTAGAACGTAATTCACATAACTTTGCTTACTCTAGCAGTATAGGAGGGTATTATTTTTATCCACAGACCTACATAGTTGTAGCAACTAGCAAGTACAATACACAACTGTCAGAATAGCTACGAATTTAAAGATTCGGAAGTTATACCAGTCAAGTCCTCCATGTTTGTAGGTTTAACATCAATAATATTAAAACTTTGGTTGCTAATTTCCAAATTCCAAAGATTTATTCGCAAATCGTCTGCTGATATGAAAGTCTCACCATCACTGTGGAAAAAGAAAGGAACAGGTAGCAACATAAGTCACTACATAAAAATCAAAAGGATGCATCTAAATTGAATGTATATGAGGTGCACATCAGCAAAATATATAGGAAACACACATGGAAAGTGGGAACTGGGAAGTGGTGCATTCAATTATCTATAGCTGATTACATAGTACATACAGTTCAATAATATGTGATGATATACTAGAAATAACAAGTTTTCAGAACTCACACAAAATGTGGATCAAGCAACAAAAATCTCCTGTAGATAATGGATTGATGATTATGGTACATGGGCTAAAGGGCCAATTTATAAAACTATAAAATAATGTAACTACATAGGTAGTACATATGAGTCTGTGGGACCTTTTGCTACCCTGATTTCAGTATAAGTTGAGGCATGTCTTACATTGATGAGATTATCAACCAAAGAGACCCTAAGAGAATAATGGGAATTTTGTTCTGGTACAACGGAGGGCAAATCAATTGATGTATTGTGGGATGGAAATTTAGTTTATATGCAGATTGCAGAAGCTGTGAGCTAGGTGGATTGGTTGGTTACAAATATGTTAAATGCATTGTTATAATGTGCAAGGTGAAACCAAATAAGTTTCCATTCTTAGAAAAGGCCTCCTTCCTTAGCAAAGCATCCACTTTTGAGCTAATGGTCAATATCTACCAAGTTTAAATGTTAGCTATTAAGCAAACACAGAAAAGGTGAATAATGTAGAGGACCTGTTATTTGAAATAGAGTTTATATGATAATCATGTGCATGAGTAAAGACTCTTCGGCAACTTGCAGCAAGACTTGTTTCTTGGCTTGTAACCTGTTGCACAGTAAAGATGGGTAAATGTATCACTATAAGAAAAATAAAGTTACAAAAACCAAAAAAATAAAAGGACAGATAAAATAACAAGAGAAATTGAATAATGAAGAAACATGCTTGCACAGCAGAAATGCCAGGCATTATCCCAATAATACTGTTGAGACTAATTTAGAATAGCTTTTATTGTGGTACATAAATGAAAATTTCAGGTTTGGTACAACTACCACAGGCAGACGAAGCAAAGGAAGTCCACCGGATTTTGAAATGTCACCATTTGGGAGATATGCGCTTGAACCACGCGCATTACTACCAGCAGGTTTACCATTTGTAGGTCCCTTCAATGGGTTCAAATTCATCTCAGATACCTTTTTGACCTTCTTTTCTTGCACCTACAAATAAAAATTAAACCTCCCATTAACATGGCCCAATTAAGTACACGTCCAAATTTTAAACATATTCAAAGTTATCACTGAGTTGCACATACATATGTAAAGAAGTTTAAAAAGAAGAAATAAAATGATGATATCTAAAATTTAGCACATTATATACAAAGATTTTTTCAGAAATTCTAAGGCAAGGAGCAGTTTAGCAATATAGGTTTATAGGAAAATTCCATAATTGCCAATTGGTGAAGCTTACCTTCCAAAACTTTATAGTTTTATCATTTGTAGACAGAAGAACCAATGCGCCATTTGATGCTTGGCACCACTTTATCTTGTTAATCTTCTCTTCGATTTCCAAGCTTTTAAGGTAATCAAACTAATCACATGAATGACAAAATTTGGTTAAACAACAGGTAATTACCGGAAACAAATGATCCCACTATGTAGTTAGTAAGTCTCATAAAAGAATACCTCTGGTTCATGGCTTTGAAACTCAGTTTTGTAGCGAAATTCAGGATGCCTGCTGACAGAATAATCAGCTTTCTCAGCCTCTTTCCTACAGGCACTCTAAGGAAGACAGAAGAAACAATATATGTTAAGTCCAAGAAGTAGGAGCATCCTATGACTCTGTGACAATGCAACAATCAGTTCCAGAAACATACATCCTTGACATCTGCCCTTTCAAACAAAACTACGCGTCCCCCTCTGTCCCCGGTGGCAAGATGTTGTCCTGATTTATTGAACTCTATAGCCGATATGATGTCAACTAACAAAAAAGAACAGGAGAAATATAATAATGTTAAGTTAGTATGAATCATAACACATTATCACACTATATTAAACATACAAGAAGAATTGGGAAGAAACAAGCACAACAGAAGGTAAATCATCCATTCTTATGATTTCTCTGGTATGCAAGATATCACCAAAATGTTTGAGAAAAAAGATATCACTAAAAACTAAGACAACTAGAACAGAAGGTACCATAAATAGTTGTAAGCCTTGGGTAACTTGGAAGTGGCAGATCAATTAATGACAAGGTATTACCCAAAAAAGCAAAAGGTAATGAATATACTCAATATTGACCAAGATGAAGTGACAGTGCTAAACAAGTAATTTAGTTTTGTTAACAATAACCAACACATTGGAGAAACAGAAAGAGCTTGATTCTGAAATGCAGACAATGAAATTAGCAATGAATCACAAAATATTTGCAGGGAAAATCATCAGGTCCTATTGAAAGTTTTGCATTCCATATATATTTGTAGTGACTATGAGCAAACCCATTTAAACTGGGTAAAGAGGAATAATCAACATTGAAATGCAGATGAAAAGGGGTATGTGTTTCATTTATTCACAGGTATGCCCAGCTTTATCTGAATATTCCATCGGCTGTCAGACAGGATATCATTGTGTGCTCGAGTACTTGACACATCAATAGCAAAGCAACATGAGAACTAAAAGGCAGTGATGAGCCCAAGGCGCGTACATCACAAAATCCATGTATGGAATTTTTCATTAGTTGCTTAGTATTACAAGAATTTGTTGGCTAGCGTCCACGTCCCATGCAGCACACAACAGACCTGCATCATGCACAAGCTCTATTTTGTGTTCTTCACATCACGGAACTTACTTATGTAAAAGAGCAGGACATAATAGGTTTTCCGCACTTACGTTGCGACAACATGTATCACACAGCCAATAGCCCAATAGCATCCATAAGGCCATAATCCATACTCTATAATTGTAATTGCATAATGCATATTCCTACAATGGCATTGAGCTAGATTCTACCAGGGCACACTCTACTACCCCTATCAGGCCATCACCCATGAAATGCCCTCCCCTGCAAAACCGAATGGCACAGTGCCTCGCATCTACCAGTCAAAAATATATGTGTATTACCATGACAAGACAAAGAACTGATCTGGATAGAGGAAGCAGAAAATTCCACATCCCCGATACCAAAGCATCGAGCTTAAGAGCATCCCATCCGAAGCCACCACTGCAGCAGCTGATTGGTGACTCGATCTAAGTAGTAGGCCCCTAACCATCGCATCGCAAGCGCCCATTCACGGCTCGTAGCCTCGTACCCAGCGGCCATCTCGGGAGAACAGGGCCAATAAGATCCAGCAGCTAGCGGCAACGACAGGGCCAAAAACCCCACGACAAGAGAGGGCGCAAAGGGATCGATCGATACCATCCTGAACCTCCTCGCCGGCGCTGCGCTCGCCGAACACCTGCGAGAACCTCCATTCGAGCGACGCCTGGGTCGGGGGAGACGCCGCCGCCGCCGCGGGCTCGGACACCACGGCACCGTTCATCGTCCGCGGCGATGCAAGCTCCTCCTTCGGGATCGGATGCGTCGGCTCGGCGAGGCCGGCAAGGGTTGGGACGGCGGCTGCGTCAGCGGGATCGGAGCCAGAGGCCTCCGGAGAGAGGGGAGCGCGAGACTGTTACACGACTGCGGCGAGGCCGGCGAGGGTTTGGGGTTTCATGGGGCGAAATGGCCAACGGAGCGAGATGGAGATGGGTGAGGAGAGGGGAGGAGGGGGTGGGGAGCAGGCCTCCGATACGACAACGGAGAGGGAAGAAACCAAAAGAAATCGTTTTCCTTTCTTTCTTTCCTACCCTCTCGCTTTTCTATTCATGGTTTGTGTGCCACACTGGCATAGGATGAAAATAGTAGGGGACTACTACCTCTTAGTCATTTGAACTGTACATAATAATTAAGAAACCAACTAAATTATTTTGTTACATTTATTTATTATGTATAGGAAAAATGAGTTATTTATTTGTTAAAGATGTAATGTTTATTTGATACTTATGATCATACCATAAAATTGGAAGAGAAAAAAACATTAAGTGTTATTTACCACATGCAACATGTTAGATGTTTATTGTGCTTTTCATGAGCACGTAGACATGCAATATAATTGATATTTGAAGATATTTATGGCAATGTTAGCGGTTATCATAAAGCTCTTGAGATAGATCTTAAATTGTGTGTACGAGAAAGCTCAAAATATAATTGTAATTAACTAGAGATAACATTTTTTGTACAACTTCAAAAGATGAATAAATATTATTGTAACCCTATTCCGTGTTACCATATGACACTGCTTCCTATTGTCGGATCATTGTTTGTTTGGTACTACATCATATTGTGAAGTCATCGTCAATCGTGCACTCCCGTGAATCCCCTCACGGCCTCACCGATGTATCGCTCTCCGCCTACTTATGCCTCCAACTCCCCACCTCATCGCCTAGCTCCTCTATTCCCTCCATCATCATTGTGGTGTTTGCCCCTACCTCTAGGTTGCCAATGTTGTCCTCTCCACCCTTACGCGTGTGCGGAGGCGACACCTCATCGAGGGAAGGTGCGACACAGGCTAAAATTGCACATGAGTAAGATCGTCCGAAAAGTGTGAAAATTGGTAAAAAAATGAATGGAAATCTATGTTAATGACATAAAATAACATAAATACAAAAAACAACCAATTATGGAGCATTTTATGAAGTCGTTCAACTTCGAGACGTTTTCAAAGAAAACCCAAACTTCACAGTACATATGCAATTCTCTCTTACATAGGCCTGGCTTTGTTTGAAAGCCAAGGAGGATTTTCTGGGCATGGCTTTGTTTGACTCGTCTAAGCACGCTCAACATCAAAGTTCTTATGAGATCGATGCCAACTTACTTACATCTCTTTCACAATTCTCTTTTAACTATATTCACTCTATATGGATTGTTAACTTTATAGACTTACAATACCATCTTGTATACAATACGGTGGAGGTGGGAGTTGGTAAGAGTGGTACGTACCGATAAGTGCTAACCATGACATCTGTTGTTTCTCCAACTTTTTGTTCTTGTAGCGTTTCTGAGAAAGTCGTTTTTCTCCCATGATCCACAACGCGTCTGCACCGCCTTGTTTCTAGCAGTAAGGCAAAGCATTTCTCATGGCCTCTTGGATAAAGTATTCGGCTGTCGAGTAAGCATGGTTTGCTAGTAGTAGGCTACATCTGTATCTGAGTACAAGCTAACGCTACCACATCTCTCTGACGAAAGCTGAGATAGCAATGTTAATCAAGGCCAAGAAAAACACTGACACGACATCAAGCCAGCCATTTTAATCTGTCTCTGGATTTGATTTGATTTGATTAGTTTACGCTTCCCCAAACAAGTTCCACGCAGGGTTCGGTTCTGACCACGCGATTAGCCTCAGGTTTAATAGAAGAAAAGGTCGTTATGGTATCACTTTATTAATTACAGCTTTTCGGGTTCATAAACTACCCCGTGTGATTGTGCGAGTGAAGCTGAAGCTGAAGCTCGAGGCGTGCACACGTGAGCCGCACTGAATCTCGATTTGATTTTAACTGCTTTGGTTGCTTGCTGATTGGTAACATCTGAAACTGCTAGAGTGTCTTTGTTCTGTGAGCATATGCAGAGGTGAGCATCTTTGAGTGATGGCGTCTGAAACCGGATCGGATGCAGCAGCAATGTTAAAGCCGATGTACCATCTGTTTTCGGCTTGCTATTATTGATATGGAATACAGTAAATTATTGGTTTTCTTTTATTAGAGTTTCTGTTTGGCTAACTGTTTTTCCCTCTTGATCTTGGATGCAAACTGGAGATGTTAATGCTCTTCCAAAGGGGATGAGCAACTATGATTCCTCAGACACACTGCAGTTAGAACCCATTTGGAACACAGATTTTTTTGAGCGATTTACAGGTTTCATTATTTGCCACAGAAAATTGGTTATTCTAATATATGACACCATCTAAACTTTTGTTGGTGGAAAAAACATGGATTACATGAAGTATGATGCTGGCCAAAGCTGATCATCAGACACCTTTCCATGAAACTTCTTAAAATTATTCACCAAATGTAGCATGCATTCTCTGTGTTCTGCATAAGCAAAAACTTCCTGTACTGCAGCATATACTCCTTTTCCTACATCTGTACAGTGGTGAGACCTTCAGGAGTTCCAATGTATAGCCTTCTTTGCAATTCTTTTGGCCCCAAGCCTGCATTCTCTAACAACCAAGCCTGCATTTTCTTTTGGCCACGCCTTGCTTGCAGAGTTGCAGGTTTGAGCTTTTCACTTCATGCACTTGAACATTTGTGAGCAACAGGGTTGGTCTTAATCCTGATGGCATTGTGACACTGTACTGCATTACTGATTGATGCATGAAGTCTCCAAGGGCGTCATCCCTCAGCTGCACACTTGGCAAAATGAACCTCCCTAGGTCACTCTTAAATATGTTGTACTAGAATTCATGTTTAATTTCATGCTGAGCTATTGCCAATCTAAATTGTATGATGCTTTCATATATGGATGCATATTATCATTGGTGGATCATCATTACCATATGCTACATTGGAGTTGTTATCAAGAATAGAATCTTCGCCCACCAAGTTGATTTAGTTCTATATCGAGTATTGATTATGAGATAGTACAATTTAAAGGTGAGATAACCATCACTCATTACGCTAGTTTCTAGGTTGAGTGGATCCAGAACATAAGTTGTAACTCCATTTGAGCCTATGAGTGAACAAACCTAGTTCGACCTAGATGAGTGGATATAACAATCCTCATTTATTAGACTATTTTTAAGTGATATTAGAGCTCGGTCAAAAATCTACATAGAATATCTTGTAGTGTCACATGAGATCAGACTAGGTAAGGCTAGATGTGTATTGGGGAAATTGTTGGATTTAATCTCACATCCAATATCAATTATAGAAAAGCACAACTTAAAAGATATGCCAATCTTATTCATTGGACTATTTTTTAGTTAAGTCAGCTTGGAACCTAAGTTATAGCCCCAATTGAACCTATAGATGAAAATATCTAGGTTAGACTTAAGCAAACTAGCCAGTGATGTAGCTGATCATACTCCCACACTCATCTTACTCTTCCCTCTCCACATCCTCGCTATCATCACTATCTTTTTCATCGCCAACATCAAGCACATTTGCATCTTTATTCTCTAGCCCAAATTAGCAATAGCAAATCTGAGATGGGACCGAAAGTGTTTGATGGAGTACGGCATAGTACTTCATGTATATCATCAGCTAGGTTCTGCTCCACCAACAATCTTATGGCTCTTCTTGTCAGGTGTTGGCCAGTCAAAAATCAGGACAATTGTAACTCATCTATTGTTTCTTATGGACTTGAAACAGCATTGATATTTTTTCTTAGTGACAGTATTTTTGTCAAACATTTTTAGCATAGATTGATAGAGCATACTTGAGGGGATTTTTTGTTTCCAGTATCATAGTAGTTCACTATAACAATCCCATTCCCCACATGGGTACTTCCTAAATCCCATCAACAAAATCCTTGAAGTTGGTCATGTCTCTGTCTTACGGAAAAAAATCAGGTACAGGAGGGTTGCAGGACGCCACTCCTACAGCACAGCCTCCGATCAGCGCCACGTGCTGCCCAGCAACATCCTACGGCAGCGGGCCTGCAGTGCTAACAGGCAGCGCCCGTTCATGGCTTGCGGCTCAGCTCAAGCTAGCCCACTGCTCATCTCTCCGGAATCTTCAATGCGCATATGCATGGAAACAGATTAACATTTGATTTTCTGTTGCTCCGCCGCACAAGTTTCCATCTATTGCTTGTATTCCAACTTCGTTGCTGCCTCCAACTTCGTTGTTGCCTACGCCGATGCCGGCGACACAAACGCCTGGGTGATGCCTCCAACTTCGTTGTTGCCTGCGCTGACGACGGCGACACAAATGTATGTGCCTTATCCTATTCTATGGTACCCACGTCACTTGGCCCCTCTTCCTTCATGCGATTGATTAGAAAATCACATGGTCTAATTCGTCTTCTTCGGATTGTCCAGCATGGAGGATGACATGGTGTCGAGTGTTGTTCATGTTGCCGGAGAAGACCAGATGGCATTTGTGTATGACAATTCAAAGGTTGATGATCACGATGCAATGCAGGTATGGTTTCATCATGATCCTTGATGATCTTCGTTTTGTACTACATATTTACTGATGTTTGGCCACAATCGATTTTTGTTGTGTATTCGCATAGGAGAACGTACATACATGAAAATAATCGATTATTGATTCAACATCCATAGTCATTGAGACAATTGTTTTAATTATTGAATCATTGTATTGTAGGTTATTGATAAAGTTGAGCGAAACTATGATTGTTCCAGAAATTGGTATGCCTTTTCAATCAGAAAAAGAAGCTTACAACATGTACAACACCTATGCAGGCCGTGTTGGATTTAGCATAAGAAAGAGTGACATAAAGCGTCGAGCAGATGGCACTATCTATCTCAAACATATAGTTTGCAGTTGTCAAGGTCATGGACCACCTGGGTCAACAAAGGATACTACAAGGACGGGTTGCAATGCTCGTGTTCAGTTTAATGTAAGCAGAGAGGGGGTTTGGAGAGTGCATAAAGTTATTCTTGAGCACAATCATTATCTTGCTAGTCCAAATAAAAGGCAGAATTTGAGATCCCAACGTAGTGTTCAAGAAGCAGACAAGAAGCTCATTGGCCAGATGAGGGAGAGTGGGATGAAGCCAGCCCAAGTTTTCGAGTTTATGGTACAATTTTATGGAGGAATTGACAAAGTACCTGAGAAACCAAGGGTTGGTTTCGGTGTCTGTGATGAGTGATTGACAGGCTTTTACCCTCTGGTTCGAAGGGGTACCTTCGAAGGGGGTTCGGAGGTTGGACCTCCGAAGGGTGTTCGGAGGTGGTTTCACCGAAGGGTGTTCGGTGGTTTGGTTGTTGCAGCTGTTGCAGCGAAGTGTGCGTGTCGGAGGGGTCCGACAGTACACGATGACTGAGTTTGTATCGAAGGCTTCGGTACTTTGGGCGGTACACCGGAGTGTGTACCAGAGGTTGCTAACCCGGAGAGGTCTCCGGAGTACTGGATACACTTGTCTGTTCGTCTGTGGTGCGCAGGTGACTTCGGAGGCGACGAATGGTTCGCGGCAGGTGAACCTGGGTCAAGCGGGAGGCTTGATGCCAGGGGAGCAGGGAGCTCCATCACGGTGGCAGCGAAGGGGTCTGGGTCGGTCCTCGGGTCGAGGTGCGCCAGGTGAAGGCAGAGAGTGCGGAGCATGGCTCCGGGTGAAGGTACTCCGAGACAAAGTCCTCGGAGGCGAGGCACTTCGAAGGTACTTCAGATGGAGTGACTTCGGAGTTGGATGGATCAAGTCCTCTGCGGAGGCAAGGCGTTCGAAGTGTGCTCCGGAGGGAGACATTCGAAGGTACCCGACGAAGGTCTCAGAAGTCGAGGCGCATCGAAGGCATGGTCCGGGTGAGGCTCGTCGAGGAGTGTGCTCGGGGAGAGACACTGCGACGAAGTGCTCATGGAATGCTTCGTGCGGAGGCCTTGGACGAAGGAGGGACTTCGAAGGGTGGTACTCCGGAGGTGGGACTTCGGAGTGAGGAAGGCTTCGGAGCGAGGCTAGCTCCGGAGCGAGGTTGACTTGTGGTGCTTCGGCCATGCATGGCTTCGGTACACGGACTGACGGAGTTCGAGCTGGGCGAAGCTGCGAAGCCGTGGTGGTCCACTCCGAAGGTGTTGGTGCGAAGGCCCAAGGGCTTTGACGGCTTCGGCTCAAAACCGTCACTGTATCGGAGGCTATCTTCGGTGAAGCGAAGGCCGTCAGGCTCAAGGCTTCTCACCGAAGCTACCGCACCCCTCGCGTGCGAAGGGAGGCTCCAGAAGGTCAAAGACTGCAAAGGCTGACACTGTCTGCTCTGCAAAAAGCTGACGTTGTCCCCTCTGCAAAGCTGACAGAGAAGCCTCCAGAATAAAGTAGACTATCTTTTGTACCCCTCTGTTCTGTAGAGACAAAACTGGTGTAAACCCTAGGGGTAAAGTAGTCAATTCACTTGGGTGAACTGTGGGCTATAAATATGGGGGCTCGGTAGGTAACATTTAACACTTTGAGCATTTACTGTTGAGCTCCTGTACTAGCCCCTCACACGTTGTATTCATCCAGAGTTCATTTTTATTGTGTTCCTTGTTCAAGCGGCGAAGCCCTGCTTCTGTGTTGGTTTTCTGCTTGAGCTTGTTTGCATACCTCGCTAGTTTTAGTGCACCGAAGCCTGTCTAGGCGAAGTGTGTTTTGCGCGAAGTGTGCTTTTCAGTGTGTGTTCGCTCTGTGTAACAGGAGGCGAGACCTCGCTGCTTACTAGCGAAGCCCTGATCGAAGCCCGTGTTTTATCGTGTCTAAGACCCTAGCGAAGTCTGTGAGTGTGTGTTGAGACCTTCGTGTACGAAGCCCAGCACCAGTTGCTGCCGCCAAGTACCTGGTCGAAGTCCTCAGAGGGTTGTCCACTCTTGCGAAGGGTGAAGTGCGAAGCCTGCTCGAAGTACCCTGTGTGCGGAGCCTGCACTGACTTAGCAGAGTAGATTTTTGGGTTTGTGAGCGGAGCGAAGTCTTCTTGGCTTCGAACTTTTGCTCCTGCGAAGCCTATGTTCGGAGTTGTCAAAACACCTCCGAACCAAACCTTCGAAGGTAGTGTTCGAAGCCTGTTCCGCAGAAGACAGAATTAAAACAGAAGGCTAGTTTTTAGCCCGAAATTTTAAAAGCTCCCATTCACCCCCCTCTGGTCGCCGTTTCCGGTCCAACAATACCGTTCTCAAAGATCGATTGCAACAATGAGATAGGTCGGTTGCGCAAGAAGTACTTAGAATCAAATGACGCGCAAACACTGTTGCAATACTTAAAAAATAAGCAAAGAGAAGATCCAGCTTTCTTTTATTCCATTCAAATAGATCCAGAAGATGGCAGGATGGCTAATTTCTTTTGGGCGGACGGTCAATCTATCATGGATTATGCTTGTTTTGGTGATGCCATATCTTTTGACACCACGTTTCAGACAAATAAATTTGAAATGCATTTTGCTCCTCTTCTTGGAACCAACCATCATAAATAGACAATTATATTTGGAGCCGCATTATTATTTAATGAGACAACTGAATCTTTTGTTTGGCTTTTTGAAACCTTTCTAACAGCAATGTCAAGCAAGCATCCTAGCACAATTTTCACTGATCAAGATGCGGCCATGGCAGGAGCAATTGCTTATGTATTTCAAAAAAACAAGTCATCGTCTTTGTTTGTGGCATATTTATCTAAATGCTGCTAAACATCTCGGACATGTGATCCATAAGCATCCTGAGAGGTTTCTTCCCGATTTTAAGAGATGTGTGTATGAAGATAGATCAGAATTTTACTTCAAAAAGAAGTGGGATGAACTATTATGTGCGTACAACCTTGAGGATAATGTGTGGATGCTAAACCTATATAATTTGAGGGCAAAGTGGGCTATTGTGTATCGGGACTCGTTTACAGCTGATATGAACTCCACTCAAAGGAGCGAGGGCATGAATAATATGTTTAAGAAAAGATTTCGTAGAAAACTTGGTATTTCTGAATTGCTTGTAGAATATGACAAGGTGTCTGGTAGTCTTCGTAACAATGAGTTGCATGAAGATTTTCAATCTCGTCAAAAGAGCCCGGTTATTTACATCCCAGGTTTTCCTTTGTTGAAGACCGCTGCTAAATCATACACAAGGAGGATGTACAAAGAGTTTGAGGAAGAATTTAAAGAACAATTTTCATTCTCTTGTAAATTGTTGCAAGAGGAGGGGCAATTTTGACATTTATCGTCACGCATATGCACTCTGACTATGGAGCAAGGGTTGTATTCAACAAAGCAGATATTAGCATTACATGTGCTTGTAGAAAGTACGAATCTGTAGGTATGTATACATATTTTAATTTGCAGTCATATGTTTTTTTTAAAAATTGATAAATTATGTCATTACATATCTTACAGGTTTATTATGCAAGCATGCCCTCAAAGTCTTCAATGTCATTGATGTTTTTACTTTGCCATCACATTATATAATGAATAGATGGACAAAATATGCAAAGAGAGAATTTAATATTGAGAAACAAGGCTCTCAGGAGGAAAGTTTGACAACACATGCCGCACATATCTCACAGAAGGCGACATCCATTGCATTGAAGTGTTCACAATCAAAACAACTTCTTGATGATTTGGAGAAAGCCATAGATAAGTTGGACTTGGAAGCGGATAATTCTCTTATCAAAATGCATGAAAATGACAATGAGGTTCCTTTAGTGTCAATTGACTGTGACACGAACACATTGAAAGGACAAATATCATTTCGAATTCCGGAGGTAGTAAAAGGTCCAAAGAGTAAACGAGGAACCATCTCACTTGAAAAAAATAAAGGAAAGAAAAAGACAACTAGTCGTAAGAAAGGTATTGATTCTACTAATTCTAGAATATTTATTGTATGTCATATGACTTAAACTTTTCAGTAATTTTATTTTTTATTAACATGTTTGAATATAGGACAAGATTCAAGAAATGCAGATGAAAACACATATAAAGGATATGCAAGCACTGAGTTAGAACAATTTATTGTATGCCATATGACTTAAAGTTTTCAATAACAGTTATATTTTTGCTTACACACAACTATTTGTTAACATTTTCATCATCTTTGATACAGGATCACAATGATTATAATTGTAGCGCGCCAAACTTTACAAATGATGTGTATGGACAATCTTCAAGTATGACTACTCCATATATTCAAGGAGGATATACAAATCTCTTGGTTGAAGTTGATCGAGCTGCCATATTACAGCCAGCTGTAAAGATATTAAACTTTGATGTAGTGCCAAATCAAGAAAAAATGTAACCTTGTTATATGTTCAGACCAGCTTTTGTTATATGTTCAGACTAGGTTTTGTGAGATACAGACATAATTCTTAACATAACCGTTTTTTGTAAGTCAAATAAACATTTTATGAAACTATGTACATATAGCTTATTGCACATTTACATATTGGAGACACAACCTGTCACTAAAACCATCTACAAATAGTCACTATAACAGGCATTCATGAATCCACACATATTGATGCTTCTAGTTTTGCATGTAGTTCACCCTATAGACATATTATTACACAAAAGAAACCTCAAGCAGTCACTTGCAGGATTTGGAGAATGCCATGTGCTGACAACAACCAATTGCCAGCATTGCATCGTAGTCAACATCTTGTTTATTGCCATGGGTTCTTCTTTCAGCCTTCTAGAATAATTGAGTTGGTTTTGAAGTCATGAAATGCTTCTTAAAGGTCAATGATACCAGAATACCAGGGACAATTTAATACTTCTCAAATGGCAATGCTTCCTCCGCTATACCATCTGATATTCAAGCATACATTATCACAAACACCCAGCATGTAGCCTGATGCGAGTCACCCAAATGCAACACATCAGCCCCAAGCTCCATGGCAATAGCAACATGTAGCAAGTCAGTGCGTTGCATATGTATGACCAAGAGAAATAAGCGGTGCTGCATCACCTCTAAGGAGCAGGGGAAGTGGCTCGGAGTAGCAGAGCGAGGTCGTTGGCAGCTTGGCAGTGAGGTCCACAACAATGGCAGCGAGGAAGTTTCTGAAGAGCTCATCGGAGAAGGCACATAAGCAGGTCAACAAATCGAGGCACTGTTGGTGTCATCAAGATGCATCGCTTGGCAGCCATGGTCCGAGGGTGAGCAAAGGCATTATGTGGGGGAGAGACATGATTATATGAAGGCGTGCTGAGCTAGCCGTATGGAAAAGCCGAGGCCGAAAACGAGCCGAGCTTGCTGGCGGTGCCGCCTGTTAGCGCTGCAGGCCCGCTGCCGTAGAATGTTGCTGGGCAGCACGTGGCGCTGATCAGAGGCTGGGCTGCAGGAGTGGCGTCCTGCAGCCCTCCTGTACCTTATTTTTTTCCCTGTCTTACACCTCCTCCTCCTCCGTGTTAAATCTAAAATTCTACATGTTGTTTGTGTGCATGCGGAAATGCATGCTTCCTACATTCCAAACATTGGCTTTAAAAAATAGTTATAGATAGGTGGTTCAAATGCAATTAGTGATAAAGAGGTATTTGCATTTATCCTTACCATTTACCAAGTGGGAGAAACACCACCTCATATCGAATGGCAGTAAATGAACCCAAATACCCTTCCAAATTACCTCGGAGTCCATCTAGCACCCTAACTCTCACACCGGACATTGCACAACTTGAAATTTTCAAGTTTAGTCCAAATTACCTAAGGTTTTGTTTGACAGACCTGACATACAAGCTCTAAGGCTATTCACAGTGGTAGGTTTCATAACACTGTTTCCTAGAAGTTCACATCAGCTTTGAAACTGAATGAAATACCCTCTCTCAGTGGAGAGTTTCATTTCACTATTTACTAGGCTAACCAGTGTAATTAAATGCAACTAGCTCTCATAAAATATCTCATCTCTCATGAAACGATTTGGCTCTCAGTGGACGTTTCATTTCGTTTCATCCGTCTTGAAAACGGGTTAACACCATGTCATAGTGATAACACTACTTCTTTCTCTTCTCTCATTAATTGAATGTCATGTCAGCAAAAAATCGGATGTGTCATGGTAATTAATATCATAAAACCCCCCATAAAACTCATTATAAATAGCCTAGGCATTTTGTGAGTGGTTGTATGTGTGTGGAGCGTTGAAATAAATGGGTTTCCCACTTTTGCATATCAATTATACCATAAAAACAAGAAATGTATAGCATCAGTATGATTACAAAACGGGTGATCAATATGTAAAGATGAAACATTAGTCTACTAACATTTGAGTCTATCATTTTTCTTATTTTGTTACTGGAATAAATAGTGAGCCAACATGACGAATTAATCGAGGCTATGTGCTAATTCGACAAAATCATTAAATCAACTTGTCACTGAGGCAAAACACTACGTGGGTTATTTGGAACAGACGAAAAGTTCAGTGGCTCAATATTCAGTTTAATAATTCATAGTTTTAAAGGAGTCTCGAGTAAAGTTCACGGGGTATTCAGACTTTTTCAATGACAAATTTATCACTTCTCAACTAGACTAGTTCAGATGAGGGCGGGATCATGGATTATTGCGGACACACTTTCTAATATTATATAAATGATAGGTTTTCTCTCAAACTTTTTTTCATTAGCATTTCTTGGAAAAACTTTTTAAAACAAAATCGTCAGATTTCTAATATTCAAATTCATTCGTTCGTGTCCTAAGACAATTTTTATAAACTTAGTTTCACCTATCCATCTATCATCCATCAAAGCTACTACAAATCTATATTCGAGCCATTGAATACTTGACGTAAAACCTCTTGGGGTTAACATATAGAAGAAGTACCAATATTATAGCTTGAGCAAAAAAATATTGAAGCAAAATCATAAACAATATCAATCTAGAAAATCCAAAGTATATTTAAACAAAATCTACGTTCCATTCAACTTTAACCGAATATCAAAACCAATAAACCAAAAATCCAAAGTCTTAACTAATATAAAGCGGCTATTTCGTCCGCGGATTCCGTCCGCTCCTCCTTGCACAAAAACATATCCCACCAAAAACAGTGCTCCCGCCTGCGCCCTGCAAAACCGCCGCGCCCCACGCTTGCGCGCAGCTCCCGCGCCGCTAAATCAGCGTGAGAAATGAGGAAAAGAAAAAATAAAAAAGAAAAAAAATACACTTTTACATTTCAATATTTTAATTTCTGTATTTTGTGCGGTTATACGAATTTTATGTAAAAACACTTAAATTTAAAAAAACATGCAAACATATGAATTTTGTGCAAGTATCCAATTAGGGTGTGTTTGGTTTGCTGGATATCCCTGTATGGGATAGGGCCATCCCATCCAGTCAGTTGTTTGATTGAAGGGCGAAGGTGGATGGGATGGTCTACGAGAGGAATATTCTTTTAATATGCTGGATGGAGAGATTCAAGAAATTTTTCTGGATGAGCTCATCCAACATTGGAGAGATGATGTGTCGTCTTATGATTGATTATTACACATTTAATTTTTCGTTTATAAATATTCAAATGATTTTTACTCCCAAATTATTTATCCAATTTATGATCTAATTACATCATTGTATTGATTATAATTTAATCTATAAAATAAGATCTCATATGATTATAATTTTGTTAAAAAATATATATGACAAGTGGGTCCCACTAAATTTAACCTTATCTCATCCAAGTTGTATACATCTAACCAAACAAAAAATTGTCTCATCTCATCCATCCAACCAACCAAATACCTCGAATGTATCATCTCATCCATAAATTCATGGATAGGATCATCGTATCCACCCTCGCCCCTAAACCAAACAGACCCTTAATACCCACTGTTTTCCCCTCCCACATCCCCGCATCCGAGGAAACCACTGGCCACCACACTTCCTCGCTGTGTATCCCTCAACCACCTCGCGACCTCTCTTCTCTCTCCGGCGCTTCACATGGTAGGTAATCTCCCAAAACCCTAGCCCCTTGTCCCTCCGATCTGTTGCCACTTGCTGGCCTAACCGGGTTCTAGATCGGCACGCGGCCAGATCTTCTCCCCCTTCAATCTAATTCGGTTTCTCTTTTCGGGTTCTAGATGCACCATAATGAAATCTATTATGTACTTGATAAATCATGGAATCGAATGGAATGAGATTAGTATGATATACTAAATGCATTTTATTAAGGGTTATTAGCTTCCATGCCACCGTTATTCTGCAGTACGTCAAATATGCCACTGAAATTTCGCTATTAGCCAAGAAGCCATTATTTTTTGCTTCCAGATGCTACTGTGCCATTTTATACATCTTCTGGCACTACGGGCCCACCTGCAGACATCCCACATTTCGTATTGACCTCTTTGCCCTCACTAACATATCCTCTCTCCCCTCACTAACATATCCTCTCTCCCCTCTCCCGCACCAAAAATCCCCCACCAAAATAACCGACGCATCCCCTCTCTTCTCCCTCCTGCGACGAACCCTAGCCCTAGAAATGGCGATGCGGGTTGAATCAAGCCATTCGATGGGCAGCCGGAGCAGTAATCCAGACCCTCTAGGTGAGCATCTTCCTCTGATTGATTGCCCGCAGTGTCGTATTCCCGTCGTTAAGCTTCGAAGCAGGAGGGTGGACACATTTAACCGGGTTTTTTACAAGTGTCCCAATAATTTTCAGGTATGAACTCTTCTGCTGTTGGATTTGGGTATTTCAGTGCTGTTTTTATAAGCTTTTCAACTCATTTTTGCTGTTTTGTGCATAGAACGATGATACCTGTGGGTATTTTTGGTGGCACTCTGACTATGTGAACCTGTTGCGGGTGAAGCAGCAGAAGAAGAGTTTTTTCGGTGGTGAACAAGAGTGGAAAGAAGTCAGTAGAATCTCTGAGGAGAGGGAAGATTTGAGAAAACTTAGCCTAGAAATTTCTGAAGTTAGGCAGCAGATAGAGGAGTTAAAGCAGCAACTTTTCTTAGGGAAAAATGTAATTTTGCTTGCTTTAGCTGTAGGTGTCATGTTTGGTATTTTAGTTTGTATCAGTTTGGGAAGCTAATAATGTTGATTCAAGTTTGAGTCAGTTCAGGAGAAATGTAATTTTGCTGCTTGAAGTGAATCTGTGAGCAAGTAATGTACCTTGAAGCTGGGAAGTGAATCAATTTAGTTGATGCATTTCTGAAGTAATGTTCATTCTTTTGATGTGTCACTGCAATTTTGTTTAGAAATTTGTGAAGTTTATTTCATATTAAACTCTGGCATGGAAGTTCAATATGATACATTTTCTCCCACAAATTGCACACATCTAAAACTGCAGACATCACAACAACACATATGATACCATACTGCATACATCTGGAAACCATACTGCATACATATGGAAACCATACTGCATACATCTGGAAAATTGACACAACTGCAGTGCACACAAACAGACATTTCAGATAGATTGTTCACATACATCTCACATAGTTCATACACATTTCACACAGTTCACACATAGTTTCACATAGTTCACACAGATCACACATAGTTTCACATAGTTCACACATTTCACACATTTCACATAGTTCACACATAGTTCACACATAGTTTCACATAGTTTCACATTTCACAAACAGGGTAAACTTCAGAGATTCAGCCAAGAACTAAGAGTCCTGGCAACAGGGGGACCACCTTCTGGTGCTGGTCTTTTCTTCCTCTTTGATGCAAGTTTCTTCTGTGGAGTCCTTCTTTTGGTCTGTGCTGGGCCAAGTGGTGGTGCTGCTGCTGAAGTAGAAGCATCTCTATCATCATATCCTGGAACCTCATCCTTCCTCCTACAAAGTTGACAGAAATCACAGTTGAGATTCCACAAAGTTGACCCAAAACACAGTTGACAGAAATAAAGAGATATTACCTTTTTCTTGGTGGTTCTGCTAATTTGCAAGTCTTTGCAAAGTGGCCAAAACCCTTACATCTGGAGCAAGTAACCTTTTTTTTGTTAGCATTTTCAAGAACTCCTCTGATTCTTGTGACCTTAGGCCTGCCTGGTGCCCTTTTCTGTATTGGAGGGCAAACTTTGTCTCCATAATCAACTTGAGGCCACTGGGATCTGTCTGGAATAGGCAATATTGCTGCACTATATGCTGCTCTGAACTTTGCCACTGAGTAGTACTCATGCACAAAGGAAGCAATATCAAGCCCTCTGTTAGAGTAGATCCAAGCCAGTGCATGCTTGCAAGGTTTACCAGTTAATTGCCACACTCTACATGAGCATGTATGCTCCTTGATATCAACAGAATGTCTGGTAGTATTATTACTTTCATCTACCAAGCTAACCTCTGCACAATCATCTGAGCTTCTTGCCACTTTGACCACTTTTAGAGTGTTGCTTACTTGGTTCAGTTCCTTGAGCACATTAGGTAGTATGTTTGTCACCATCTGAAGTGCTACCTTTCTCCTGAGAAACCTTTTCTCCATTATCAGCTCTCTTATGCCATCAACAACTTCATGCAGTAGCAGACCCCTCAAGTTCTTTATTTGGTTATTGAAGCTCTCTGACACATTGTTTGTCAGATAATCACACTTGCTTAGCTCTGAGAACCCACATCTGTACCAAATCCTATTATGATGTACTTCAAGGTATTCGATGGCCTCTGGACAATGCTCATAAATTTTCCCTAGATGCCATCTGAACTGGGTCTCTGTGTAGCATCTAGCTGCTGGATACAAATGTTGGCTGAAGATGTCTCCTTGAAAATGCTTGATGAAGTTACCATACAAATGCCTCATGCATTCTCTATGCTCAGCTGTTGGAAACACCTTGCTAACTGCTGTTTCTAGGCCTTTACATGCATCAGTTGAGATTACTAGGCCATCAGGGGAACCAATAGCAGCTTTTAGGTTCTCCATGAACCAGCACCAATTATCTTCTGTCTCTGAGTGGAAAATACCAAAAACCACATTGTACAACCAGTTGTGGCCATCCACTCCAGTTGCACTTGCCAACTGGCCAGTATACTTCCCCTTCAAGCTTGCTGCATCCACTCCAAGGTATGGTCTACAACCATCCAAGAAGCCATCTATGCATGGCCTAAGTGCAACAAAAATTCTCTTGAAGCAAATGTCTCCTCCAATTTTTTCAATCTCTATCTCAATTATACTACCAGGCTGAGAAATATCCATCTGAGCCTTCCAATTATACAACTCTTGGAAGCTTTCTTCATATTTGCCATGAATCTTTTCTAGAGCCAGTTTCATACCTTTCCAAACCTTGGAGTAGTTTATCTTTATTCCATATTCAGAACACAGCTTCTCCCTAGCTTCCTTTGCTCCCTTACTTGGGTTGGCTTTCAACCAGTCAGTCAGTCTGTCTGCCACCCAACTTTTACTTGCCATCTTGCCTTCCACTAGCTTCACTGTTGGACAAGTGTGTTCAGCGGGTAGCACTTTAATCTGCAAGTAACAATACCTGAATTAAAACTACAAACATATTTAAGCTAACAAACATAATTAAATAAATCCTAACATTTACCTTAATTGTAGTGCTTCCAGCAAGTCTAGAAGCATGGATCCTCCATGGGCAGGTGCTATGAGCACACCTGGCAATGAACCTTGATGGATCTGTTTTAATGTTTGCAAACTCAAATCCTACCACAACTGCGTGGTGTCTAATGGCTTTCCTAAATGCCTTGATGTCAGGAAATAGAGCTCCCTTCACAATTGATGGATTCTCAGGGTCATGTTGGATATTAGGGGTTTTAGGATC
The DNA here is from genome assembly GCA_019279435.1 of Zizania palustris. Taxonomy (NCBI): domain Eukaryota; kingdom Viridiplantae; phylum Streptophyta; class Magnoliopsida; order Poales; family Poaceae; genus Zizania; species Zizania palustris. The sequence goes on from JAAALK010000282.1 coordinate 492,973, forward strand.
TGCATCATCGATCTCTGGTTCAGTATGACCACAAGATGGGCCATCCTGTGGGCATTGTTCAGCATGATCACTAGGTCTAGGCTGTTCATCTACTCCAGGATGTGGGTCAGTGGGTACTGATAAGTATATGAACTCATCATCAATCCCCACATATTCCTCCACAGGATCAAATATGTCAGGAAAAGGTGCCTCACTAGGTGGGTTTTTACCCATAGGTGCCTCACTAGGTGCATTGTTTGGTGCCTCAGTAGATGCATTGTTAGGTGGATCACTAGGTGCAGGCACAACTAAAATGGGAAATAATGAATCAATTTCAAGCTCTATATCTGGTCTGTCAAAAACTCCAACAACTATTTCACACCTCATCTCTGTTTTGTATGTTTCAATTAGTTCACTCATGTGTTGCTCACTAAGAACCTTTACATCTTCACCCATTTTTTTGTCGAAAACCCAACATTGACAATATTTAGCGCTTGACAATTTCAGTTCCTTTCTTAGACTAGATGTAAGCATATCTAGTGTAATGCTGCCTAGTTCCATCTCCCATTTGAAGACTTTGTCGACAGCAACAGTTTTTCTACCGGTTGAATCAGTTCGGACGATAGCCGGGCATTTAATCTCTAACCCGAACAGTCTGTTCCTAAATGATTTACCAAAGCAATAAATTACATGCATACATACAATAATTCATTCAAAAAACAACATTTTACCCTCTCATGGAATAAGTACGCAGTGATTAAAACAATTGAAAAGCATATTAAAGACCACTAAAATAGCTACTGCAGTGCTATGAAACCCTAACTTTACTGCATTTTCAGTGAATAGAACGGGAGGTCAAGAACAACAATGACTCACATTGCCCACATCGACCACAACATTTCAAAGGGTACCCCATTTCAAAGCATGCATCTTCTTCTAGGGTACCCCTTCTTCTAACCCTAACCACTATTCGGGAAGGGTACCCATTGGGGAATGCTGCTCATGTGCGCGCACCGATGGGGACAGGGACTACAGAGGGGAGGAGGGGAAGTGGCCGCGCACCTGGACTCGTCGATCTCCGGCGCCGGCGCGTGGCAAACCATCGTCGGAAGCTAGGGTTCGTCGTAGGAGAAGTGAGTCGCGGGAGGGAGAAGAGAGGGGATGCGTCGGTTATTTTGGTGGGGGATTTTTGGTGCGGGAGAGGGGAGAGAGGATATGTTAGTGAGGGCAAAGAGGTCAATACGAAATGTGGGATGTCTGCAGGTGGGCCCGTAGTGCCAGAAGATGTATAAAATGACACAGTAGCATCTGGAAGCAAAAAATAATGGCTTCTTGGCTAATAGCGAAATTTCAGTGGCATATTTGGCGTACTGCAGAATAACGGTGGCATGGAAGCTAATAATCCTTTTATTAATATTTCTGAGGCATAACATTGGCAATTTCCTTATCATATCTGAAATTGTTAATGGTTTGTTCGTTCTCTCAAAAAAGGACTATAGTGTCAAAACTAGTACTAAATTGCTTCATTTACTTTCTGAGATCTTCCTAAGTACTATGAATTATAATTATAATCCATATCAGTCCATTGACTGTTCTGAGATCTTTTTTCTTTCTTTTTCATTGTGGAATTCAGTAATTCAGTGAGGAAGCCCTAGTTTTGTGCTCACACCACTCAATTCCTCATTTTGCATCTCCCGTCTCCACACGCGGCCAGCGCCGTCGGCCCCACCAGTCAACAATTGCCATGGACAACGAGATGTTCCACATCATCGTCGACTACTTCCCGCCACTGCCACCCGTCTCCTGCGCCGGACGTACGTCGTCGGGGAGGGAGTCGATGCGGTGGTGCCACGTCGGGCCAGACTCGCGCAGCGCCGTCGGTGGCGAAAGGGAGCTCATCAGGGAGGCAGTAGTTGCCGAGGCAGGCGAGTATCTGCCCCCATCGGAATTCGGAATCTTAGTCGGCACCGCGGCGGCAGCGATCGGAGGTGAGGGAGAAATGGGGAATCGATCAGGTATGAGATGGATGGAGTGGTGGCTGCAGGCTGCAGCTTTGGTGTACTGATTGCGTAGCTGCTGACGACACTAATGGCTGGCTTAGGGTTCTGAGTTCTTGGGCCGCTGGTGCCCGGCCTTCGGGCGCTCGATCGGCTACCTCAACCCCAGCCTCCATCTGCTACAAATCAGAGAAACTGTCATAAAGGTATATATGGTAAAGATGGATAATGGATTACACACACACACACAAACACACACATTTCTCAGGAAAGGGGTTAACGAGTAACAACATCACAAGATTCAGTGTTGTCTCAATGAATTTGAGGCTCCGGAGCAGAATACAAGATAGAACTATATAATCAAATAATTTATATAACTAGATCATGCTTCAATTCACTCAAATATACAATTTTAATACATATAATTTCTTATGATATTTAGACGGACGTATATCAAATATTAATGTGGTTTGGGGTTGAACTTACTTGCGTTAGAACAATACGAAGGATGAATCCACTAAATTATTGTAATCACAAATTTACGATTCTCTATTCAATAACAAATAATCGTATTCACAAATTGGTATTTAGACTTTGCTAGATTTTTCTTCTTTCTCTCCGATTAAATACATACTTTAATTATTTAAAATTTAGAGATTGTGAAGGTGTCCACCTTGCATCCGCTACAGAATGGCCCTCATGGAGAGCGCCCCTTGAATACTTCTACAGAGATACCCGTTCAATCATGAGATTTGAGAATTTGCCACTAAAAAATTTGTGTAGTTTAATCATTTGCCACTTGTGTGGATAACAAAGTGGGGTCATCTAAGTCTATAACAAGGTAACAAGGTCATTTGAGTCTATGACAGTGAATCAAAGTGGCAAAAAACTGCATGGGTGGAGGCGACGCGAAGTGGAGTGGACGGCGTGCAGCGCAAGAGGGGGCAGTGACGTGGTGGAGGTGGCAACACAAAGCTAGGACTCTTGAGTTGGAGATGATAGTGTATTTGGCCATATGAGAGCCTAGGAGTGCAAGAGTTAAAGAGTTGGGGTTAGAGTTAGAGGCTTTACCGCTTTAGTGGGCTGACTGGGCTATAGGCTGCCTGCTAAGTGTATTTGGGCTAATGCCTACATATTGGCACAATCTAGAGAAATTGATCTAACATTTAGCACACACCAAGAGGGAGCCTTATTCTGCACTCGAGAAAGCTAGCCTAACAGGTGAGAGACTCTTCTATTATTTAAGTTGAATCAATATTCCCTCACAATCAATGTGAGACTATTTTAACAATATCTTGATTCTCTCCTGTCACACATTAATGTCTTTTGTCCTGACTGCACTACAACACTATGAATTATAATATAAAATCCATATCGGTCCATTGACTGTTCTTTGAATCTTATAGATGTACAACACTACAACTCTGATCCATAAATTTGTAAGAGAAAATGGATACTTGACTGGGCTTCAGTCTTGTAGTATTCTTTTGCTCTCAGTAATGAGCTGTGTACAGAAGAATTAAACACGTGCCAGTAACCACTTTATGATAATCTTATAATCGTAGGTGCAATATTTGTGCTTTCTCATGGAATAGTGATTTCTTGAATCCCAATCTTATGATCTCAATACAAAAACATTATGTGCTATACCTTTTGCCTACTTTTTTTGTTATTGTGATGATCATTTAACTGATCTACTACCTTGTTCAGAGTGCAAGCTGGGGACAGAGCAAACTAGCTCAGTCAGTGACCAGCCTGGTTCACGAAACTTTGTAACAGAGATGTACACCCAATAAAATGCAGTTTAATTCACTATTAGTATCTTGTGTGCAATGTGTGAAGCCATGATAGATAATTCCAACTAGCATTTATGTATATTGTATTAAGACTGAGCAATCATGTTATAAATAGGTCTTGAGGTATCTTGGTGTTGGCTAGGAGCAGCAATCGATCTTTTTATATTTAAGTTATTGCATTAGAGTTTTGTTGTGATCTTTGAATCAGGGGTCACCGGGTGAACTAAGACAACTGATACATGTTGTGATGTCTATTGGTTTGGAGTTCAATGGCTCATATCATTGTTGTTTCCTTCAGTTTACCAGACCACTATGAAGCATTCAGGAAGGAACTTGATAGTGTCAAGCAGGTATGGAAGAACAGAAAGGATCTCAAGGTGGAGGACTTAGGTATTATCACATTATTTGGAGTTGAGCTTTATGTGTGGTTCTGGGTAGGCGAGATTGTTGGCAGAGGATTCACCTTAACCGGCTATAAGGTCTAAACTAAATGAGTTCACCTGATTAAGAACTGGTTTATAAAATACACCGCTAGCTGATGCTTGTCAAAATGACAAAGGCCCATTTGGATGATTAAAATTAATTGTTAGCTAGAACTAATTGTTAGTTAGCTAAAAATTAGTTCACTTATGCTTTGATATTTTGGATTAATACTTGAAAAAATATATAATTTTGACCATGCTACAGTAACCGATATAGTGCTGAAAGTCTCATATTAGTTAACTTTTATGGACTAATGGACTAACCATTAGTTGGCTCATAAACTAATAATTAGTTCACTAATTAGTTGGGTTGTTTGGATGAACTAAAATTAAAAATTAGCTATTAATTGTTAGTCGGTGGAATCCAAACAGCACCAAAGATACCTCCTGCGTTTCACAGTTTTGTTTCTGGAAAGTCCTAGTGCTGAATGTCAGCAAGATGAGCACATCGTTGCAACACTGCGTCAATAATTTGCTCGATCTCTTGATTGCCCATTTTCCTGTTCTGTAATTTGTGTTTCTTGTTGCAAAGTGTTGATTGCACTCACAAGTTACATGTTCTGAATGCACGTCTGTTGCTGTTAGCATATCCTGGTGATGCAGTAAGAAATGTTGAAAACATTACTGCTTTATAGCTCATAGTTTGCCTGAACAATGCATGCTTACTGTCTATCATTGAACCGGTGTCTTAGTGCACGCGAGCAATTTATTTCCAAAGCACAGAGCATCTTCATTGTACTTGTTATTATACTTATTATTCTTTAAAATAGTAAGGGGGTGTTTGGTTCCACCTTGCTAAACTTTAGGGACTAAAGTTTAGTCCCTTTTAGTCCCTAAATTGCCAAACAAGGGGACTAAAGTGTGACTAAAGTTTAGCCTTTAGTCCCAAAGAACTTGCTAAAGGGACTAAAAGTACTACTTACCTCTCATCCCTCACTCTCTTTTAGTACTTTAGTCCTTAGAACCAAACAGCAATGGACTAAAGTTTAGTCCTATAAAAAAAGGAGATAAAGTTTAGTTTAGTCCCTAAAGGAACCAAACAGGCCCTAAGTATGGTTTAAAAAACATCTACATTATACTTGTTATTTGATTTGTTATTTTAGGGGACTTTCATTGAGTATTGAGCTTATTTAATTGTTTTTATTTTTTTGCATGTATATAAATGGATTGGAAGTCACATTTAGTAAGTACATTAAAGTGAATAGCAAAATTGCTATTGTTATAAATGGTAAGTCAAAAATAACAAGTACAATGAAGATGTTTTTAGCACGGTAAGAGATAACGCCTAGTGAGTAGTGAGTGACCCTTTACTCAAGAGAATTAGCGGTGGTAACAACGACCTAATGCAGAGTAAATGTGGCCGTTTAAAAAGCTACAAAAGAACATAGCGACGAGCTAGAGGCTAGAGCTAGCAGGAAAAGGCTAACCAAAGTTGGAGTTGTGCCCAGTTGTATGGCAGCACGAGGAGGGTGGTCACTGGTCAGGCTGCTGTTTATCTCAATTCTCAAGTTCAAAGCATTTCTGATATTTTTCTCCTTTGCCCTTTTTTCAATCTCTGCCTCCACGGATTGCGCCCGTCTGATATGATGCCGTGGTCACCGCCTTGTCGTCAAGTGGCCGGCAACCGCTGCCCCCGCTACATGCTTTCTAGGTTTTCTCATCGATTTCAGCCCTTGAATTGCATCACTCTCGTTTCCATCTGACCTAAGACGAATTAGATATTCCGATCCGAATCAACAAGGGCAGTCATCCTGCATGTCCGTGTCCCAGCGCGTGTTGGATTCAGTCGCTGCTCAACAGAGAGAGAGGACACGCCGGAGTTTCCAGCCCTTGCTCGCCCTGCACGTGAAGAGGAACAGCACCCGGCCGGCGGCTTGAACAGCGGCAGGCACGCGAAGTGGCTGGTGGACATCACGGCCAGCTTAACTCGTTGAGCAGATGTGTTGCCTCATAACCGCGTTGTCCTGATCAGATTCAGATCGTCCTTGCTGGCATCGGCGCCGGAGATGAAGGCATGCGGCATCCGCTCGAAAAACTGAAATGGGCGGAAAGCAAAGCGAAAGATAACAAACAGAAGAGGAGGTCATGTTGCCTTTTATCTCAAATGGAGGAAAAGGATGGTGTAAAGCACGAAGAAAACCCGGTCGTTACGATAACACGTATCCACCATCTTTATATTCACTTAAAGCCCGGAACGTCCGTACGCCCAAGATTTGCACCGACTTTCAACTATCCATGCAATATGATGCTCCGTAAAAAAATATGTTTCTGTCGCTTAAACTTTTAAAAAACTATTTCTATCTTATTAATCCTTAGTTTACAAATCAAGTTTGTTCATTCTTTTAATACATCTACAGTTCTTTACTTATTATTTTATGATATTATTTTCTTATTAATAAGATATACTTTAATATTTTATATGTATCCCTAGTTTATTATTTTCTTACGTTATGTTAGGCAACGCGCTAACTACTAAAGCTTTGGTGTATTTCGTATGGCCAGCTATACAATGGGTGTTTGTTTTTTTATAAGAAAATAAGAGATATATTTATTTATAATGAAAAAGGAATCTAAGAACATGGCTTTCATATTTCTATCCATAAATATTTAAAATAAAAGCTACCAAAATAATAATCATAATATGACTTTTAAAAACTACATTCTGAGATCCAATTTTTATCATAGATTATTAGGAGAAGCAGAGATAAATAAAGCATCCCATATCGAACACATTTGGGGGCCCCACCTGTAAGTCGGGTTGTGTCGCCTCGCCGACCTGGTTGAGGGATGCCGATGCCGCCGCCGTCGGCACCGCACTGGCGCACATGCTACCTCGCCGCCGCTGCCGCAGCGACGCTTCTACGCTCGGGCCAACGTCAGAGGCAGTGAGATTGTCCTGTCCTGATATGCAAATCCGTCACATCAATCGTTACCCCTAGAAAGCGATCCTGTCTTGTCCTGCGAAGCTTTTGACGATTCCAGCGGGCGCTTTGCCGGTCACATGTGCTGCGCTGCGCCCCACCCCCACCCAGGTTAAGGAAAGCTTCAAGCTTGGTAATCACATTTTTGAATCTACTCCTTGGCCAGCGGATAGCAGTAAAATGTATCGCTTATCTTCAAATTTGAATTTGAATCCATCCTAGCAGTAATACTAAAGCATGGTAAAAGATATCGTTGTTTAGTTACCGTTGATATCTATCTGTCGTCAACTATAGCAGACATCACAGAAAGATAGGACCTGGAATTTGGAGGAAGTTAGTCTGCAAAATTGGAGGTAAATCGTGGATTTTGTTAGATTTGTAGCAATGAGTTCGCTCTATATATGCCACGCGTTGAGTGCGGAAGGTAACATGGGGCATGTCGAAAGTATCATGGCACCGACGCCAATATTTGTCTAGATACTGTGCGTGCAGGAGAAGTCACTGCTACACAGGAGTGTTTGCATATATCGCTGTTTTTTAAAGGAACCAGCGGTTTTAGTTGGTTTTATACTAAGAGGTTTTAATCAAGGGGCTAAAGCAAAAGAAACTAAAATTTAGTCATTTTAAAGACTAAAAATCTAAACACCAAGACTAAAAAAGGGCTAATATTTTTTAGTCCATTAGCCCCAAGGAGGAACTAAGAGCATCTCCATTGTAATTGCTACTTTTGTCTTGCTATTCATAGCAATAGCAAGTCTTCCTATTTTAATTGGCTTGCTATATTGCTACTCACTCCATTGTATTTGCTATTTGACTTGCTATTTTAGAAAACTTGCTATTTCTCTCACCAAACTTTTGGAGAGAAATAGCAAGCTCCCTAAAATAGCAAGTCAAATAGCAAGTACAATGGAGACAACTTTTAGACAATTCTTGCTATTTTTAAGGATAGCAAGTTGGATAGCAATTACAATAAAGATGCTCTGAGAGCGGCTAAAATGTCCCCTTTCCGTCCATCATAAATGCTTTAGACTTTTTTTAGTCTTTGGATCCAAATAAGGGCGACTAAAATTTTAGCCGCTATTTTAGCCACTTTGTTTTAGTCTCTTGGATCCAAACATGTCCTAAGTTCATTGAAAAGACGTTAATTTGGTTTTTATTAGTTTTCGTTTTGTTTTCTGAAAACTGAGAGCGTATTTTTACCTCCAAAACAATAAAATAAAGTCTACTGATAACCAGCCTGCTATACACTTGTCTTCGATTTAAATGGGAGAAATAGTCAAGCAGAATAGCTAGAGGTCGGAATCATCGACGACAAAAAAACATTCCGATCCAAACCGCTACACTTCCGATTTCGAAACTGGCATGGTAATTCTAAGCATGTTACCTTTACCAGCGTCACGTACTCACGTACATATAATGTTCGGTTTCATCTGTTCGATTTGGGATCTCTCTCTTGAGCTTGAGCTGGAACGGTTTTAATTAACCTGCCTCTCCCCAGCGCGCGGCCAGTCACTCTCAAGTCTCGACTCAGCCGGATGTTCCGTCTGGTCGACGAATCTGCCCTCCCAAGCAGGACAGCAGGACGGAGACACCCGCACACAGTAGCGTGCTGTAGCACGAGTAACCCGGCGAAAGTACGTGTGAATCGCGTATGCCCCCGTACATATCGTGGCGTGCACATGCAGGAGCGACGAGTACATACGCGTCGATGCTGACAAGAAAAGAAGGCTGGTCTACGATGCACATTTCGGGTCTATTTGAATCATTGTTTTAAAGGCTAAAGATCTAAACAATATGAGCTAAAATGGGCTAAATTTTTTTAGTCACATTAGCTCCTAAGGAAAAGCTAAGAAAGGCTAAAATGTTCATTTTTCCATCTCTACTCTCACCATATATGCATACATGAAAAACAAGGAGCAATAAATAAGGGGTATTTGAATCATTCTGCATGACAATAAAGCTTTTAGCCTCTATTTTAGTCACTGGATCCAAACATTGAGTGACTAAAATTTAATCACTTGTTTTAGTCACTTTGCATTAGCCCTTGATTATTGGTCCTATGTCCATCAACCGTGTGAAACAAAAATATACATCTCACACCGGGAGAGGGAAGAGAGAGTTTATCTTCCCTCTCGGTTGTTATTTTATTTTTTGAAAAAAAGAATAAGAAAAAAATTTATAAACTCATTTTTTTCATGATCATCAATATATCATCAACAAATATGAAATTAATATCGTATAAAAGTTTTTTTTGAAGTGAGGGAGAGACAACCTCTAAGAAATATTAAAGAAAGGTGTCCGTTATATTTTATGGATTAAGTATATAAGAAAAGGAACTGATACAGATGAGAATACAATCAAGTAGAAGTAATACTTTAACGTCGATCGAATCGCAGGACACAGGGGTACTTTTACTTGGATGATTCGCGAGACGAAGATAAACAATGCCTCGATTCGATCCACATGCTTGCGTTTGACGCGTTTCGCGGCCCAGCGTTGTTGATACGTCCATGATCATACTAATATCCCATTTGTTGTTAGGTAATCATCATGGCCTAATAGTTGACTACTGGCTACTGCATGCCCCGTTCCCGCGCGACATCCGTCAATGGCCCGGGCACGCGCGCGGCGCAAATCAAGGAGCCACGTACGCTCGCATGATCTGCTAATGAACACGATCACTTCGTCTGAAAAAAGAAGAAGGAAAACACTAACGGTGACAGTGCCCCCGTCACATTCAATGTTTAAGAGAAATTTTACGGTCATTGAGAAGGTACCATATTTTTTAGTGTTAATTTTGGTACCTCCTGGTACCTCATGTGTTGGGAGGTACTAAAATTAGGGCTATTTTACAGTCTATGAGGAGGTACCACATTTTTCAGTGTTAATTTTGGTACCTCATATGTCAGGAGGTACCAAAATTAACACTGAAAAATGTGGTACCTCCTGATACCTCCTCATAGACTGTAAAATTTCTCCTAAAATTAACACTAAAAAATGTGGTACCTCTTCAAGGACAGTAAAATAATCCAATGTTTATATACTATTTTAGAGTATTAAATGTAGACTATTTACAAAACCCGTTCATAATCTGTGGACTATTCATGAGACGAATCTAATGAACCTAATTACGTCATGATTTGACAATGTGATGCTACATTAAACATTTGCTAATGATAAATTAATTAGGCTTAATAAATTTGTCTCGCGAATTATCCTCCGATTCTACAATTATTTTTATAATTAATTCATATTTAGTTATTCAAACTAATGTCCAAACATTAGAGCTAAAATTTAGCCGCTTATAACACCCCTTAATTCTTATTGTGAAACGTATGTTACGTGATGTGACGCGGCGCGCCAGTCCGCCAGACACGTGCATGTGTCATGTGATGTGTCGTTAGTGCGACGCGCGCGCGGGGGCCTCTTTTCTCTCCTGGAGGCTGGAGCTCGCCACCGCCAAACGTCGCCGTCGTGAAATCGACGTGGGCGCGCGCGGCGTACGCTTTCACCGACCCGGACGACGACGGGGGCAGGACCGCAGGACAGGGGCCGGATGAGGGGATCACGCCACGCGCCGTTGCCACACCCGTTGAATGCTCTTGTTTTCTCCGGACAGAAGAGACGGCGGGTCGACGGCCGTGGTCTGCTGCTGTGCCATGTGCCGCCCGTGCGTTGCGCTGCAAGAGGCCACATGGAAGCGTGCAGTGCACCTCAGCTTCATGGCGGGGGAGAATTTTACATGCTAGTCTTTAGACACAGCCATAGCCCAGCAGGGGTCAACAACTGCCAAGTTCGGCACCGGGGCCGATGGCAACAGATATTCTTTTTCCAAAACACAGTAAATTTTAGAAATAAACACGCGCATTAAAAAATACGAGAAAGAAAATAATACAACTTTTTGGACGAAGTGAGTAAGTATTTTTAGTTGTTTTAACTAAAAACTAGATAAACGGATGAGCAAAATACTAGATCCCCCGTTCCGCCGGTCGCCACGGGACGCGTTAGGTCAGGGCATGGAGGCCGTCGACAGCGACAAACACAGCCACAAAAGGGCACTGCGTCCGACGCAGCAGCCTGGCGCGCAGGCGGTGGAGGCGTGGAGCGAACAGTGGCGTGTGGCGAGACGAAGGAAAGCAAAGCCCCAACGTCTCTCTCTTGTCCCGCTTCGTTCCCAGAGAGGCAGAGACAGCGGTCCAGCGCAACAAATCATCCGGGTTTAGAGTCCCCGGTATCACTCGCCAAAGTCGCCAATCGCCATGGAAGAGGACGAGCACGAGCTGTGTGTCAGTGTGTGTGTGAAGAGAAAGCGTGGGGAGGCGAGGGGCCCATTCGCAGATGAAGGGATGTGGGCCTCCACTGACACCTTATCTTTACTCATTTGGGACCGTTAGAGAACCTCCTGTGACGAGTTGTGTACTTGCTTTCGTTCTTCTTATGAGACTCTTGTATTATGAGACAGAAAAAAACTCGTTTATCTTATGAGGCTAAGGCATCACAATTATCTCTAGTATAATCTAACATAACTCAAATTTCGTAAAAAAAACTCCAAAAAACAAATATATTATATGCAAGGGACGGAGAGGAGCAGAAATGTACCAGAGTTACTACGTGCTAGCGTGCTGCGTGCGACTGACATATCGGAGTACAACTTTTATACAGTAAACACACGCGCAGAAGTGAAAATTTAACAGCAGGAGTAAAAGGAAAGGAGATAAATAAAAGGGTCAATACATGCCACGGCAAAAGGAAGCCATATGGTCAGTGTCACACTCACACACACACTGAACATAGTCAAGGAGAATTTTGTAACCCAACACTTTTACAGCCTTCAACATCGTGCATAGCCACTACTGCTTTACAGCATCCAAAGCTCACGCTGTCACCGCCTTAATTAAACCAAACCCTTAGTAGTGGTACTTAATTATGACTATCAAGGCGCGCGCGCTCTTAACATTAGATTAAGAAAAGCGAAACAAAGCGGAGCCGCTAATTAGCAGCCCTTGGCCGCGAAGCCGACGCGCTGGCCGTCGCCGTCGAACACCACGCGGAACCCCTGCTGCTGGATGTTGCCGATGATGGACACGCCGCCGTCCGTGCCGGCGAACGCGAAGCAGAACGTGCCCCTCGTGTCCACAGGGATCAGGTAGTTCTCCGGCGGCAGTGCGGCCTCGGCGCCGCCATCGAAGTGAATGGACACCGTCGGGACCTTCACTACCTTGAGGCCGCTCAGGTCGTAGCAGGTGTCGAACAGGGAGAACCCGCCCGGGGAGAGGCGCAGGCCGGCGGCCGCCGCGCGGAAGGCGTCGCGCAGGGCGGAGTACGCCGGCCGGGCCAGACGGGTCACGGATGTGCCGGAGTCCACGATGACGCCGCCGCGTCCCGTGGATGGGTTCAGGCGGAGGTCGGATTCGGCCACGCCCGCGACGCGCGCGCCGCCCACGCTGATGCCCATGAGCTGCACGTAGTAGAACGTCTCCATCCTGGGGTTCTTCACCATCGGGGTGAAGGATGCGGTGACCGTGGGGCCCACGGCGCCGGAGCCGAACGTGACGGTGGAGGAGCGGGAGGTCGGGTTGGCAGACGAGGATGTGCGGTCGACGAGGCAGTACGAGAAGCTCCGGCCGAAGCGGCGGGAGATCTGGGTGGGGAAGGACAGACTGCCACGGCCGAGTCCGAGGAGCCCTGCCGCCGCGACGAAGAGACCCTCGTTGTCGTGGCCGCATCCCAGGGCAATGCGGGCCACTCGGGCGCCGCCGGCGAAGGTGAGCGTCTCTGTGGCGAAGTCCCCGGCGGTGACGGAGCCGTCGCCGTAGGCAACCTGGTAGAGGCACGCCTTGCGGCGCAGGTCACAGCCGCCGGAGTCGAGCCTACGGCAGAGCGGCGCGGCGCAGTCGACGGCACCGTAGGAGCGCGAACCCCTCGGGTCGAACATCTTACCGGACTGGTCGTAGCAGCGGCGGCACGGCGCGCACTGCAGCCACACGACGTCGCTCCCGGTGTCCAGCACCATGAGCGCCGGCGTGGCGGGCGTCCCCACCCCGATCTTGGTGAAGTACTCCCCGCTCCCCTGCGCAAGCCCGGACACCACCGGCGCCACGAAGCCGCTGCTGCCTCTGTTCCCACGCGTCCCGTTGGCCGAGGCGGCGCCACCACCCGCGGCCGCGGAGATCCGCGACACCCTCCTCCCGTCCCGCTGGAGCCGGTGCGCGAGCAGCTCTGCCGCGGTAGCGTTCACCGCAAAGTCGTCGCGGTGGACCACGCGGAGACCGACCGTCGACGCGGCGCCACCCTCCTCCGCGGCAAGGCTCCCAAGGACCACATCGTCATCCTCAGCGACCCCAGCCGGAGCGGAGTACGGGTGGACCGAGAGCGGGGTAGCGACGAGAGTCTGATACTTGACGGCCCTGGCGACGGAAGCATCAGCGGCGGCGGCAGCGAGGAGCAGGAGGAGAAGAGCGTAGGACGACGCGAGTAACGGTGGAGACGCCATGCGCAGCAGCTGCTGTGGAGGTGTACCGGTTGCTGTATGGCGTGGTGGTCTATAAGAAGGGGAAGTGCGCGAGCAGCCATGATTACCACATGGAACGAAGATTAGATTAGGAGCATGGAGGTGATTACCGCGAGACGGGCTGATCTAATTAAACGCAGTTAATGAGTTTGCCTCAGAAGGGCGTGTTCCGGTGGGCAGCGGCGGTGGCAGGAGGCGGGTCGGAATAAATGTTGGTGGAGGCGAGCCGGTTTTTTGGCCGATTCCGTGAGCCGTTGCCCGTGCCCGTTGGTGCGGACACGTTCCCAAGTCTCGTGTCGTCGTACCGGCGCCTCAGCTCGGCTCAGCACCGCCAGCGTGTGATTCTCCGGCCCCTTTGCTCCCGCGGGCGGGATCAGCTGCTGCGGCGGCGAATACGCGCAGAATCGTCGCGTCGGCTGGGACCGTTCGAGCCTTAATTCGAGTTTGAATGTCTGGAAGTTTTTTTAATAAAGAAAATTTATAAAATTTTCAAAACATTTAGTTTAAATGCCGAAATAATTATAGAATCCCTTTTGTTGCAACGGAGCCGTGAAATTCCACGAGAACCACCTGTATGATGTGACTAAGAGCAACTACAATGTTTGAAATAAGGTGTGTTTAAGAATTTTTTTTTGCTTTATAACTAGTTTTATACATTGAGAAGGTAGTGTAAGTAGGTATGCATTCTAAACTTATATACAAGTCATTCAAATTAAATAATACTATTTTTTATTTTGTTAGTTGTCTATTAGGTAGAGCATATATTATTTTATATTTTTTATCTTGCTAAGAGTCATACTTCTAGTATTATACATTGTAATATTTTTTTAAAAAAACAACTTTGCCACATATCGATCTAATTCTAGTTCTATAGTTTCTGCTCTAATATGAGGAAGAGTATGAATGCCCCTTATATGTACCTGTATGTCATAGAGCCAAAGGTCAGCATGGTACATAGAAGAATCATATGTGATAGATTTGCAGATTCTTTTCAAATTTTTCGTCTCATTTCTGTTAGTCCAGACACATATGACAAGATCCGAAATTCAGTCTATGTTACCCAACTGTGTTCACTTTCTTGACAAACATAACAAACACAACGGCGCTTCATGAAAACTTTCAGGTGGTAGCCTGAAAGATGTGTACAACTCCTGAGTAAATAAATATGCATTGCTAATGTTTGTGGATAAATTTGTTTATATCCCATTCTGTTAACCAAACCTGACTGTGTTGACCCATTAATTCGATCCCTTCAGCGAAGTTCTTCGGCTTGCAGTAAATTATGGTGAGTGTGTTCATTTGTACAATTCTGAAAATGTGTACACTGTCACCTGTATCTTAAATAATTTTTCAGAAGTTATGAATATCCAGGTGCCGCTGCAAACCAGGGGGGCACTGGCACCTGGATCTTAAATAGATTTAAACGGCAACTATTGTATTTTTTATCTTTTGTATATCACAATTACACTTATTAGTATTGCGTTGTATTTTTTTACTTGTTTTGCTCTAGTTTCATCACTGAGTCTGTCACTGAGTGTGATTAAACGCATGAGCTCGGTCAACTTTTTCATTTATTGTAAATCCCTGAGTAATAAGATTTGGAATGAAAAGAAGTCTGAAAGGTTATATGCAGATAATTGATTTGGAGATCTGCATTCGCTGACAAGATTAGCTTGAGAGATCGATCTGCACGCGATATGCTGATTCATTACTCTATATTTTGCAGCTATTGCTTGCCTGCTCACTCGCAAATAGGCAAGTAGTACTTATACACATTAAATTTCTAATTTGTTTTCTTTTTTCATGCATGATCACAACAAAAGGAGAGAGAGATTTAGCAACACTTGGTAATCTATAACTTTCGGACAATTCCAAATGCAACTATTCTGTTTCAAGACTTTGATGCATGTTTCCTTTATCAAAACGGGAGTTCTATTCTACACCACGTGTGTAGAATAGTTATCCTACACCGACCATTTTCAGTAGTAAATTTTTTCAGTAGAATAGCAACTGAGTACTATTTTTTCTCAGTAGTAGATTTCTTAGTAGGATAACTATTCTACACCCGTGGTGTAAAATAACATTCGTATATGTATATATATATATACAAATTCAAATTTATCGCAATTTGCACGGCGCATATCATGCTTACTTTGTGTGTACGTTTCTGTGTATCGAATACTATTCGATAACATACTTACGTCAGATTTTGCTTCGGTTCTATTTGCCAATGATACCATTTTATAAAATTTCAATTCCAAACTTGATCTCTAGGTCGAGGAACGAAAAAAATAGCTCTAAATAGTGCGAGCGCTATCCACTTCCGCATTTGTTATTTTGTTTTAACTTGTATGAATCGAATATAAAGTTGCATATTTTTGGAGTGATACATCGTATAATAACCTATATTATCAAAAAAATTGAAATATTTTTATGACTGTTGAGATGTCACGTTGTCATGTTAAGTAACAGGGGACATGATGCATATGTCAAATGTCTCGATGGGATCCGGTTCAATCTAAATCTTTATATACATTTCGATAAAAAAATCTAATTAAGTAAAATAATTGTTAAATTTATACCGTAATTATGTATACATACACTCTAAATAATATGATAAGTCTTAAATCAAAAAAATAAGTTTAAAACTCATATGCATATAAATAGTTCGAACACCGTAGCAATAAAATCATATTATTTTTACTATAATATATAGTCACAAACAATAAAGTGTTTAATTTAATTTAGCACTAAATACAACACTTAGCATGCATATAAATAACAAGAAAAAAAGCTAAATTATTTAATGGTCTTCTGGTGCTATCAGAACACAAGACACATGGAGGATCGAGATTCTACATCAGGGCACGAACTGATTTACGTAATTATGGGTGCTAATATTTACTTTTTAATATCTTAAATCCTAGGGTTTGCTATGCTCACCTGACATACCTCTTAGATCTGCCCTTAGTCGGAACTGATAGTCCATGACTATTAGTATTGACTCTGAAATCAGCACTAAAAGTGACAAGTGACTGATACTCACACCTACATTGGTACACCTATTGATCCATACATGAAAAAACTAATAATTTTTTCTTAAAATTTATATGTGAGAATGCTTAGATTAATTTGCTAATAGATTTGTAATAGAGAAGAAACAACATTGCTTAATTATTGTACAAGTCATTCAAGTGACACCCCTCCAAGACCAAAACACACCGAGCATAATTTAGTCTCACTGAAATTTTTGCCAATCTAGCAAAACGAGTACCAATTGATTATGATCCTGAAATTAGAGATGAAGTGAGGAGTGCATATTTGTTGAATGGTAGATGGTAAGGTTTGAAGATCCTTTCAATGGAATTGGTTCGATAAATTTGATCCATTGGAATATAGTGTAACAAATGACACTACATACTGTTTCTACTGTTTTCTTTTCAAAAAATCAGCACAAGTCAATACATTTGAAAATGATGTATTTTCTAAAGAAGGATTTACTTATTGGAAAATAGATATGGGTAGTTTTACTATTTTCACAACATTGCAAGAGGTGAATGTGATGACTTCAAGAACCAATGAGCAAATGTTTGTACGAAATTTCATACTTACTCTGAGTTTGCAATTTTATACAAAATACACTTGACTGTATCTTTGCATTGCGTGAGATATCTCATATCATAAGGGGTATTGAGCAAGAGATATTTACAACTATCGATGATGATGCAATCATGAAGCGATTCCAAACATTAAAAAATCGCAAAGTATCTTTGCTCTATGAAATAATTGCAATGACTTAGTGGTATGTTTTTTGTTAACATTTATTTTAATTTAACTATGTATGTATAATATATTGCCTTGTGTAAGGATATATGCTTTATTTAATTGTATGGGTTTAAACTTGAACTTTAATTATAACCTACACTTCATTTTTATCCTAGATTCACTTTCCGCTTACAGCGAAAGTATGCTGAGGAACAAAAATGGAGGACTCAAATTGTCAGACGACGGTGATGATGCCCTGAAGCCATTGTGTCCCTACTGCCTGTCGGGGCTGCCGTATCGTTTGAGGTGAGGCAGAGCCAAATGATGGACCCGAGATGGTGGTGACCGGAACACTGGACCTTTTTCCATAGCATGAACGCCGCTGCGTCATCCACTAGAGGAGCTGCGACGAGGTGTTCAACAACTTCCAATGACATATGTTTAAAAGCAAATTGATAATTAAATAGTTGTTTGAACTTTGATTTTTTTTAATATGAAAACTTAGTGTATCGTATATCATGCCAAAATTGGAAATTTGTACTGTTAGTTTGTTATTTTTAGATGTTTTTTTAAAATAAAAGTTTGTCGAGTGCTTCCCGAAATGGCACTCGATGAATGCCATTTTAGGGTATTTCTCGGACTCAGATCTGGACGCAAGTGCCTAGATTTTTCTCGCTCCTGTGTGCCCTGCCCTCATGCCACCTATGCATCGCCGCCACACCGTCCACACGATACCCCGGCCCGACCGTCGGCCCTTGCTCGCCTCGAACTCCGGCCAACGACTCCCTCACTGTCGCCACCCTAGCCACCGGCCCATCCCACCGCCCCCTTCTCAGACCCGCCGCCGCCACCCATCTCGGTGTTGCATGCCCCCTTTTGGTCGGCGCGACTCCCACGCCTAGTTGGCGAACATCCTCGGTCGACCGGCCCTTCGCTGATGCCCCCAGCCTGACCCGTCCTACCCTTGCGTCGCCCGACCGCCTCCCGCGCCCCTTCTCACTGGGGCCTACGATCAGCACCTCTCCTCTACCATCGGAAACCTTGGACCCTAGGTTTAATATATTTACTTGCTAATTTATTGCAATGTACGTGAATGCACTGATTTTTTAAAAAATGAAAAAAAGCAGGATTTACCGAGTGTAACACTCGCCAAACAATTCTAGAACGCACAGAATTGCATCACGTGGCACGATTCTGTGCATTTAGAGTTGTTTGTCGAGTGCCTCCTAGCTTGGCCGAGTGCCCTATGTGGCACTCAGTGAAGCCACTAATCCGCTAGTGTCCACGGGCGCACCATGCGTCCGGGCAACGCTGTCGGATTCGTGGCTTCGTCCAATGTCATGTAGGGCACTCGGCAAGAAGTAGGGTGTTCACCGGGTGCTTGGCGTGGCACTCGACGAAGTTGCCATCGCGCCACCTATTAGCCCATTTACTGTGCCGAGTGCCCCGTCAAGCGCTCGACAAAGCCAATAGTGTACTCGACGAATTCTTCGCCTAGTACATGATAAAATGCACGTGGTAAACCCTCACTTACCAATGACATGTGTGCCGACTGCGGTTTGCCGAGTGTGACACTCGGTAAACACTTCGCCGAGAGCAAATAGGGCTTTGTCGAGTGCCACAAACACTTGGCAAACAAGTAGTGCGTGATGTGCCTACGCCGGATCGAGCAGCAGGTGCATCACTAACATCCTTCACCGTCAGTCCCCAAATGTTTAGTTAAATTATATGGATTTGTATGCTACTATGTTCTGGAGTCAATCTCCAAATGCTGGATCTAAGCTGCTCATTAAAAATGCTTGGATGCAGAGATATGAAAAAAAATCAAGTCTAAGATAATGTCTCGTGGATGAAATCTGATGTTCAGTTTTTCTTGTAATAGATATTTACTCAAACTTGTCTGCTGGTTATAGACAGATGCAGGATGTTGAAGAACTTGGGCATCTTGATGAATGGGGTAGTTTTTAGTTAATGATTTTTTTCAACTCAATGTTCTAGTTTTTATTTTGCCATACATGTTTTCTATTCCAATAGCTTATCACATAATCTGACTGTGCTGCTACAATGAAGTGTTAGAAGAAAGAATGTTTGCTACTAATTAAGATATATTTTACTGTTCTTAGTTCAATATTCATATCATGTATGATATATTTGAAGAAAAGGTGTTTGCTGCTTTTAGTTCTCAGATAGATAATATATTCTGATTATTGTTTGACTGCCTTTCTTCTTTTAGTTCAAGGCATTAGCTATTTTTTGAATATTAGTCAAACAAAAATCTGATATACAAGTACTACCTTCTGGGAACTTTTCTTTGACCTGGTTACCTTTGAAATCTGTTTACTAGCACATGTCAATTTGCCTTTTTGTTCATCTTTAGGCTATCTTTCTGTTATATCTCTAATCTGGTTATCTAGGACTATGGTTATGCACAATATCAGTTGTTTAGCTTTTCCATGCAGATGCAGAAACATTTAGTTTACAACATGCTTTTAACATCAGATGGTCTGAGTAAACATTAACCTAATTACCAATAATGATGGCCATGTATGATTGTTGAATATGAATGCATGGTAACATTCTCTACTATCTATATGAATGATAGCCATAACCTGACACACTGCTCCACGTTGAATTTATTCTACAGATTGCATATCCCTCAGACAAAGCAAAGATTGAAACTTGTATGCACTTTTAGAGAGTGGAAAACTGAAGTTTGAATTATGCATGCAATTTAAGTGAACCATTTTAATCCGGTGTGTGAAAATCTGAAGTTTAGTGTCAGTTAAGTGCTATTGCAATGTCAGTTTAATCTGTGCTCTATACATGAATTAAATAGCTTGTACTGTAGACAGCAAAAAAGATGATCCACTATATAAGCTACCTGTTTGTTAAGTTGTCTATGCTTAATGTGGCAAAACTTACAGAATAGTCCTAGCTATAGCTAGGTACAAAATAGTGGAAAACATACTCAATACAGGAATATACAAATTTATGCACCGGCCACGTACATCCACTACAGGATGAGCCGTGCATTCCTCTCCTTCCAGATGAGCCAGCAGAACAAAGAGAGAACCACCATCGCCGGAGTAGCCGAGGAGCATACGACGCACTGCACGCTGGCGGTGGCTGAGGTTGTCCCACCGTAATAAGGCAACTTCCGCAGTTCTGCATGCGCTTTGCCAGGTACAAGAAGAACTTGTCCTTAGACTTTATAATAATATAGACCATATACACTGAGTATAGTCATCAACCATCATAAAGTAACTATCACGGGCAATTATATTGTTGATGGCAAAATTGGTCCACATACATAGATCTGCATGGATGATAAGCTAACTTCTCTTCTACACGGATGGCAAAAATAGGCATCTCCTTGTCTGCCAAGGATTTCATGGCCTGACAATTCACATGGCCAACACAGGAATGCCACAACCATGCAAGACACACATACACATTGACACATTATTCAAAGATGGCTTCTTAGTCTATCATAACTAAATGTGTTTTACAAATGACAGTGTCTTAGAAGGTACCTTCAAGTTGAGCAATCAAATGGGTCACTCCGCGACATGTCGCTGGCTCTTTGTAAAATCCAAGGATAAGACTTGCCATGTCTCTCCACCACCACTCTAGCATCTGCAGATACACACCTATCTGAAGATAAACAACTTAACACAGCATCTCTAGAGCAACCATCATCCATGAAAATGAGCATCTCCTCCAACATCTGGGCTCTTTCCATGACAAATTTTGCAAATGCCAGCTCACTGTCCTCTCCTCGGGCAGCTTGAAACACAAACCTCCTGAGATGTGAATGGACACATTCAGTGTAGCCTACCTGATCCCAGAACTCCACTGCAACATTGACTGCTGTCTCAGAAGGAACTGACTGTATTTCAAGAAAACAAAATGACTCAATCAACAAAAGCAAGCACAAATTACAAAATGAATTATGAGGTAGTGGGCAATAGGTACCATGGTATACAATGTTTCTAAGCATGGGAAGCATCTAAGCAAGAGGGGCACTAGTTTCACTTGCTCCTCAACACCAAACTGCACCTTCAAAGCCAAAGTCCTGAGGGTCCGAACCATAGCACTAGGTTTCACCTTTATCCCATCCTACCACGCAAAGAAAAGCAATCACATAATGCAATTCGACATAATGGTGAAAATCAGAACGATGTTGCCACAAGAAAAAGTCAGGCAACCTTGATGACAGTGGAACCGATCTTGAGCTGATGCAGACCGACATCAAAGTATCCGAAAACATTTAGCCTTGGCGCATTGATGATCTTCACGTGCGTGGAGGCACTGGCGATCGGCTCCAGCAGTAGCCGCTCCAGGTTGGGGGCATCGTCGAGGTGCACCTCTCTGACCATGGACCTCCATAACACAACGCATTGGAGGCTCCCCGACCAGATATGGACGTATCTTGGGTAGTCCTGTGTTAGCACGAGCGCGAGGATCTCGAGTTCGGGGCAGCGCGGGAGCACTGCATGAAGCTCGCGGTCCTGCATAGAGGAGTGGACAACACTGAGCATCTGCAGGTTGTCGAAGGATGGAGCGAGGCCCGATGTGTCAGGAAACTGGCAGAGGCCGAGCCACAGGCGCCGGAGGGAGGCGCAGCCGAGGAGATCGGATGGGGGACGCCATTCGACGGGCCAGGAACCGTTCACGACGACGAGGTCATCGATGTCCTTGACCGCGAGGGAAGCGAACCAGGAGGTGACGACGTCGGGCTCTTGGGAGGCGATGTGCGCGGAAGCGAGGCGGGCGTAGGCGACGGGGCCCGGGTGGGAGTCGAGCGCCGCGGTGACGGCGTCCGGAGTGAGGCCGTCATCAACAATGCGGAGCGGGGTGGTGGCCCAGACGCGGTGCCAGCGGGAGGAGAGTGCGGTTGTACGGGCCGCATCCTTGGTGGGTAGGCGGGAGACGATGGTGCGGAGGATCGCGTCGGGGAGCCGGCTGATGCGGTCATCGCCATCGAGAGAGGCGACGCCGGTGAAGGTGGACAAGGATGAGGAGGAGAGGGATTCTTCGGTGGAGAAGGTGGGAAACGGGAGGTAGGAGAGGACGGCGAAGAGGGATCCGTCCATGGCGTGGCGGCGGTCGGCGGTGGCGGTCGGCGGCGGCGAGGTGTTCCGATCGACGAGACGAATGGAAGGTCGCAGATTTCAGCCCATCTAAACGAGCCGTCGTTTGCATGGGCCGGTACCCAAGCCCATTTGTATAATTGTATGGACCTGAATTTTAGTCAAGTAATCTAGCATATGGGCTGTTTTTAAGGCCCATCCAAATGAGGCCTTAATGGGTTAGAAGTAATCTTGCTTTTTTCATCTTGAATATTCGGGCAAATTCAAATTTAAACCAACCCATCTGGATGTCAAGACAGATAGACAGTCCGGGTACCAAAATTTAAATCACTATCTGGAAGGTCAAGTTGTAAACTTATCTGTGAAACAAATACCATAGCAATCAATTATCAAGGCACAAACTATACGTGTGATGTAAACATGTCGGATGATTTACACAAGTAATCAGTCCCGAAATATACCATGATTTACAACAATCGTTCCATTTTTTGTTTGCGTGGGGTGGCCGGCTCATCAATTCAGCCTTATACATGAATAATTACAGGCAGATACGACGAAATAGAGAATGCTGAAAGCATGACGCCTAAGCTTCTTGATGATGCCATATCCAGAACCTGAAAAGAAAAGGAAGACGACATTCATCATCTGTCCTTTTAACAGAAGCACACCTCAAGTTGCTGCCAGCCAAACTGGTAATTCATCATCTTGTTTTGACAAATTTCCAAGAAACTGATCCTTCAGGTTTCCTTTGCTGATTTTAGTACATTAATTGGTATGCTTTGATTTGTGTGACTTCAGAATTGCTCCCCCTCACTGAAGCCTAACACATAGCTAAGCTTCCTTCAGTGTATGTATGTGAGACACAGTACGAGCTTGATTCGGAACATAGCTTAAATGAATGCTACCTTGACAGAAAATCAGAAATTAAGACAAATTAAGCATAAAAGGGCATGAAGCTGTTGTTTTTGGAAGGCAAGAAAGTATACAAGATGGATGTTACAAAACATTGCAGAAATTTACGAAATTTTTATACCTTTAACAAATCATGGAATCAAGCAGTATTTTCCTCAGTTACAAAGTGGGTTTCCCCCATGCAATCAGACTCTGACTTATCTCCTTAGCTCGTATTATATTCCACAGCAACTGAAACATAGATATTGCTAACTAAAAAGAAACTAATCTCACAGAGCCTATGGTAAACCAAAGAGGCCCAGTTGCTATTGGAAATTTGGAATCTATGAGGTTTATGGTTTTACTCTTGAGCATTTCAAAACAAAACTCAAAACATCAACACATATACAACATCTTAGAACATGTGCATTTTTTGCATGTAAACTTATCTTAAGATGTGGTATATGTATGGTTTGTTTGATAACATTGTTTGAAGTGCGCCAGTTCGTAAATAGTAATTATAGAGTTATAGCGTAACCAAATTTCGAACTAGCATGAACAGCATGATACTTCATATTCTTCAAATTAAGTTGGGTGCTTATCATTAATCCCAATGGTTCAGGAACAAGCATAGAGGTTGTGTTCTTAGATTCCATCGCCTACCACGATCAAGCGAGCAGATAGTGACAAATAATTGAATCTAAAAACCCAAAGCTGTGAGTGCCAGACTGCTAATACCTTATAGAATCAAGAGGCGGCCTTGGCGGGGCACTCAAGGCTTGCGTTGAAGTGGCGTGCGGGAAACTTGGCGGAGACGGAGCCGACCTCGAAGACGAGGTCGTCGCCGTCGGCGCGGATCCCGGTGATGGACCACCAGCTGAAGAAAGCCCTGACGCGGATGCCGCTGAGACCCGAGATGCGGTGGTCGTCGAGGCGGCCCGTGAGGCGGTCGTTGAAGGAGGCGAGGTAGCTCCCCGCGGGCAGCACGATGCGGCAGCTGGTGACAAGGTCGACAGCGAATTCCCCCGAGCCGGCGTCGAGGGTGTATCCACGCACGTTGGCTGGGAGCAGGCCCCGCGGGAACCCACGGAGCCGGAGCTCGTCGTACGCGGTGACGTCGTCGTCGTCGGAGCTGCCTAGCGGGAGGGCCAACGCGAGGAGCGCGCCAGCGAGGAGCATCTCCGCGAGGAGGAGGCGGCGGCGGGGTTGGGCGGGCCTCGCCATTTCCGCTGCTTGATTGCGACTTGGGTTGGGGAGGGATCCCGCGGAATGGAGAGGAGAGGGAAGTTGGAGCCGTGGAAGAGTGTAGAACACGGCGCCGAATTGATAACAATTAAAGCGTGGACGGCAAAACGTCAAGGTTTTTTTCGTCCCTAGTAATCGTTCGCGCCGGAGGTAGTTGGTAGTTACAGACCTGAACAGGTCCGGCCCGGCCCGTCTCAATTAGGCCCAAACGAGCTTCACTCTACAAGTTGCTTATGCATAAGCATGCTCTGTAATCTGGATGATATACTGATTATGCTACTGCAATGTTTGTTTTCGGAGTTATTTTAAACAAAAATTTTAGGAATTAGTGTACAAATCGAATCAACACGGGACATAGATTTATATGGAAACCCTTTAAAACCCCACGAGATAAATTTCACTAATAACTATCCCAGTTTACATGTCCAGTCTGATCCATATTTATAGACACTTATAGTCATCACATTGGAATATATATGGAATATGACTACAATATAGTTATTCGACTATGACTTAATCTATTTAAGTCATAATTCAACAAGAAAAACAATGCATTTGAAAAGATGGGCAAAGGGAAACCACTGAGATCAAGAACAGCCAGTGTGTAGAAGACGGTTTTTTAGAGAAGAATACATTTCTGAATCATTTGTTTCATGCTGCTGAGATCAGAAAGTGCCAATGCTATAAGCCAGTAACCACCAGCTATGCCCAAAAATAAATAGGGAACACCATTGGCAGGTCAAATCATAGCAAGGTGGGTCATTCTGAATTCTGAGCTTAGAACCATAAGGGCATGTACAATGGGTGTCTTGAGTTGTGTCTTCGGGTGTGTCTAAAGGGGTAAATGTAAAAAAACTCAAGACACGTCTCTTAACGAAGACACTGTGTCTTGGTTCTATGCTCGAGGCATAAGACTAGCTGATTGGTCAATTTAATTTATTGAATGCTCTGATTGGTGCAATGAATATAGAAGACATAGGTTTTAGACACGCCCATTGTACTATATTGTGTTTTAGCTATGTCTTATGCTTGGAGTATCGTGCAGCAGTGTCAGGGTTGTACATGCCCTAAGGATCCACCATTAGCTAGGGTTTTGAAAGTTAAAATCCATTCTAGAAATGATTCCAAGAAGCCACCTGGTTTTATGGCAATTATGTAGAAGTAACCACCCTATTTTCATCACTGGCAATCAGTTCTCCCTAACCCGTTTGGTGATCAACTGATCCCAGATAAGTCATATATATCATAATATATCAGAAGCACAACTACCATTTCCTGGGTACCTTTTTTCAGCTTTTGGCCAACATGAAAACACGATATGCAAGAACAGATTTCTAGAACCATCTCTGGATGCACAAAACAGTAATGTTTAATCTGGATTAGTTGCCAAAACAACTATTAAATGCTAATTCATAAGCAAGATGATAGTAATAAACTAAGTGTCAGTTTCGCAATGAACACTTCTTTTGAGAATGTCCAAGAAGATGACATCGGCCACACTGAACAATTCGTTTTGGCCGTTTCAAGCTCTCTATCTTAAGAATCTTCATCTTGGGGCGACCAGGAGGCCTCCGGATCTTGGGTGGGCGGAGTACCACATATGCTTTGTTGCCTCCATCTTGAGCAAATGAAAATGGAAGGCTCCATTGGCTCCTATCTGGAATTGGATAGATTGGCTGGGAGTAAGTTTCCCGATACTTCATTACACTGAAGCATTCATGTGCAAACAAGCGAGGATCTTCACCACAGGAAAGAAGTGCAGCAACAGCATGTGCGCATGGAATGCCATATATTTGCCACCGACGGCATGAGCAGAACCTAGCTTGAGTATCCACAATGTTTGTTCGCTCAGATGAGACTATTTCAAACTCCACCTTGTTTGCTCGAAGGACTTGATAACATCCTGAATCAGCAATAGCTTCAGAAATAAGTTTCTCAGCTGATGGAACAAGAACTGAGTCGTACGACAGCGCCAAGTTTTCACGTTCAGCAAACCAGCAGGTAAGTTGGTGCTTGATGTGCTCCACAGTTTGCACAATAGGTAACTCATGACACTCCAGGGCCCAGTTATATAATATCTCAGTTACCCCAAGGCTAAAATGGTCATATCGGATACCCTCAAAGTAAGAAACTGCCCATAGGTTTGGTGGAAAACGTTGGAACCATGGCATGACATCTTGAACTTGCACCATATCATTTACCTTTGAATCAAATTCTGCTGTTGTGAGAGCATAAACAGCACTCCAGAAAATGTTCAGAAGTTTAGGATTTTTAAACTCATCACGAAAATTCTCACTCACATATCTCAAGCAAAATCCATGAAAAGCAGTGGGGAAGTTGACTTCAACAGCTTCAACCAGTTGTGGTTGCCTCTCAGAAAGTATCGTCAAGACAGGCATCTTATCTGTGTTAACTCCAAGCATCATCCTCAGTTCTGAAAAAAACCAAATCCAGTTTTCATCACTTTCAGCATCAACAATGCCAAATGCTAGTGGAAACATCATGTGATCGGCATCAACAGCTGAAGCACATAGCAATGTCCCAAGATACTTTCCCTTCAAGTCTGCCTTGTCAATTTCCAAAAGGGGTCTACACGCATTTAAAAAACCATGAATAGATGCATGGAATGAAACGAACAGCCGCTGGAAGCTATTGTCTGGTCCAGTCCCTTTGTATATTGCAACACTGCCAGGATTTGTCTTTACAATCTGCTCACAGTAGGCAGGAAGAAAGTGATATCCATCCTCAAGGGTACCATGAACAGCAGCCATGCTTCTCTCCTTCCCACGCCATGCCTGCATATAAGAAACAGCAACCCCATGCTGCTCTCGGATATCCTGCAATATCTCTTTCGGCTTATACTGCGGGTTATCCCTTAGTGTTGCCTCAACGGACCTAGCCACCCAACCAACGGTAGCCTGCTGATGATGCAAGTCCTGAACACCATCACACGTGTGCTCCCCATGCAATGTGCGGACGGTGAAAGTTGGAACACCATGGCACTTGGCCACATGGACACGCCACGGGCAGCCTTCTCTTGCACACTTGGCGATGAAACGGCTCCGGTCAGATTTCACAACACGGAGCTCAAAATGCATAGCAATGGCCATATCCTTGACGGCCCTCCGGCATGTGTGGACATCAGCGAACTCTTGCCCTATGACAAGGCCTTGCTCTAGAAGATTGCGCTCTAGCTCCTGCACTGGCTCTAAAAGAATCTGCTCTAGCTCTGGCGCGATCTCTGGTTCAACTAAGACCTGGTTGTCTTCCATCAACCAGCAGCTCCACGAGATTAGAAAATCACTTTTTGCGCCTCATAGAAAACTTGTGCACAGTTTGGCAACGATGCAGGCAGCTGCACAAGATAAACACAAGCATCTAATCATTCAGTCTATAGTTGCATGTGGCACAAGGGTTCACCTGAACCCCAAACTGCTACTAGTACTGCACTACGCATCAAACTGGCTGTGTTAATTGGAGAGGAATAAATCAATCAAAGTCCGGATGGATCCCCAATCTACGCCGGCTCGTGACGTTTCTGCGGAGGAGTGAGCCCTATGAGGGAAAAATCAATACCTTCCACTCGATTCGAGCCCGAGATGGAGGCGGGCAGCGTCGCCCCTCAAAACCTACTCGCCGGCCGTGCGCGCGAGGAGGCCGCACCAGATGAGGAGGCTACGGAGGGTTCGAGAAGTGGAGGAGGCCGTCCACACCGGCACTGCTCGCTGGCCGCGCGCGAGAGGAGGCGGGCCGAGGGAGAAGACCGGCCGTGCGCCGTGCTCCGGCTCTGCTACAGATCGGAAGAGAAATTTACTATTATAGCACTCAGTAGATGTGGCTTCTCTCTAATAACACCCACAATATGAGCTTCTCTAAAATAACACTTTGAAGAATGACCAATTGCTAAAATAGCATTTTTAAGGTTTTTTCAGTTTTTTAGACAAATAATTGACTTTTTTACCCCTATATCACCGTGTTGCACCTCCGCACGAGACATCCGTCGTCGTCGTCACCGCCGCGCACGCCCTTCTCAGCCGCCGCTGCCGTCCCCTGCCACGTCGCCAACTCTGAGCCCAGCCTTGCGCGGAGCCGCCGAGCCCGAGACCCCACACGGAGGTGGGCGCGTGGGGCTGCGGCGGCTTTGGAGGGCCGTGCGCAGCGGCGGTGGAGAGGGCTGAGCTCGGCGGCGACGGAAGTCTGTGCAAGAGGAGGGTAAAAATGTCAGTTTATACTCTCTAAAATTGAAAAACTCCTGAAAATGCTATTTTAGAAATTGGTCACTCTTTAAAGTGTTATTTTAGAGAAGCCCATATTGTGGGTGCTATTAGAGAGAAGCCCCATCTACTGAGTGCTACAATAGTAAATTTCTCAGATCGGAATGGAGGGGATGGGGGCATTTTCGTCATTCGCCCAAATGGGAGTAGCCAAACATTAAGGCTATTCACAGTATTGTTTTCTAAAATTCTACATCAGTTGCAAACTGAATGAAATACTCTTTGAAGATACCCTATTTCTGATGAGCTTATCTCTGATGAAACGATTTGATTCTCAGTGAGCGTTTCATTTCGTTTCATCCATCTTAGAAACAGGTTAGCATCATGTCATGGTGATGACATTATTTCTTTCTCTTCTCTCGTTAATTGAATGTCATGTCAACAAACAAATCTGATATGTTATGGTAATTAATACCATGAAACCCACCATAAAACCTTCTATTGTGAATAGCCTAATAAGTCATTTTTAGCATATATTTTCGACGGGCAAGTGCATTTATTATTAAAAGTATCAATTAGTGTTTTAGATGGATTGAATATATTTTGGCTCCATTTGGCCATCTTAAATTTTATAGAGTTTGTTCAATCTAGCTCTAACATATCATAGATCAAGAGTTACGAATGGATTTAGAGTATTTAGTTGAGTTATTTGTTTTTATTTTAGTCCTAAAATGAGTTATGGATTGTTCGAAATCTTACCAAAATTTCGGCGTTCACACGAAGTATATAATTCATCTTGAGATATTTAAACACATTGTGCGGTCAATAGTATAAAATATGTTAGCAACAGAATTCTTCGTCGTGATATCACTCGCAAGTTGCAGCAGAATATCATTTGAAAGTTAAGGTTAGAAGCATGCACGAGAGCTACACTTAAGTTTGGCTGCTTGCTTGCACTGCCTTGCTTGACTCTGACAGTTCATATTTAAATTAGAAGTAAATTAAACGTCAAACAATTATTACAAAATGTGTTGTGCATAAGAGCAAGTAATTTGTAATTTATTGGTAAGGTGATCGGGGGCCACGAGAATATCCCTCGTTGATCTTGTATTTGTAATTTATTGGTACCTAATCATTAACTATAAAATATGGCATTCTGGGCATAATTAGAAGAGTTTTTTAATATTACAATCACGAAATCCTCCGTCCTGTAGCATGTGTGCCAACGTTCCAAGAACAAATGCACTAGGCAGCAGCCAAAATCCGTGCATGCTTCGTCACCTTGGAGATGCTCTCCAGGACTTCCATGGGGTTAACATTGCCGACCACGGTCACCTTCTTGCTCTCCAGCTCCACTTTGAAGGACACCATCCCTGTTCATGTTCATCAAGCATAAAGAGTTCAGAAGCGTCGACGGTGCCCGGTGCATGCCTGTCAATGGGATGAACATAAAGTCACCAATTCATGTACCTTCCATCTTTGAAATTTGCTTCTCAACCTTCCTTGCACAGCCATGGCAGTGCATAGACACCATCAGTGCTACTACAGTCTGTGCAATGCAGAGAGCAGAGTGTTGAGTTTATTGATGGATAAGTTGAGAGATTTGAAAGCAAGAACATGCATGCTTTTAGTTCAGAAATAGTTGTACATTTGGTTCTTTCAGAACTAGTGCCTTTGGTTCCTCATCAAGATCAGTTGCTGGCACGACCTGTTCCAGGTGGCTGCTCCTCAACAAGCCGCGCCTCTCATTGTTGCCTTCGGCTTCCTCCAGACGACGATCTTGGGAGAAACGTGGAGACCAACGCAACGCCTTCTTCACAACTCTTGCAGCCATATGGTGATATATGGTGGAGACCAAACAATTGATCACACTAAAAGTAGCTTATATATAGACAGCAGCCACAAGGTAAAGCACATGAGTTGTTGATCTGCATTCATGGGACAGCCAATGGCAATCCATCTCCAGTATTATGCAGTGTTGCTTTTCCAGCACTGTAACTTGAAACAAGATGATGTTCTAGAGGCATATGAGGAGATGCATGCCTCAAGGAAAATCAGGTGAGCTGACCAACCAAAGAGTCCACAAGTCCTTGCAACCTCACTGTTAGATCTATCCGTCCAACTACTTGGCAGTTGATAGAACGATTAGACAAGCGTCTAACCTCACGATGAATACTTCCTGTAGTCTGGGTGGGATCGGTTACCTGTTGTCCTAAAGATTAACAGATATTTTACATAAATTAGGCAAGAATTTTGATGATACGTCACTTCATAAAATTTATTTGTGAACGGATTTCTGCTCCCAATTAAGATGATAACGAAGTTCTGCCCCCAATTAAGATGATAACGAAGTTGTAAGACACTTTCGAAGCGATATCCAAGTCTTTCAAAAGCAAAAGCATCCTCGCAACTCGAAGCGTGAAACTGCATGCCTACGAAAGAGATGTCAGGGACTGAGTTTACAGTCCCGTTCTTCTCAGAAACCCAAAAATTTTACTGGTAGCGCGCATTGCCAGGAAAACAAGCGTTCCTCGGTTTTACCTTTGAATATTTCAATCCATCTGAGAACCAACGAAAGGGTAGCACAAATTGCCATTGTTTGTGATACCTGTATCCGCCTTTTCAGCCAACCGTGAGTCTTCTCCATTTAACAAACTGTAGCCTAGAAACCAAGTTCAATGTTCAATGGATACTCATTCGAATATAGTGAAGTGATACTACCAAAATGGAACCAAACTAATTGCTCATTCAAGCTGTAAAATTGTCACAAATCGCACCGAGATATCCACATTGTTCAAAAGTTACAAACTGCAGCTATAAAGCCACTTGTGCTTACAATTACCACTATAAGAGGATAGGGTATATCAGATTGACAGAAAGTGCAGTCACTAAAACCTTGTACTAAAAACCCCAAACTTTATCAATCAACGCAGATCATTATTCCAAGCTCTCTTCAAGAACTGCCCACATCTTCAGACGCAACCAACGAATTTGACATTTCTAGACACATCACAAGCGAGCAAAACCTAAATGTTCATGATACAGTCAGTGAGCTACATTGTTATCAAAACTGAAAGCACATGTTATCACATATTATCAAAAACTGAAAGCAAGTTATCTAAATTGTCACCATTAGAAAAAGGCTTACCACAATTCAAGCAACAAATGTCATCCCCTGCTCTGCTGTGAAGTGACACCAGCACAAACAGGCATTTATAACCTGGCAAGTGCACATTACAAATCAAGTTAAGGCAGAAAGAGCATTATCCAATTTGTTTAAAATATGATAAGTTCATCAAATAAAAAATATGCATTTGAATGGTTAGACTGTTAGAGGCTCACGATTATAGTACTGCCTCTAGTCCAGCTTAGATCTAATTTAAGCAAATTTGTTGAGTTATGAAAATACTTGTTGCTACCATTCTCGAGGCAAAATACCCCCCATCCCCGCCCTCCCCATATCAACTCATCATTGATAGAAGTATTCAAGAGATGGATTAAAGTTATACAGTCAACAGGGGCAGCATGTGTTTTTTTTCGTTGACCTAAAATAGCATCTCAAGAAAAAAACGATTGAGATTGTTCATAAATGATTGGAGCATTCTAGCTTAAAGGATGCATTGCAATAAATCCGAGCATAGATCACTGAGGTGTAAACGGGGATCAGCAAAAATCGTATTCAAATGGGCATGTAATGATGTTAAATTTAAAGTTACAAGGAATGAGGTGAACAAAAAATGTATGTCATTCGCTCAAATATATGCAAATATGTAGTATGTACAATTAGTAAAGGATTTGAATATGTCAAAATAGGGCAGTACCTAACATAACTTAGGACAAGAAGCCACCCAAAGTGCTCCAGATCAAAACAGGAGATCACTAAGGGCTTAAAAATATAGCCTGCAGAAGTATACAGCGCAATTAATTTGTGTAACAGATAAGGGAAATCTTAGGTAATATCAGAAAAAAAAAACTATTTTACTGACCATAAGCAGCTTATTCAGATGAAATTGGTACCCTGTGATTCACTGACTGAAGTTCATCTCAGAGTATCTGCAGTAAAGACTACATATATAAGCTGAAAATCATGGTATAAAAACAGTGACAGCAGAATAAATTTGAGATTCAAAATGGTGCAAGTGAATACTTGCCTCCTAGGCTTGTTCTGACGCTGATCAAGTTCTTCATTCACAATATCTGCAGTGCATGATGTCAACAAATTATTTATGGAAACAGTCAAGCAACTTACAAATGGCTACATTTGCTAATAGTTTCATGATCAGCAAGTACAGGATATCAAAGGTGCAATATGACTTGCCATTTCGGGGAGGAGATTTAGCCCCCCTGTTAGCAGTAGGCTCCCTGTAAAAATAAATAAAACATTTGTTAATGTCCTTTTTAAAAGGAATTTTCATGGAATATAACACATAGCCAAATAAATTATATAATAATGCATTTATATGTATAACGTCCAAATTCCTCCAAAAGCCTATTCTGGATGTCTTAGCATTTCTGAATCAAATGTCAAGTGTCAACCCAACAATGATCCTTCTTACAGCCATTTCAGATATTTACTTCATCAGTTCATCAATGAATACATATTCTAAATCAGCAATAGTTGACAACTAAAATATGACAGGATGAAGGCAAAATGCATCCCAGAATGGACCAGGGAAGACTTATTTGGGCTTATTGTAATAGGAAAGACTGGATATTTTACAGAACTATCTCCTTGCTGGGGTTATCACAACAATGCTTGCAGCTATCAGCACTAATCAAAGCAAGTAACAATGATTTTAAGTATGTATATATCTTAAGATGGTTAAGCAAAAAATATATGTTCAATACTTCAGTTTACTCCAAGAAGTGCTTTGCCCAAACAGCCACGGTAGCTTAATCCTCGTATCAGTTATTTGTTGATTATATAATTTACCTGGATGGAACTGACGATGAGGTCTGTCCCGAAGACCTGGAGTAAAAGGATGGATCAAGGGTAATATAAGGTGGATATGATCCACCAAAAGCACCAGCTGCACCAGTCAACAGTGGCAACCTATACCATCATTTCGAGTGTATAAGTGAAAAAAATCCCACATAAAATATAAGGCCCAATAGTCAGTATAATTTATAGAAGAAATTAAGAAGATATCATGTGGGAGTCCATAGGAAAACAAATCAGAACTATATAAATAGGTGAAAGGTGCTATATCATAAATTGTCTTCAACAAAACAAAAAATGAAAGAATAAGAGAATTTGTAAGAGCGACAGACAAATATTATAAAGAAATTTCAGTTATAATAGTTCCCATCATATTATATTTAAAGATGGAATAAGAGCATTTTAGCTACATATCAATTCGTTTTATCATAATTTAATGAAATATATGATTATATGCTAAGCAAAATGTAGCCAGCTAGTCAAAACAAGATGTGTGCGTATTGCATTCACAAAATTCAGGTGCAAATACTGCTTGGTTTAATATATTTGTTGTCTTATGAACTCCTTGACGTTAATATTACATCCAGCAACACCATAGCAAATATTAATTGGTAACAAAAAATGTCAATCAAACAAACAGCATAGAAAATCTAGTGAAACAATGAAATATACCATGTCATTTCATTATTTCCCATTCCCATCTGCTGTTGAGCCACATAGCCAGGGAGGGCCATACCAACCGTTGGAACTCCAAGACCACCAGGATGCTGACTGCCAAATTGCATCACTGCATCAACAATAAGAACAGTAAACACAATGAGCTCAAGTGATTTCATTGGAAATTAGAAAAATAAACCAACCCAGTTATTACAAGAAAATAAGGTCAAGCAAACCTGGGAGGAGTGCTGGAGTACCAGGAAAATTTTGCTCGTCCTGGGCAAGGTTGACCGTGCCAGCAGCCCCAATAACCTGGGCTCCACCATACATAAAGGAACCCCTTCCAGTTTCCTGATTGTTGGTTTTTCCCGCCCCAGCTGATGCATTCGATTTGTTTGAACTAGGATATAAACCATTCTCACCTCTTTCAGCTGTTCTAACAGGTAGATGCTGAGTGTTTGAAGGGTTGCCAGTGCGATGGTTCACCTGCTGAGTAGGTATTCTCGTTGCAGACTGAGTCTGCACTTGCCCTGACTTCTGGTGCATGACTGAGGTGTGACTTTGCTGTTGAGTAGGAATCCTAGGATTTTGGTGAACTGGTAGAGTGGACTGATTATTCAAAGGAATCCCATTTCCTCCCTGTGCCCTAACAATAGGAATTTGACCATGATTAACTGATGAATTCAAAGATGTTCCTCCATTCCTTGGAGATGGTCTAACAGGGCCATCAGCATGTTGAAACCTATCACGTGAACCATAATCCATAGATGTTCTCCCTCTAACTGCTGGACCAGATTGTAGCTTCGAGTTGTCATTCATCTTCATAGAAGATGGAAATTTATTGGAACCTCCTGCTTGTATATCCCTTTGAGTTGTCACAGAGAAATCTGGGTTGGATGCTCCAGAGGGATAAAATGGCGGTGATGCAGAATTTAAGCTTGAATTGACAACATTCTTTTTAGGAGGGACTATTTCTGACTGTGCATTTGAAATTTGACCACCCTCTCTGATGGCTGAAGCATTTGCAGCAGACCCTCGAGATCTTGCAGGACTGGACAAGTAATAATAAGAACACAAACAAAGGTGTGCAATCATGAAACCTATTTACATTCATGTGTACCCAGTGGGGCGTGCAGTATAGTGGTTTGTGTTGGGTGGTTGGGAAGGCTTAAAAGTTAAAAATATTAATCACTTACTGTTTCCGTTGGAATCCAACAACATCTCGATTGTTCTTTGCAACAGCTTCATAATGTCGAGGTCCTCTCCCTCTGACAACCTTTTGAGGTCTGTTTTGGTTGTTGTTGGTATCTTCATTGTAACTATGATACTTTCCACCTCTGGCAAACCCACGACCAGCACCTCGAGTTCTACCTCCACCGCCACGACCTCTAAAACGACCCCTTGACATCCGATTATC
Source organism: Zizania palustris (assembly GCA_019279435.1). NCBI lineage: Eukaryota > Viridiplantae > Streptophyta > Magnoliopsida > Poales > Poaceae > Zizania > Zizania palustris. The sequence goes on from JAAALK010000282.1 coordinate 528,880, forward strand.
CTGCAATACAAAGATCCTACCTCAATATTTCACTAACACTGAAGAAAGAACTTTTCTTCGCACGCTAAAGTAATGTGATACAGTGATAGTTACTTCATAGCGCTCCTCATGCAAGTTCATCTCCTCAAATCTGTCATGTACCCAAGCTTGATCATCTTTAGCATCCCATAACTTCCTCCCACCAAACATTCTCCTGCTTTCAGAAGAAATAAAAATATGTTCAGTCCAGCCGTACAGGTGAAGAACTGGATCTCATTTATGGCCAGCCCTATCCAACATATATCACAAATAACAGACTACGGAAGAATCGAAACTATAACATGAGACCATGCTCAATAGATTAGTCATAGCCACTATATACTTAGTGGACCTTTGCCAACCAAAGGATCAGTTTAAGGGGAAATGTAGCACCATATTGACACAGGAAACTAAAAGCATAAAGTGGTAGAAGAATGATGAACATGCTATTTTGCCAATTGCACTGAAAACCGTTAGTTCATTCAAACAGAAGGTCAGCTCACGGCTCACTCTTCCAGTGTGCCATCTCAACCATGAGGCATAGTTTTTTTACCAGAATGAGTTGGAATAAGTGAGCGACAAACCTTCTAAAGAATAATCACCCTTTTGATACTATTAAAATATCTCTTGTGTTTTGTTATGTTAAGGCAGCTTTCATATCAGCCATCCCCATCCACATCCCCACCCTAAAAAAACACCCATCAGTGTTAGCTAAAATTATGCATAGAGTATATATGAATAAACATTGGCACCACCTATGTTGCCCGGATACGTGGATACGGATACGGATACGCGATACCGCGATACTTCGATACGGCATTTTCCAAAAAACATGGATACGGCGATACGTGTGTATATATATATATATATATATAAAACAAGTTAACACACAGAAAATAATAACATGAATTCAATATGAAAATAAACACACACAGAAGCATAATTAAGTAGCAAATATGACAATCCAACATCTAGACCGTGTGTTTCCTCCTTGACCCTTTCCGGTCTTCTCAAGCAACTCTATATATCTCCATAATGGCTTTCTATTGTCATCATTTGGTGAAATAACTCTATTAGAACGTAGAAATTGGCTTGCCATAGCAGCATTACTTGCAAGATGATCCGTATTACCACTTCCACTACCACTACCACTATTATACTCAGATGCATTTGAGCCATCAAATCCCGATCCACTATTACTATCCATCAATCTACGAATTAAATTCACACAAAGTCACAAACAAATAAAACACAATACTAAACTACTAATAAAATCACTAAATCAGAACTCAAGTCACTATAAGTCTATAAGTACTCAGGGCTTGGAAAACAAATACTGAAAAAACAGATCTGCTCACTTGCTCACTGCGAACCGAGCGCGAGCGGCTAGCGGGCTGGAGCTGGACTGCTGGAGCGGCGTCGTCGGCGTCGTCGGCGACTCGGCCGTCTCGGCGTGCTCGACTCCGGCAGGCGGCAGCGAAGAGCCTCGCCTCCAAGAGCGCGGCCGCGTGAGACCGACCGCGAAGGGCGGCGCGACGGGCCGACGGAGCGGCGGGCCTGCGGCGGCACGGCCAGCGGCGCGGCGGCGACTGGCGGCACGGCCAGCGGCGCGGCGGCGACTCTAGGGCGACGCGAGTTAGGGCACAGCCGCGCACAGGTATGGGGGTCGGGGGAGGTCACGGGCTGGGCGTCGGGCAATTTCTCCCTCCTCTATTTGCCGTATCCCGCACTGGCGAGCCGAGTCGGATACGTATCTGGGTTTTTTTATTTTTTGGAAAATCAAAAATGGCAGGATACGCACCGGATATGTATCCGGCCGTATCGGATACGTATCCGTATCCGGAGACGAATCCGATACAGGTACGCCGGTTTTGGGGGGTATCCGAGCTTCACAGGGCACCACTGCCCTGCTAAAATACTGTGATTAAACAAACATTAACCTTCGTTCCTGGTAATGAATTTTTCTTTTTGGTTTCACTAGCCCCTCACTGTGGATTGTCATTTAAAAATGCTTTCTGCATTTTATCTGCTTACAGCTTGGTCACAAATCACAATGAGGATTTTAGTCACGAACCCAACATATTTAAAAGTGAGTTGAGACGGTTGCATCTAGTAAGTGATATCCTTAATTTCTAAGGGAGTTCCACTCAAAGTTTAAACAAATTTGAAAGTTTGATACTTTGATTTTTTTTTCGTGAGAAATGCATAGCACTTTTTGTCTGAATTTCAGATGATAAACCCATGTGCTTCATCAGGTAACATTGGCATCGAAATCTTATTCACTAAGTCTGACTATGCCCGATTCACTTTAGTAAAGTATAAAATAATGCAGCTATGGCTTCCCCAGAGACCAGAGCTATGCGAAGAGCAAGAGGAATTATACTAAAACTACAGCAAACCAACCTGCGTCGGCCGCGATTCTCCTCTTGGAAGCGGTCATCGTGCATGTAGAAGGCGCCAGACGTGGGTACCGCAAACGGCTCGTGCTCCTTCTTCTCCTCCCCGTCAGCTTCCGCTTCTGCCCCCTGAACCTCAGCTTTCTCGCCTTCTCCCCCCTGGGCGACGGCGACCTCCTTGGGCGGCGCCGCGCGGCCGTCATACTCCTCCCCGACCTCCTCCTCCTCCCCTAAATCATCGTAATACTCCTCATCGTCCTCATACGCCTCGTCCTCGTACACCTCCGCGGCGCCCTGCCCATCGTCGTCGTCGCGGTCGGACCCGATCCGCCCCCTGGGCGGGCGCCTCCCCTCCTCGGACCCCTCGTCGTCGCTGGCCTCCCGGCGCCGCATCGCCGGGAGCGGCGCATCGTCCGGGTCGCTCATGTACTCATCATCCTCCTCCCCAGTCCCCGCCGCCTCCGCCTCGGACGTCATCGGCGCCGCCGGGGGCTCCTCGGCGGCGGGAGCCTCCTTCCGCTGCGCGTCCGCTGGAGGCGAGTCAGCCATGGGCGCGAAGCGGGCGGGCGAAGCAACCCTAGATTTGGCTGCGGCGCTCGGTGTGGTGAGATTTTTTTAGCCCCTCTCTCTCTCTGGGTTTGGTTTCGTGGGGAGAGAAGGCGAGACAGTTCGAATCGGAGGGGAGAGGACAGTGGGACGGAACGGCAAACGGATTACCGATTTTGGGGCAGGGTGGGGAGGATGAGGCGAGGCAAAACATAAGATTTACTATTTTGACATTTTAAAGATGTGCATTTTGTTATAATAGTATTTTTTTTGCTGACACCGTCTGAGTCAATGAAAGTGAGTCCAAATGCCAAAAATACAAAGCACTTCTTTAGAATGTTAAGATAGTAAATCTCTCGGGCAAAACTTATCCTACGATTGTTAAGAGAAGTGCAGTTTTATAAATCTAGTTATGTCTTATTTGTGTTTGAAATTTATGTTTTAGATGAGATTTTAAACTATATTGATATATTGATTATGGACATTGTATTAACATTTTTTATGGACTTTAAGTAATGTTTATTGGTTTTGGATATATGTTGTTGAGATTTTCTATATGTGGTGATGAATGTTTAAATTGTACGTTTCAAAATTATTATGTTAGTAAATATAGATTATATGTTATGATTTAGTATAAATTATAATTAAGGGCATACCGTAAATAGAGATTATATATATAAATTAACTCGTTTGAAATTTATCCCTTACTTACCGGTCTTCATAGCACGCCAACCCACAAACCGTTTCTACACTTCTTCTTGCTGAGGATTTGAATTGAAATCTTGGTTTGTAAATTTATTCTGAATTCTACCTGGATTTTGCTTGAAACCATAGTTTTTGTCATGCAAATGGCCTCCAGTTTTGAAGGCTAGGTGAACCCCCTTTAGTGGAGCCATGTAATATCTTTTAATTGGACCTTCAGAATAGAGAGGTCAACTGGTTGGTTTGTTCATAATTTATATGTGATGGTAGGTGTTAGTTTTATTTTCATAGGACACCTAGATAAGATCTCGTCTGTTTTGAGTTATATTTCTTGATGATCTTTGTTCGATGATAGAAACCTCACTCGCATCTCTTTAAAGGTAAAGTCAAATTTTGAAGTAATTCAACTCAACTGCTCAATCAAATATTTTTAATCTACTTCAGATCACACATGGATTCAAAGTTTCAATCTAGATTTCAAGATTTAAAACTCTAACAAACGAGCCCTAAATGTTGAATTCATCGACCAATCCCAAAGTGCGAGCATGATGTACACAAAGAACAAGTGTCGTTGTGTGTACTTCTAGATTTTGTAGATGTCAATGCTAAAAATAATATTTGAATCTTAGTGGACTAGGCAGGGACCACGTCGTCGCGCGTACGAGTCGTCTTGACACCATCACAGACTAGCTTCAATAATCACTTTTCTACTTTATAGATTATTATCTGTAATAATTTATGGGCACTATGACGCCCCAATTAAAACTCTCTTTTCATTTTCTGTTAATCCTGCTTCTTTGAATCTTTGGAATGAAGTTTTTTTAAAAAGAATTTTAAAGGAATTATTTAAATTCCTGGAAAATTCCTACGTTCAAAGGAACCTTTCTGTGGAACAATTAATCCTTTTCTGCTTGCAAGTTTCTTTGGAAGTTTCTTTGCGGCATCATAAGAAATAATTTTTACATGCATCTTATTTCACTGCACAAATCACCACCTGTGAAATAGAGCAATATCATTAAAACCACAAAACGTGTAGCATCTTTCTATATGGCACATAGGAGAAGAGGGAAGAGATTTAACCTTATCAATTTCCCTTTTGTTATTGGTTGGAATGGCTAATATGTATCATTTCATTATTCAAATCGGTATATATTAAGTAGCGTATCATTTTACTTATATTATCCGTCGATACCAAATTACCAATCCATACCAGCTATTTCGTTTAATACAGTTTGTACCGAATAAAATTATATTTTGAATTTTTTTAGATATATGTTACACATCAATTATACTAAGTTATATATTATATTGTATTCAAGATACACACTATATTAGAGATATCAATATATTTATATTTTTTATTAGACTCCAATATTAATGGGTACCAAAATATTTTATTCTAAAACCAAACGGGAAAAGCTACTGTAACGAAATATATGATACTTAATATTTCCTACGATTTATATTTTCGCAGAAGCATATGGAACCAGTCTCATTTGATCGATCTCATATTGGTTACAGGGATACTAAAAGTTCCCAACTTATCACCCTTAACTATCGGATCAGGCGATAGCTTATACACATGCATACTATATAATTTCTCACTATATTTTTTAAGTATGCCTTGTGCAGTAATCTTAATACCCCTTTAATGATATCTTAGAGAATCTCTAATCATAACACATAGGAAAATTTCTTCAAGATACTTAATATCAAATGAGAGGACAAGAATTTCTTAGTATCTGATAGTAGATTGACATTACAACTTGCAAGTAGAATGTCATCCACATAAAAGACTAGAAAATAAATTTCCTATTCTTTAACTTAGCATCAATGCATGTCTCGTTTCTACAAACTTAACATGTCTGTCAGGACATTAAAAATGAGATCACTTAGACTTATCTTTGCAGTCAATAAATTTGACAACTTACTGTCTTAGGACTTTAACTTATCAATATTTGGGTTAAAATTCAGCCTCAGTAGGACGACATCTTTATATTCTAAAATAATTTAGAAAAGGGTTATCGTCCAGTACATAATACTTATGGTGCTTTTAGGCACAGACTTATTAGGGATCTAATTAAAAATATAAATGGTGGTTTAAATGCTTCATCCGCAAATTAATCGGTAGAGTGGAATAACTTACCATACTACTTACTATGTCCACTAAGGTGCGAGTGCACCTTATAGCCACTCTATTTTGCTTAGGTACACCTGGTATAAAATACTGGGCTATTTTGCCATTTTCTATAGAACCTTGCAAAAGGGTTAAAGAAATCGGCCATACGGGGTATATTGACCGTAGCACAGTCAGATCTTACTCTTCAAAACTTTAGATCATGCTGATATAAGAATCAACCTTAAAACATCTTAAATTTATCCAGAGCAACTGATGATCTGATCGCTATGATCTGATCGTCTTTGATTGGATAAATGTCACGCCAAACTTAATCGTAGTAACTTAATCAATTAATTCTAAATCATCGTTGGGCAGAATTAGAATCAATTGAACTTAAATATAGTAACTTTATCACCAACGTTGGTCAGGCAATAAAAATTACTACAATAATTAAACTTAATTTCGCGTCTTTCTTAATTTATTTGATGTATTTATCTTAATGCAATCTAAAGAAACTAAAACAGAAGAATTGACTCAACGTTCAATCATCCCCCTCGAAATATGGCCCATTAGATAGTGCCATAATTTCGAAAATACATCATCAATTCTTTTGCTCTCATCATTATTCTCAGATAATAAAATCATCCTGAGAAAATAAATAAAGTTTGTCATGCTCAAAAGCAAGACTAAAGAGTTTATTTCTAAGTCCGAAAATTCATCTATTATCATTCTTTTTCATTCATTTTGGAAACTCCACATATTCCTTCATGTGGTGTTCCTCCTTACAATGTTTGTACATGTCCTTCAGGACATCATGTTCCTTTATGTGAGCTTATAAGAGAAGTCCTTAGCATCATTAGAACGAGTCTTATAATGCTTCTTCCCCTTTATTTATGTTGCACATTATGATCTAAATCATTGTGTGCTTACTTAATTCTTATACATAGTTTAAAATCAGCATCTACAAACTCCAACACTCTTGTTGTGAGTTGTAGGTGATCACAAAATGATCAGAAAACCTCAGTGTGACATCATAATAAAATGGACGATAATATCGTCGTTGAACTCTTTATTCATGGGTTTCAGCTTTGAAAACCATGTTGGAAATCCTTATATGTACTTCTTAATAAGCGTGCTAGCATACGCCTTTAGAAGAGTTAGTGTACTAACCCTTCACCTTCTTCAGATACTCTTTGCAGTATCACGACGTGGGATAGAACTCCTAATTAGCTCCATAATGGAGCTCTTAATCATAATACATTTGTGATTCGACTGATTTCATTTAGTATGATCCATATCATACTTTTATTCTTATTTTCTGCGAAGTCATGTAACCTTGTGACAAAAACCTCCTAGCTTTCATACTTACAGATCACAGGCTCCGCAGATCAGACAATCAAGCATTAAAGCAAGATCACGTCTCATAGCATAAAAACTATTTTAATATCTCATCTCTGGGAACTGTAGTTCTTATCGTTGAGAAACTCAATGACAGAGATATGACTTATCACATTTCTAATAAGGAACATTATCAAAGTATATTATAACAGACATAATATGACACATGAAAATTTAATGTTGGTCAAAATCAACATGTGACATACTTAAAGGACGAATTAATTCTACATCACCGTTGGACAGAAATAGAATCAATTCAACTAAACCATAGTAATTTCATCACCAACGTTAGTCAGGAGATAAAATCACTATGTTATCAAAATACAACATTTATAATGTAAAATTAAATTATCTCGTTGGTTCAAATTTAATTGGCAGAATAAATGCTACTTAAAAGACGGAATGAACATGGTACTAATCTTAAAACAGTATATGCACAACGGAAGACTTAAAACTAATTAATACACTGCTTAATCAGTAATAAAATTCTGAATTTACAGCATGATACTAATTTTAAACAGTGTATGCACAGCGGAACACATAATCTTAACATGTACGGCAGAAGACTTAATCTTAATTAATACACTAGTTAAAAAAGTAACGAAATTTGAATTTAAACTTAAACAAAATTCTAAACAAATATTCATCAATTAAATATAGTCCTTAGACTAAATTTAATAAAGAAGATATCACATAAATACTTAAAATGCTACAAAATTCAAAATAAATTTACTAGAACTTAAGAAAATTATACAAAATTTTACCCGCGGATAACTTATCTTTTTCCTTAATTTGGAGCATTTTTATGAATTTTCAGATAATACTTAAATAAAAAACTAATTATGAAAATCCTGAAAATTCGAAACAAAACCGGCCCATACTACTAAAATTTTCAGCCAACAGAATAAACCATCCCGGCCCACAACGCCCCCGACGCGCTCCCGCGCACCCAGGCCGCAACCTGGGTCTGGGCCACGTTTTTGCCACCCCGCCTGGGCTGAATTGGGTCTGATCGCTGCTGGCCATCGGATCATATCTGACGGTCGCGCGTCGTTTCCGCCCGCACAAAACCCTTCAGGGCGGCGCCGCACCCCGAAACCTTAGCCATTTGCCTCCCCCGCACCCGAGCGAGCGCAGCGACGTGGAGCGAAGCGGCGGCCCCCGACGGCGACCACGACCGCGACCGGCGGCGTGCCGCCCGCCGGTTAGCTGGTCGGAGCCTCGCGCTCACCCGAGGTTGAGCGGCGCTCCGTCGAACTGACCTACGGCAGTCACAACCGACCGACCCGAGCACGCGACGGCTGCGGTCTTCCCGGACTCCGGCGAGGCCAGATCCGGCGGCGAGGGGGCTAGGTATGCACCCGCCCCCTCTAATGCAAAGTTAGGGTTAGGGTTAGGGTTAGGGTGAAAACCCTAACCCTAATCCTCTGTTCGGCTTCCCCCTTTTTTGTTCTGTTTTCTTCTTCTTCCTTGGCCAAAATCGAGGGCCCTCTTGAGTTCTCTTACCGCTAGGTTTCAGGGGGTGAAGCAGAGGGGATTCTTAGAGGTACTTAGGGTTCGGATTTGGGGATTCATTTCCCCATCCGATGGGATTTGCTTACTGATTTTAGGGTTCTTACTACGGGATTCTTAGGGGTTTGCAGAGGGCTTAGGGGGACGGGGTTCTTAGTGTCGTGATGGCGTCGACTCAAGGGAGCCCGACGCCACCCTAACCCTAACTAGCCTAAACCCTAGAACAACATGAGTGCTCTGATACCATTGATGAAAAACAATAGACTAAGGGGTCTAGATCGTCTAGGGTTAGAGCTAGCAGGGTAAAGACTCAGGGTGTGGCGTATCTCTTTGTTCTGCCGAGGATGAAGTGAAGATGTCATGGCCGGTGCTGTGGCGTCGAAGTCCGGCAAACGACGACGGGGGTTAGGGGAACCATCCCGTTGCTTCGGCACAATCTCTTAGATCGGTTTAGGTCTTAGTTTTGGATAGAGGCAGAGGAGAACGAATGCAGCAACCCTTGCATGGATTCTGCCTCTCCCTATTGTTAGTGTCGCGCAACAGAGGACCTCTAACAGAATTCTGTTGGGGCGCCCCCGATCAAGGCGCAGTTGGATCAGGCGCATGTGCATGGCCTATGCACATGCGGGGAGGAGAGGGACTTAGTCTCCCTCTCCTTCTGGGAGATCTGTAGCTAACAATAAGTTGTGTAATATATATGTGTTGCTGCAATGCTGCTTGCGCCGACCGCGACCATCACAGTTCCCAAACGGCTCCACAAAGAGAAGACCAACAATTAGAGCATCAATGGTAAGCTATTTCACTAGCTAGATTTATTCTCTTTCCTACGTTGATAAAAAATGTGGGGAAAAAGAATAGTTAGCGACGAGCTAATAGATAGGAGATTTCACGTATTCCAAGAAACTGAGTGTATTACGTATGAGACTAAGTACTAGTGGTGAGATAAATTATTATTTTTATTCTTCTCTCAGCTCCACATCAGCTAGTTATTTGAGACAATCATCGTAGATGCTCTTAGATAGCTCAACCAGTCAAGCGTGACTATTGACAAACATATCGATATGATATTAAAGACAAAAAAATCCACGTGATATATATACACACACGTACACTAGTCCTCGCAAGCTGCTAGTGATGAGAGGGTATTTGAGATGGTCAAATTAATGTCGCAGTTGTACTCCTTTTTATAACTCAAGATACTGCCGTGAGTGCCGTCCGATCGCAAGTAAGCGGTGGCTGTAGTTTCTCACGCACAAAGCTTATTTCGAACGAGGCCTACGTACGAATTGAAAAAATGTAAAAATAATTTGTCTCTTATTATAAAAAGTATATACACTCGTTTTTTCAAAGAAAAAAAAGAGGTATGAGCTTAGCCTATCCTGTGCAACCCATCAGGGATCAGGCATAATCAGCAAGAACGTGAACGTGCACCGCAGATGGAAACAAACGGACGGAGGTGATCGACACGAAGAAGATCGCGCGCGGATAGCCTGCGCGATACACGCGAAACCGCTTGCGCCGCGCGCGAAGAAAAGCGTGAGCGTTCCAGCTAGCTGCGTTCGCGCGCGCCTCTCTGATCGCTCGAACGAATTCGGTTAGCTCGAACATTCCGTGCACGGCGTCGAATCCCGGACGCCTCGGCCTCACGCGCGCGCGCGCGCACTCGGAAAGCGTGACGCCGCTCGATCGTCTCTGGCCGCGAGCGCGCCGCGGGCGCCTATATATACCGCCGGCGCTTCAGCGAAGCAAGCCACACGATCGATCGATCGATCATTCGATCGAAAACAAACGCAGTAGCCAGGCAGCCATCCGCGCCGGCCGGGCTATCTAGCTAGCTGCAGCAATGGCCTCCAGAGCGGCGGCGGCGGCAGCCGTCGTCCTCCTGGCCGTGACAGTGCTCTTCGCCGCGGCGAGCGCGGACCACGACGACCACAAGAACGTCCATTGGAAGTGCTACTCTACCTGCCTGCACAAGTGCTACCACGACGACGCCATCCGCGCCGACAAGGCCAACGCCGCTGGCTCCGTCGCCGGCGCCACCACCACCATGCCCGTCGTCTCTGTCGGCGACGACCACGACCATGACCACCACCACCACCATGACGACGACGACGACGACTGTAAGGAGGAGTGTATCGACGACTGCTTCAAGGACGTGCCGGTCGTCTGCTACCACAAGTGCGTCGCCGACTCCTGCATCTCCCTGCCACCATGTACGTAATAATCATACCTTCTTACTCTGTAAATAATTAATTAAAAATGTTAATGTGCGTGCATTACACTTGTACAGATAGCTCTGCGAGGATAGAGTGCTTCAAGAAGTGCGGCAACAAGTGCTGGCACCATGACGGCCCAAAGCCTGGGCCCAAGCCCAAGCCCAAGCCACCGAAGCCTGGGCCCAAGCCCAAGCCCAAGCCGCCGAAGCCTGGGCCCAAGCCCAAGCCAAACCCACCGAAGCCTGGGCCCAAGCCAACCCCACCCAAGCCAGGCCCGCCCAAGCCCGGGCCCAAGCCTGGGCCTCCGAGATGGTGGTGGCCGCCGTGCCCCCCAGGCGCCACGGAGATGTCGTCGCCGGCCGACGAGAAGAACAACTGATGATGGAACGACAAACTTATACAATAAACATGACTAAATTAATTGAGTTCTAATTGCTCCAAATTAACTATATATAATTGTCAAGTGATTTATCGGTAGGCATGGCATACCGCATATGTATGTACGGCTAATACTATACTCATATGGATGAATTCTATATTTATAAAAACATATGTACCTTTATGAATTAGATACTCCAAGCGAAGCGAGCTCACGTTAACCAAAAAGATATATTCATTAATTGCACTGAATTGAATTGGGGACAGTTTATACGCGCTAAAGATAAACATTCCGCTCACATTCGTTTACCACTACTATTGAGGGGAAACAAAGCAATCAATCCAAACTGCTGATATATCCTATTTTGGGCCCAATACGGCAATTTGATTTTTCGATAGTCACGTATGTCACTCTAAGGCTATTTATAATGGTGGGTTTCATAATACTGTTTTCTAAAATATCGCATCAACTTTACAACTGAATGAAATAGCTATCCTCTGTCAGTAGAGAGTTTCATTTCACTATTTTCTAGGCTAACCAGTGTAATTAAATGCAACTAGCTCTCATGAAATACCCTCTCTCCGATAAAACGATTTGGCTCTCAATGGGTATTTTATTTCGTTTCATCCACCTTGTAAACGAGTTAGCATCATGTCATGTTAATGACATTACTTTCTTCTCTTTCCTATTAATTGAAAGTTATGCCAGCAAAAAATCTGATGTGACATGGTAATTAATACCATGAAACCCCATAAAACCGTCATTGTGTATAGCCTAAGCGACATCACAATTTAATGATTAATCTCTTTAGTGTCACATTATCAAAATTCTCAAAAGAAACATGGTCCAATAACAAGTCGTCTGATTTCAATCTCTACTGTGTCCAATACTCATTTTAATCCCTGAGATTCACTTTTCCCAAACAGCAGCATCGAAGTTTTCGTTTTTAAGTAAGGGTCTATGTGTATGGTATGTATGTGTTTGACTAACGATTTACGGAGCGGACCTATAAATTCTAAATTGGAACATCTAACCGAGATTCTTTAGTCGATGAAAATGGTGAAAAAATATTTCAGAATTTTTGGACGGCATAATACGGAAATATAGTTGGGCACAAGGAAACCTTAAATAAATTTGTGTGACCATAGTATATGATCAAACAGAGAGTCAGAGAGTACACATGGAAATGACTTTTAAGAATACACCTCAGGGTTGTGTAAGATTGGGAAACTCCAAAATCTTATAGGCTATGCTATGTTTTGTATCCAAATTTAAATTGTCGGCATGTATATTGTAAGGTCCACAAAATCACCATAATTAAACCGGTTACTGTGGTTTTAAAACATCTCGCCGGTTGACAATTTATAAAAAAACAATCAAACAAAGTAACAGTTTCGTTAACCTCGGTAAATTGCCTTCGGCCAAGGCTAACTTCCCTTTGGGTTCAATGGCGTGCGCTTCTCTTTCATGTTTCCGGTTGTAAACCATTTCGGCTTACATGTATTTCTTTCATGATAGATTCAAAGCTCACGTTGCTAATGCGAAAGAGTCGTGAATAAGTTGGCATTCGATTCTGTAAGAACTCTGACATTGATCAGATGAGAGATGTGTGACCTTTCGAAAAGTTCTTATATCATATCTTTGACACATATTTTTTTAATCAAAACCAGATTTGTGTGACCTTTTCACACACAAAAAAAATAAAAATCATATAACTTTGAAACAAAATCATGTTATATGAGCTTATTAAAAAAAGATTGCTGCCAATCTATATTTCTGTCTGTTTGAACTGATGTTTTAGCCACTACAGTAGTACATTGAGGGTGTGCTTGGCTCATGGGCTTGAAAGCCAAACCTAATTTTAAATTATAGAATTTGATTTTTTTAGATCAATTTTAGGGGCTTATTTGCTACTTTTTCTGTCCGACATTTTTTAATGGTCGCTAAGAAGACTTAGTAAAAAATCTAACTACGAAGAAGAAATTTAAGATACAGTAAAATAAATTATGATTATTAATTGTTATAGATCTAACAATTACAATAAAAAAAGTGGTTTGCAAGACTTGAGTACATCCAACTCTCACTCCTAGCCGGCAAGAATTTGAACTTCACGCCACTGCAACGCTGTACGTAGCTAGCATCTATCACGCCTTCGGCCCCTGCAAGGCTAGCTGCAACCGCCGCCGCTCCTGCCCTCAACCCGAGCAACCGCAGCGACGCGCCTGCGCCGCCGCTTCCCGCCCGTTGCGGGCAGGCAAGCGTCACGCTACTTACACCGCCCGCCCGCCCACCCGCTCGAAGAAGCACAACCCGCTTGTCGCTTGCACGCCTCGCCCCGTCCCGTCCCATGCCCATGCCCCCGGCGTGAGCGCAGAGCGCGAGTGCGCGACGACATCGCTATAAGATCAGGCCGGCCGGCCGGCCGCGCAGCTTCCGATCGGACCACGTAGGCAGGCAGGCGATCGCGACCAGGGCTGAATGATCAAAGGCTCAAAGCGACGGGTTGAAACTTCAAATTGGTTGGTCGAGTGTGTGATCGAGATGGCGGCAGCGAGAAGGGTTGATGCTCTCGGTGCGGTGGTGGTGGTGGTCGTGGCGGTCGTGCTGCTCCTCGCCGGCGGCGCGGACGCCGACTGCTTCGATTACTGCTACAGGAACTGCATCGCCAACGGCAGGTCTATGACCATCTACTGCAACTACGCCTGCGACAAGATCTGCCAGGCGGGCAAGCCCCTGCCGGTACGCCCCTTGGCCGGCGCCGGCCACGGCGACATGGACTGCCAGCTCTCCTGCGCCTGGGCTTCCTGCCATCGTCTCCTTCCGGGTAAGCAAGAACGACGTCCACGCGCAACGTCGTACGTGCAGCGAGCTTCCATCCACATCAATGGCGGTAAATAATTAACTATGTGACATATATGTTGACTGTTGTTGGATGCATCGTTGGCTGGTTTACATGCAGATGGCAAGGCCATGGATGCCTGCTTCGGGCGGTGCTACGACGGCTGCAAGACCACGGCGGCGTTGCTGCCGAGGCCCCTCCGCGCCGGAGCCGGCGTGCACACCGCCTTGGATCCCGTCCTCCACTCAGATATGGTCTACGGCCCCGACCCGATTCGCACGAGTCACCCCGCCGGCCGTCTGTCGCCGCCGGAGATCGGGTCGCTCGCTCCTGCCCCGGAGTGACAGACAACCTAAGGCACATAAAAAAATATGATTAACTATCCGTAATGTTATGTACTACACATAAAAAATAAAAAATTAATTTATCTCTTCCATCTTTCTTCTCTCACCTATATTTTGCTGCTTTATTTTTTCCTAGATCTCATCTATTTGATCAATTTAACTATTTATCATTGTACGGATTTTCATAGCTAAAGAATAGTTATTTTTAATTCATCCATCCGATCAAATAGTTCAAATACATTGTAATTGTTCTAACGCACGACAATTAGTCGCAAGTCATTTCGTTATACTAGAAAGTTGTCAATGATTTGCTACTGATAGAATAAAATTTCATAATATATTTGTATGATATATGCTATTATTTTTTTCTTAAAGTATTCATTTTAATTATATATGTGCTAAATATTAATTATTGTTTAGTAATTTTAAATAATATCCAAGAACAAACTATAAAAATTGATTGGTTGATAATCACTATTAACTACTTTTAAAACACTATAGATTTGCTGCAATATATTCTCCATTGAAGAGAAGAAATAAGATGCGATTATGCTCCCGTAGCACGCATGTTCCCTCGATTTATAGGTGATTTGTGACAACTGACAAGGCCAATGGCCACGCCTCCTGTTCGGACAAATCAACATGCTACGAGACAACTTTATAACACATAAATTTTATGAAATTTAGTTTAGTTATAGTAAAAATCTAACAAAATTATCGATTCGAATATGCAAACTTTATCGCTGTAAAGAGCTAACTAGGAATGAACTGCGTCAAGAAATCCTATATTTCGATGGCCCGATAGAGAATCTGATCCATGAGCATGTAGCCCAACTGTAAAGATCACTCCCTAAAAAAAGGGACAATAAAGATAAAAAAAACAGATCTGAGACCCATGCGATGGAAGGTTCGGGTAGAGAGTTTTTAAAGAAGCTGTAGCTTTTAAGAGTTTGAAATGAAATACATGGTGGAATGGCATGATCAACATCGCCTTTCTCGGGGGGTCATGTTGGGTGGCGATTTTCTGGATCCTTCTGGGCCTTCTCAATGGGCTTCTCCGTTGGAGTCTCGGTCTCCTCTGGGCCTTGGCTCCTCTCAGCTTGGGGGTGTGGTCCGATCGATTTCTTCGGATGGGGATGCTCCGAGCGGCTCCTCGCTTCACGCTAGGGTTCCTGCGGGAGGGTTTTCTCTCGGAGAGGTGGTAAACCACTCGTGGAGTCCTTCGCCGCCTCCCTGGGTGTGGGTTCCTCGGGGGGTCCCCAAGTCGCTGGAAGTGGTGCTACAAGGGTTTCCTGCTTCCGCGGAAGAGGTTCGTAAATTTGGGCATCAAGCTGTGCGGCTTCGGCTGGCTTCTCCGAGGTTAGTCGACGCACGCTCCTTCGCGGAAGTTGTTGGTGTAGGGATGGATCGTAAGTGGCAAGGGGAGAGGGCAGGGAGCAAGAGGAGGTTCCCGGACAGAGACCCGGTTAGGCCTGATCGGGGTCAAGGTCCGGGCAACGACGATGGCAGCAGGGGGCATAAATGGAAGGATTGGGAGGCTAAGCCAGTGGATTCAGGGAGAAAAGAGGACCATTCCTTTGTCTGGAGACGGGATGAGGGTCAGGGCAGTAATCCTCCTCGCCGGGATGTCACAGGGGCCAGAGAGTCTAGAGGGGAGGAGATAACCTGCTTCAATTGTGGTTTGCTCGGTCATCATCAGGCGAGTTGCCCTAATCCCACATTATGTTTTGCCTGCAAACAATCTGGTCATATATCTTCCAAATGTCCGTTGATGGAGGGCCAGGGGAAGGGGAAGCATGTTTTTGGTCTGGAGATGTGTGCTTACGGGTTGTCGAACCAGGCGTTCCATCATCTGGAGATCCCTTTGGCTGGCAATAAGAATACTAAGTTCTCGGTCACTGGGGTTTTGTCTGTTGAGGAGGGTCTGTGCTCGGAATCTAAAATCCTGATTGAGATGAGACATCTCTATGCCTTAGATTGGGAATGGAGTGTCTTACAGATTGACAGGGATCAATATCTTATTGAATTTCCATCCAAAGAAGCTCGTTGGGAATTGGCTAGACTGAAATGCTTTGAGTTTCAAAAGTTTAAGATTAGGGCGAACATCAGGGTCTCTGATCGAGATATCAATGCATTCTCTGAATTACACTCTGTTTGGGTTCGGGCTTTTGGTATTCCACAATTAGCCAGGGAGGATGTGCATATTCGGAACATTGCGATGTTGATTGGGAAGCCTGTTGAAGTGGATATGAGCAGCATTGATAGGACTGGCCCGATCCGGGTGAGAGTACTGTGTAGGGATCCCTGGATGATTGGGGGTTTTTCCGAGGTGTTTGTGAACACTGTTGGGTATAAAGTTAAATGGGTCCCCGAGTTAGATGGCGTTCGCAGAGATAATCCTAAACCCGATGACTTCAAGGTTGATGTTGATGGTAACAAGGGTGATAAGAGTTCTGGAGGTGATGAGGCTGATCGGTTGGACCCCAAGGAGTCTCCTGAGTCTGATCATCTTAAAAAGAGTGAGGGTTCGGGTGGTGGAACTAGTCAGCCGAAGGATGGTTTAGGGTCTGTTTCGGATTCGGATGATTTTTCAGATGATGATGTGCTTTCCAATATTCCGGCGTGGTATTTTCAACCCATTGGAGCAAAAGGTCTTTCTGGGGAGGCAGTTGCTGAGGAGGAGGTGGTTTTGCAGTCTGAGTTCGGTGGGCATAATGTAAGGTCAGTGGTCCTGAATGCATTAGGGGCTTCTGTGGTCCTCGATGGTGTTCAGGATGTTGACTCACTCGAGATTGCAGGGAGGGAGCAACAATTGCAAGTTGTCTCGGGTCTGAGTTGTGTGTTGGCTGATGATTTTGGGCAGAAGGGTTTCACATATGAGGTGTCTGACGCTGGAGTGGGCTCTGGTTCCGTGATAGAGGTGGCTGAGGGACAGGCACAGGAGAGTTCTATGCTTCAAGAGGCTGAAACGGGGGAGGGTGATGTGAGAATGGATGTTGGTTTTCAAGTCCCAGCTAGGAAGAAGACTGTTAAAAGTAGAGGGAAAAAAGGTCCTGCAGTTGCTTTGCGGCAAAGCTCTCGTATCAAGCGGGATGGGGTCCCCATTGCTGTTAAGGCTCAAATTCGAGCAGGGAGTAAAAATGATACTTCAGGTACGTCCAGGTTTACCATTTTACAATCAATTGGGACGGATGACTTGATATCCATTGCTAATGATGTGGGTGTTGTGTTGGGCGATTCGGTTGAGGAGCGTGTGGAGCGTATTGAGTTGATCAGAGCGCGGGAAATGGCCCAAGCTCTGATCTGTTCAGCCCGCCAAAAGGCCGCCACAGGGGGGGTTGGCTCGGGGGGGACTGATGCCAAGGGGGGTATTGGAACTGGGGGGGATAACGAGGTTCCAAGCGCGGAGTTATGTGTGGAAGGTCCGTTGATTGAGGTTGTCGATGAAAGCGCTATTTTGGAATGTTAGAGGTTTAGGTAATAAGGGTAGGAAGCATCAGCTTATGGAGTTGGTATCTAATCATAAGTTCGATTTGATTTGTCTCCAAGAAACGTTGAGGGTCAGTTTCTCTTCTAGGGAGCTTGACAGTTTCTGCATCAAACGTGATTTTTATTGGCTTACTAAACCTTCTCTGGGGCATTCGGGGGGAATGCTGATTGGGATCAATCTGGATAGGTTTCGGGTTGTGGATGTTGACCAGGGGGGTTATTTTCTTAGTGTGAGTGTTGAGGGCCGGGAGGATGGTAAGGTTTGGGAGTTGATTAATGTTTACGGTCCCGTTGATGATGCTAATAAATTGTCGTTCCTCTCCGAGCTCACTACCAAATGCCTTTCTCAGACGAACCCTTTTATCTTGGGGGGTGACTTTAATATGATTAGAGGTCCGACAGAGAAATCTAAGGGGATTATTCATTGGCGTTGGGTTGTTGCTTTTAATGATTTTATTCATGATCTAGAGCTTGATGAGCTTGTTAATAATGGGGGGAGATTTACTTGGTCGAATAATCAGGCCGACCCAACTAGGGAAGTCTTGGATAGAGTCTTGGCGTCCCATTCTTGGCATGCGTGTTTCCCCATGGCCTTGGTTAACACGCTTCCTAGGGTGGGTTCCGATCATAGCCCTTTGTGCCTCGATCTGGATAGAGTTACTTGGAGCTGCCATTCTACTTTCAAGTTCAACAACGATTGGCTCGCTCAAGAGGGGTTTGTCTCTTGGGTTCAAGGTAGCTGGCCTAATAGAGGGGATGATCACATTTTGGACTTTTGGAAAAAGCAGGGTCAGACCTTGCGTAGGATGTTCAGGGGTTGGGGTGCTAATTTCCGGGCTGGTCAGAGGAGAGCCAAGGACGATATTTTAGATAAGCTCAAAGACTTAGATGCTGTAGCTGATTCTCAGGGTTTGTCGGCTGATCGTTGGGAGGATCGTTATAACCTGGAGCGTCAAATCTGCGAGATCTACCAAAGTGAGGCGGACTATTGGCATAGGAGAAGTGGTCAGCAGTGGTTGACCCTTGGGGATGCGAATACTAGTTATTTTCATAGGATTGCGTGTGGTAGGAAGAAGAAATCAGCCATTCTGGTGCTGGAAGATAATGGGGTTGTCTATCAAGGGAAGGGCGAGCTCTCCCGCCACATTTACAGCTTTTATAAAACTTTGTTCGGTTCGGAGCCGCTAGGTTATCTCCATCTTGCTGGTGACTTTTGGGGCAATAGGAGGAGGGTCTCTGTTTTGGACAACATGGAGCTGACTAAGGAGTTCTCCTTCGATGAACTGGATGGTGCTTTCAAGGGGATGAAACTTAACTCTGCCCCTGGGCCCGATGGTTTCTCGGTGGGTTTCTTCAGGACTTTCTGGGGCTATTTCAGGTGCCTTTTTAAGGAGATGTTAGACGCGCTTTATCGTAATGATCTAGATTTGGGCCGTCTGAATTTTGGCGAGATTGTGCTTTTACCTAAGGTTCAAGATGCTGGCTCCATTAAGCAGTTCAGACCCATTTGTCTGCTGAACGCCTGCTATAAAATCATAACCAGGGTCTTGGCATTAAGGCTTGACAAAGTTGCTGATAAGGTGATCGACCCTTGCCAATCGGCATTTATTCCAGGAAGGAATATCTTGGATGGGGTGATCATTCTCCATGAGGTTCTCCATGAGGTGCATCGTACTAAGCAAAAGGGGGTTGTTCTCAAGCTGGATTTCGAGAAAGCTTACGATAGAGTTCAATGGCCTTTCTTGATGGAGGTTCTTGAGAGGAAGGGTTTTAACCACAAATGGGTTAATTGGATCCAAAACGTGGTCGACGGGGGGAGAGTTTCCATCAATATCAATGGGGAGGCTGGTAGCTACTTTAGAACTTACAAAGGAGTGCGACAGGGAGATCCCCTCTCCCCTCTTCTTTTCAATTTGGTGGGGGATGCCCTCTCTGAACTTCTGGTTCGGGCTAATGAGTGCGGCCACTTGTCCGGCTTGGTTACTCACCTGAGGCCTGGTGGTGTAACACATCTTCAGTACGCCGATGACACCATTCTCCTGATGGGGTTCTCGATGCAAAACTTTGTTACGGTAAAATTTCTCTTATATTGTTTTGAAGAGATGTCAGGTATGCGCATTAATTACTCAAAAAGCGAGGTGTTTGCGTTGCGGATGAGCAGCGAGGAGGCAAAGAGTGTGGCCGATATGTTCAACTGCAGCTTGGGGAAACTCCCTATCAAATACTTGGGGCTGCCTGTTTCACACTCTAAGCCCGCGAAGACAGATTTTGGGGGGGTTGTCAGTAAAGTGGAGAAGCGCCTCTCGACTTGGAAGTGTGGTTACCTGTCTTACGGAGGTCGGATGATCTTGATTAATTCCTGTCTTAGTAGTATTCCTCTGTACTCGATGGGGGCTTTCCTGCTCCCTGAGTCTATTCATCGTCAGTTGGACAAAATTAGGAGCAGATTCTTTTGGGCTGGCTTGGGGCAAAGAAAGAAGTTTCATATGGTTAACTGGGACACTTTATGTTTGCCCAAAAAGCAGGGGGGCTTGGGTTTCCAGGATTCTCGGTTGATGAATATCTCCCTCATTGGTAAATGGTTTTATAATTTGATTGGGGGAGGGGAGGGCCGTTGTTTGGAACTGTTGAAGAATAAATACGCGGGGGGAGCGGGGGTTTTGTTCCACCTGAACAACTCCAAAGGCTCGTATTTCTGGTCTAAGTTGGGTAAATTCAGCCCCTGGTTTCGTAAGCATTGTATTTTCTCGTTGGGTGATGGCAAAACTATTCGGTTTTGGGAGGATTCGTGGTTAGGTGAAACTCCGTTGAAGGTCCATTTTTATCTGCTGTATGACATTTGCCTTTGCCCTAGGATTAGTGTGGCGGCAGTGTTCAATGAGGGCCTGGTGGTTCATTTTAGACGGTCTCTGAACCAACTGGAGCTTGGCCTGTGGTTAGAGTTGAAAAGTTTATGTGAGTCTGTCTCTTTGGGTGTGGTCCCCGATAAAGTGAGTTGGGCCTTGAACAGGAAAGGGTATTCGACCAAGTCTTTTTACAATTGGGTTTCGTTTAGGGGTGTGGTTAACAGCGATTTAAGTCTTATTTGGAAATGTTGTGCGCCTCTGAAAGTGAAGTGTTTTCTGTGGTTGGTTCTTAAAAGACGGATTCAAGCCAGTGATGTGTTGTGTAGAAAAGGTTGGGGGGGCAGCCCTAATTGTAAGTTTTGCAATCAGAGGGAATCTGTGGACCATGTCATGTTTTGTTGCGCGATTTCGCAATTCACTTGGTGTTTTGTTCGTGATGCTTTGTCCTGGGCTGATAGCCCGCACGGGGTCGATGATGTGCTGGGTTGGTTG
Source organism: Zizania palustris (assembly GCA_019279435.1). NCBI lineage: Eukaryota > Viridiplantae > Streptophyta > Magnoliopsida > Poales > Poaceae > Zizania > Zizania palustris. The sequence goes on from JAAALK010000282.1 coordinate 550,176, forward strand.
GGGGGTAATTTTTCTATCAGGAGGAAGCTGATTATGTTGAGCGTTGTGGCAGCGGGCTGTTGGTCGATTTGGCTCATGCGTAACGATTTTGTTTTCAACAACTTATTATCGGCTAACACTCTAATTGTTCCGTTTCGTTTATCTTGTTTTGTTTCTCAGTGGAAGTCTTTGGCTCCATCTCGTCTGGTGGAGGAGCTGGACACTGCCGATGGATTACTGCTTGCTCAAATCCGGCTTCTGGCTCAGGCGAGGAGCGGGGTGACCTCCTGATGAAGAAGTCCTGATTTCGCCTTTGGGTGTTTTGGCTACGTGTTTGTTGGCCTGGGTTTGCCATAGTCGGTTCGGTGGTAGTCTCTAGAGGGTGCTGCTGGTTTTGGGGGGTTTTCCAGCTCTGTCCGGCTCGTGTTTGTCCTGGTGGTTGTTTCTATTGGCAGTGGAGCCCCGGGGTGTTTCTCTGGTCTAAAACTCTGCTGTATTTCAGTTTGTGTGTGGTTGGGACTTTCTTCTGTTGGGTGTTGCGCTGTTGTGCGAACTGGTATCCCCAGTGGTTGTGGTTCTGTTCGTTTCGCTTTCTAATAAAGCGGGGTATAACTCCGGTTATGCCTTTTCTCAAAAAAAAAAATGGAATACATGGTGAGCTGAAGATCTATGTCCTGAAGATCAATTGATTTTTTCGTTACAATTTATCTCCAGGAGATCGATTTTTTTCTTACAATTTATCTGTCCATTTATCTAACAACACGTCATAAAGCAACAATATATGAACTCCGAACATGATGAAAGGAGGACTTTTCTTTCTGTACAGACATTCCGTATGATCTACAAAAATGAAAATGAGCTTGTCGTAATCCTTTTGTTTCCATTTATACTGCAAACTATTGTTCTATACCGCATATGAACTATTACATTTAGGTCATCAGCAAGATAACATTAAGATTCAGATATGGAAACGGTATTGTGAAGATCTATCTCTAAACCACTATAATACAAGATACAGATACAGACATACAGTGAGATGGGTAATCTGAGTTCCTTGGCTGTATTTCACTATGATACGGCTGGAGCAAACTGGACTATTTGGAGGATTGAGGTTGATCAACGAACAGAGACGTTTTTCATCTTTCCCGACTTGTGCTTGAGAAACAAAGCAGCTAGCATACTTTTTGTACGGAGGGGAGCCTTTTGGATTTGGCGCCCTCTTGGGTTGTCAAAAGAACTAAATGATGATAGATGCCTGACACCGTGCTGATCCTGCAAATGCAGATTAATATAAGTATATCAGAAGGGAACAGTTGCCTTGGTGGGAAATGACCAGTTGAACCTGGAAAACTATAATTCCTACAGGATGATATGATGATTTTTTGCAAGTTTTACAGCATGAAAAATTCAGGTCTTAACAATTCATCATGTTATTTACCTTCACGCCAACATTATGCATAACAATATTTGAGCTGACCAAGTTTGACTGCAGATGCTTGGGCAATGGAGATGCCAGTGATTCCTTACCTGAAACGTAAGCAATTCCAAATGAGGTGTTTGTCACCTGTACAAAAAGTTATGAACTACACAGAAATCTATCTAAGATACACTCCGTATCAATCATGAAAGTACATTAGACTACTTGGGCAATAAAAGCAATTCTATAGCAAGATGGGGAACCTCTTGATGCAGGCTTTGTAGCCTTAGTTTCTTCTAGGCTGCAAAAAGGTCAACAACATTACACGGGAAGAAGCATAGAGCAAGTGGCCAGCTTAGCAATAGGCAAAATAGAGGCAACGTGCTTACATAAATTCAGATTGGTGTGCTCCATTGCTTTTGGAATTTTTCTCTGAAGCCAGATGCCAGAAAAGGCTTTTTGCTGAAGAGAAAAACATTTTTAGTACCGATACTTTATATCAATATTTTGAAGGTGTGCATGGCAAGAAATTGCACCTGCGGGATAAGGTCTAGGCCTTGAGTCAATATCAACATCTGTTTGCATCTCAGAGAAGGCATGCATTCTTTTGCTGGCCAAATCTAGATCAAAGAGAAAATTACCAGGTTAAAATTAGATGCTAATTGTTTCTTTTATGATGAATTACTTTGTTTTACACATCCTTACGTGGTACAATGTAATGTTTGTGATGTCTAGTGGTAGTTCCAGTCATCTGCTGCTGCCTAAGGCCTTCTTTCTCCATGTAAGTTTGGCAGGTTAGGACTTGCTAGATATTGAACAGTAAGGATGTCAGTCTAACTCCTGGTCTGCATCAACACAAAAATTCCTGAGTTAAACAAGAATACCTGGTTCAAGCATGCTACTTTCAGCTCAAGAGTAGAGACTTCTGAAGCCTGTTGTTCATACAGGTCTGTCAGTTTGTAGGCGACAGTGCCAAGGTGGTCGACCACATTCACCAAAGCCCTGACAGCATAATCTTTCAAGTTGTCCAGAACCCTGACATAAATGAAGCATGTGAAAACAGATCAGAGATCGTGAGTGCTCCATTTCTGTGTACTCATCACCTAGCAGAAACTAGCAGTGTTGTTTAGCTCGTCAGTATTATACAGCCCTTTTGCATTGAAGTCATATGCAGAAGATGGACACGTCCATTCCACTGCAAGTGACAGTAGACGCAGTGAAGATTTCAGAACCTTCAAAGAAGACTGAAACGAACTTTCGCAAGTAAAAGTCGAAATTTCCAGACCCTTTGCTTCCGAAGATTAAATTTCTACTGTTGTCTCAGTACGGGATCTTTATGAACGCAGGAACTTCACAGGAATTGGAAAAAGGCAGGCCCTGTGTTCCAAGTTCCAACTCCCAGATGGGGACCAAGTTTCTGCTTCACAGGTAAATTTTCCATTTGTTTCTGCTTTTCGCCAATGCCCAGCTCCTATGCAGAGTGTATACAGATGCTATAATTCTGATCTAATTCACCATATAAACCCACGCAATAATTTGCCTATCTAATTCTGATCATGGTGGGCTAGGCCATAGTAGTATCAACTATCAAGTAAGCAATAATTTGCACACGCAGAAATGATCGCCACGAAATTTGCCTGCTAGACCTGGGAATCTCATGAGAAACGGAAAAAGCGAAATCTCACATCTGCTTCTGCTCGCTGTGGAGGTACGACTTTTCGCAGTACTCCGACGCCGAGTAGAGCTGCGGCCGCAGGTTCTTGAGCTCCTGCGCGCGCAACAAGCGCAGCCATGCCGTCAGTTCAACCAAAGAGCCACGAACTGCAAGCAAGGCACCGCACCACGGCTCCGTCCGGTGGAAAACCCGGATCCTTGCACCACAAATTCAGACCAAAACGAGCATTCTCACCTGGAGAGCCTTGACGAAGCTCTTGCTGCGCTCCATGGACGCCTCGTCGACGGTGGTGGGAGCAGGGCCGCCATACCCCACCACCCCGGCGAGCCCAAGCCCAGGCGCCCACGGCTGCATCGCTTCGCCTCGCAGTCGCACCTCCTATCGGCTCTCCCTCGTTGCAGTTCGGTGTGGGAACCGAGCCGGATGGGAAGCTAGCTAGCGGCGGGGCCAAGGCACGTGAGGAGGAAGCAAGGAAGCGATGCTCCTCGCCCACCCGCTTCCCTTCCCTTCCCTTCCTTGCCGCGGCAGCAGCGTATCCCGTATCCGTCACGCGTGCGGGAGTGGCCAGCGCAGGTGGTGGGGGGTGAGGCGATGTGGGCGCCGCGCAGGATGGCGACGCGGCGGTGGTGGTTACTGGTCACTTTAGCTAGTCAATGCGCACGGCGGATGGCGCATTTTTTTTTTGGTTTTTTTAATATATATCATTACAATTATTGTGCTTTCTAATAAAGCATGGCGCCGTTTGGTGGCTGCCTTTCCTCAAAAAAAAAATTATTGTGCTTCAAATTTTACCACTACAATTCGTCTATTTGAATATATGTTATTTTGAAATCTCAGTTCTCACAAAATCTAATAGCATATTTAGAGTTCTTTAAAATTGTAATAACATAAATTTGCTTACGTAGTTTTGATCATGCTCTCGCATGCGCGCTTCTCGCTGCGGCCATCAGAAAAGGGACACGTGTCTGTCTCGTCATCTTGGACGACTTGGACGCGCTTTCGCTATGGCCACCCGTCCTACTCCTCTATGAGTAAATTACAGGTTGCCGGGTACACTACTCCCCAATCTAAAAATCTTCTGCCTATCATATTTTTAGTTTTTTCCAAAAATCTTTTATATATGGGAATTTTTACAGAACCCTAAAATTTTATCAGCCGTTCAATCCGTGTGATTGGACGACTCAGATTTAAAATAAGTGATTTGTTACCTCCTAGAGGTAATAGGTCATATTACCTTCTTTTTCCTAAATGTGGGACCCACATGCATGCAAAATAAATTCTTTCCATACGTCTAATATATTTCTTTCCTCAATTTCACAAAATATTTTGAAATCTCTTAATTTATGGCATATGACATGTATACAATTTTAAAAAACAAAGAACTTTGAAAATTCGAAAATTTATTTCACAAATATTCAAAAATTCATTTGAAATTTTTTTTCCGGAGAATGCACGATAAACTTTTGAAAGATTTTTTTTATTTTATGAAAAAATAGAGAGCTTTTAAAATTCAAAATTATATTTTATAACTCTTCAGAAAATCATTTTAAAATAAATTTTGAAGAGTTCTGTTTTTTTCAAATTTTCAAAGTTTTTTGTTCTTTTCAGAAAATTTTTAAAAATAAAAATAAACTTTGAAAATTATAAAATTTATTTCAGACTCTTCATAAAATCATTTTAAAATAAATTTTGAAGAGGTTTGTTTTTTTTTCAAATTTTCAAAGTTTTATGTTCTTTTCAGATTTTTTTTAAAAAATAAAAACAATCTTTGAAAATTCAAAATTTTATTTCATAACTCTTCAAAAAAAACATTTCAAAAAAAATTTGAAGAGTTCTATTCTTTTTCAAATTTTGTGTTTTTTTTTTCAAAAAAAAATAAAAAATAAAAACTTTTAACGCTACTGTGAATTCTTTGGAGAAATGGATACGGAAGGTAGATAGAATGACTGGTTAGAGCCGGTTAACCATTTTTATTTTTAATTATTTATTTTAAATACCTTTAATCAACGGTCATAATTCTTTAAGTCTATTACCTCGAAGGGAGGTAATGGGGGCACCGTAACGGCCCCCTTATATATATATGTAATTTATCTTTACTCATGTTAACCATGTGATTTTAGATATGTAATAGTAGTATTATTTACTACATTAAGATGAATATATGAGAAATTTAATATAATAGCAATATTATTTAATGTGTTTTAGGTTTTAATGTAAAAAATAATAGGTATAAGATTTTTAGATGGAGAACTCCCTTGTAACTGTTTGTCTGTTTAATCGTAAAATTAATTAATGATTCTAGTTAACCAAATGATATCATTAAATCAGATTGTTAAATCCTAAAAAAATTGTTTAAAACTTAGATTTAACAAGATTAATAAGCACATTTAAGTTATTTATTCATGCTACTAGTATATCTGAATTGTTACGAATAAAAATTTTGTGAGACATAGAAACTACCATCAAGCACGGCACTTATAATTTGAAGATAAAAGGTATTATGATATATCATACTTCGTATCCATATAGAATCTCCGAGAAAGTCTTTAAAAAACTTTTATCTATAATTTAAGAATTACACCTAAATATATAGGTCCAATAAATACTCTAGGTAGCTTCTTAAAATAAAGTGTTCCGATATTCATATAATGAATTCTCACTTATAGAGAACTAATATATCTTCACAATATACAATACTGAGATTCTGTCAGAAAAAAAAACATACATATAAAAATTAAATAAATAATCATAATCCCAATAAAAATAGGGATTTAATTTTTAGAGCATCTCTTTGCATATGCTCTCATGTTTATTTATAGTACAGTTTATCAAACGGGTGTGAGACCTGTTTTCTGTCCGGACAAGACGTTAACTATTGAAGAGATTGTCTAAAAAATCAGGGAGATAGTATTATCCTCCAGGTGCATGGGATTAGAAAAATGAATAAATAGATTGTCCGTATCAATTTGAGGGTACTTGAAAAATCTCCAAAAGAGCTACTCCTAATTTTAAAATTTAGGATTTTGATGAAAAATTTGGCTCTAACAACACTCCTAAATAATTTCATATCCTAAACCGTTTCCTAAATCCCTTGTTGTCTATCCTAAATTTAAAATTAACTTTAGCTTTCCTTATTTAAATTGTTGCGTGCGAATTAATTTTTAAGGATTAATTTTACTTAAAATAGTCCCCATATGAGATTTAGGGAAAAAAATAATTCTCTTGAAGATGGAGATGCTGAAATTTTTAAAAACACATAACTTTTACGTAAATTAGTTTACTTCTCTTAAAAAATATTTAAAATTCATTCGTGGGGTCGAACAACCGCCGCTCCGCCTCCAACCGCACCATGCACAGTTGAATTTGAGCCCTACCAAAAGTCTAAGTGCATTTCAATGACTTTAAATTTTGATTCTCTATATAATTTTTTGAGATTCATTTTTGAGGATACAAATAGTTTAAATATGTTTTTTTCCAATAGAATCTTTAAATTAGAGTATGTGAGCATGTTCTCTACAAGTAAGGAATACAATGATTAATTATTAGAATTCTTTATTTGGAGAAGATTTTTTAATTCTAATACTAAAAATTTAAAGAAAAAATTAGAACTTCTCTTGTAGATGCTCTAACACGCACACATTTCCAACTACTTCAAATCTATGGCCTAGTTTGACAGAATATAATACCGACTCCACGCATATAGATTTATATGGGTTAGAGTCTTAATTATTATTTTTCAAGCGTTAACAGTTCTAAGTTAATAAATATCAAGTTGCAGTTTTTTATGTGGTCTTAATTATAGATTTTCCATTTTATAACAGTTTTAAAATAGAAAAGGAACAAATTACTACCTAAAGTATCACGAAAATTTAAATAACCCCTAAAATTTGAAAATTAGTTTACTATTAAATTATTTGCAATGATTTTGGCTGACTCAATAGTACACGTGACGTTGACATGGTCGGTCGTGATAAATTTTTGACAGAAACACCTTGCTCCTGTTGACGTGACACCACAGAGTGCCCACTTGCTCTTGTTTTCTTCCTGATTGAGGTCTTTTTCATCTAAACGGGGGTTAAAATTTTAGTTACATCTGTTTGGATCCAAAAACTAAAAAAGATTAAAGTATTTATGATGAATGGAGAAGAGGTATTTTAACCCTTCTTAGCTTCTATTTGGAGGCTAATGGACTAAAAAATTTTAGTGTCTTTTTAGCCTTGCTGTTTGGATTCTAAAAAAGAAACCTGTGTACATCTGAACTTTAATCAGCAGACCATCCAACATCTTAAACTAAAAAACAGTCATTTGACTCCCAAACATTATAGTTTGGTATGTCAGAAACATGGATTCATAGCTCAAGTGTAAGATAGTTATCAGATATGCTTTGCAAAATACGAGCCGCAGAGGCAATTCAGGACAGATCAATCGCCCCGTTATTTTCTGAAACAAGAAGCATCGCCTCAATCAATCAGCAAGGACGATGTACAATTCCTCATGAGGAAAATTTCCCTACGCTATAACAGCGCAAGCTGCAGAGACACGAGAACGCCCACGAAAACGTGCCACGTCCCGACGCAGACGCCCGCGGCGCAGCGGCGCATGGGAGCGGCCGACGCGGTGACGTTCGCCGCGTGCCAACCGCGGCCTTGAGGCGCCTCGCTGCTGCCACTTTTCTTCACACCGCCCAGGTGCTGCGTCGTGAGGCTCCTCACGCTGTCGCAGTCGGCGACGCCGTCCAGCGCCACGACGCCGTCCTGGCCTTGCTGCTCGGCGTCGTAGCAGAGCCCCTCGTTGCCGCCGACGCGCAGCTTATTGCCCAGCCGCCACATCATCTCCCTCCCGAACGGTATCGGCCCCACCAGGCGGTTGCCGTCCACGCGAAGCTCGCTCGCTCGATCCAGCCGTTGGAAGCTCGCCGGGATCACCCCGGTGAACTCGTTGTTATCCAGCCGCAGCACCCGGAGATGGTCTAGCTCCCCGATGGACTCCGGCAACGACCCTTCCAGCCCCATGCTGGATAAGACGAGAGTCGTCAGCGCCTTGAGACCAGTGAAGAAGTCCGCAGGGACCGTCGAGAACTGCATCCGGTTGTCGCTGAGGATGAGCGACCGCAGCGACGACAGCCGGCCGAGCGCGGCCGGGATCGGGCCCGACAGTGCATTGTGGCTGAGGTCGAGCAGGATGAGGTCGGGCAAGTTGCCGAGCGCGTCGGGGATCGCGCCGGCGAGTCGGTTCTGGCTGACGTCTATCTTTAGCAGCGACCTGCATTGCCCAATGCTCGATGGGACGCGTCCCTGCAGCGCGTTGTGGCTGAGGTCCAGGATGCTGAGGCGCTGGAACTTCAAGTGTGGCATCTCGCCATTAAGCCGGTTATAACTGAGGTCGAGCAGTTGGAGGTGAGCCAGGGACTGGACGGTGGTGGGGATGGAAGAGGTGAGGTGGTTGCCATGGAGGTCAAGCACGCGCAGCGCCGTGAGATTCCCGAGCTCCTCCGGGATCACGCCGACGTGCCCGTTCTCCCGGAGCACGAGCGACCGGAACGCCGGGCCGAGGCGGCCAAGGAATGCCGGGATGGGCTGCGGGTTGGCCGTGAAGCAGCGGTAGAAGAAGAGGGACCGGAGGTGCGACAGCGCGAGCACGGCCGGGGACAGCGTGGCGCGAGCCGCGTCGCACGCCGGGAAGGCGGTGTCGTCAGAGAGCGCGCCGAAGGAGAGTGACACGATGTGGTACACCTCCCAGCGGTCAGGCACGCACTCGATCCCGTGCCACCGGCCGCGGCACACGTCCGCGATGCCTGACGCCCACCCGTTCCCCGTCGCCGCCATCACCTCCTGCACCGCGCGCTGCTCGGGCGGGTCGGTGCGCGCCCTGTCCGACAACCCCGTCCGCGGCGCGTCCACCAGCGCAGCCGCCGCCGCCGCCGACGAGTCCGGCACAACAACCGTGAACTCTCCCTCGCCGCATCCGGCCAGCACGGCCAGGACCATCGTCAGCGCCGCCACGTAGAGCAAACACACCATAATTTCGCACGTTTATGCGACGAACTGGAAGTGACTGAGAGTGTCACGAGACTCACGGCCGTTTGAAAAATGGAGGGAAGAGTGTGGCAGAGGGCGCAGGTTTTATAGTGTCAGAGGCGTTGGACGAGCCGACGAAGCCGCAGGGTGAATGCAGCTTGGATGAGTAAATGTTGGTCACGGGATTGGGGAGAAATGGAGTAAATGAAGAGAGGATTTGCTTGCATTCAATCGACTTCACGGGAAATCGGAACGAAGAAGTATTGCGCGCTATCCAGTGGCATGGGTTGTATTGCTTCGCTACAGTTTTTTCAGTTTAGTGGCATGTTCGTTCCCTTTGCTGGAGCAAGACTTTCGTAATCTCGAATTAACCGTGTAGAAGTTACAAATCTAGAAAGCCCAATACTAGGCCCAAAGGCCTCTTGTTCAACTAAGTTGAGCTGATGGGCTCAGTCACACTTCAGGAAACCAGAGAGTTTTCTGTTTACTAGAATCCATCTCTGAACATACAGAATACAATTACCACCTAGCCCCTTACACGGTCAGGTCTTCAGTTATGCACAGCTCCATTTTCTTTCTTTGATATCACCAGCTAATCTTGTGTGCTACGAAGATGTACTGGTCTCTGATTACAACCAAGCTGGATGGCATTGGCACTCTTTTGAAGTGTAAAACAATCAACATTTGGAAATCTTTGGAGCACAGTAGAATCAACATTGGGAGTACAGTCACACTCCATGACACCAAAATTTTTTAATCCTTGTGTTAAGGCTCTTTGGTTAGTCAGACTGCTAGCAGAAAACATGGCAGGAAAAATGTATACATCCAAATCCAAGGGTCAAACCGATGCCAAACATATAAGACGCACGAGAGAAATGCCGTCAAAGGCTGCGTGCTCTAGAAATTAGAACAGCTAGGAAAAAACGTCGAGTGAGTTCGTGCTTCAGTGGATAACCCATGCAGGAAGCATTCTTTTTTTTTTAAAAAAAAAGGCAACTCAAAAAGAGACTTTTTGAGCACCCTGCTTTATTAGAAAGCAGTAAACAGATTCATGTCTGTCGATGATACCGATGATACAAGAACGTACCAAAAAACCTGATCCAGCTAACGAAACTTTTCACCCAACTCATCAACTTCCACACCCCCACAACACAGACCAAAACCCAACACTATAACAGGAAATGAAACACACAACCCCATCCAGAACAGCTAGGAAAAACATTTCGGTCCAGTTCCGAAATCCTCCAAAAACAGTACTCCTCACGATGACGCGGAGGACTTTCTGCTCACAACCCGCTTCGCATTAGTATTCCCACTGGGCTTCATGGCTTCACGCCTGAGGTGGGATGGACATCATGCAGGAAGCATTCGGCAAGCTTGTTTATCATGTTGCAACACGGTCTCTATCTGAAGTCTGAACCCGGCAGCGTTATCGGTTACAGATCAGATCCTGATCAGCATTTGTCAGATTTCCACGAGAATTTGGCTGTTCAGAGGATAGGTTGCCGCAGTGCACGTCGACAACCTGTAGCCTGTAGGACATGCACTTCTCGAGAATGGCAGGGTACGTAGCTACTTCGTGCAGCCATGCTGTGTTCGTCCCTTTCTCTGAATCCGATCGAACTCAATCAGAACCTGCATGTCTCTGTTGTTTTATGAACTCAATCGAACTCAATAAGATTGCAAACTTCAGGACCATTCTTTAAGGTGATCTTGTCTATGAGGTCGTGATAAAAGAATTTTTGTACAGCTGATGAGATAGCTATACGCAGGCCGATTTAGAGCTCCGGTCTGTCTATGGTCGTCACCGACGAATCGGTGACGGTCGAGCTGGCTCTGGTCACGACCGAGGCTTCGGAGTTCGCCGGCTTGGATATGGAGAGCACGTGCTCCTTCATGTCGGAGCTGGAGGAGCGTAAATGCGCGAAGATCTTGCTGAACTTGGGCTTCTTGCGGGTGATGGCGATGGACACGTCGTTGGGGAAGAGGTCCCTGAGCACGAAGGCGTGGAACATGGTGGTGAGCAGCAGGCCGGCGACCGTGACGGTGGAGATGCCGGAGAGCCCGATGGAGAGAGTTCGCGTCAGCACGTTGGTCACCTCCGTCGCGTAGGTGATCGTCGCGATCGACGCGCCGGTCATCGGGAAGGTGTACGCCCACCACGCCAGCGAGAACTTGAATCCTCTGAAGAAGTTGATCCTGACAGCCTAATCACAAATTTCAATTAGCAGTCAGGTTTACGTACACAAAATTTCCAATTATTAATCACTACAACGTAGCTAGCTAGCAGGCGACGCGTACCAGTGACATGTACAAGAAGAGGGCGATGAAGTAGGCGATGCGGGCGCCGTAGTCGAACTCGCCGATGATCTTGGCCCAGGACATGGAAGCGACGCTGGGGGCGGCGACGAAGAGGAAGAAGACGGGGTGGAGCTCCTTGGGGAGAGTGATGTTGGTGGGGAGGCGCTGGTAGAGGGTGACGAAGAGGACCATGTAGTGGGCGAGGCCGACGGCGAAGAAGAAGATGGGACCCTCGCGGAGGCCCATCCTGGCGCCGAGCAACGCGCCGACGAAGTTGCCGACGATGGAGAGGTGGTTGGAGGGGTTGGCCACCTTGGACAGCCGGCGCTCGCCGCCGGACATCCACTGCCCGTAGATCTTGAGCTCCAGGCAGAAGATGGGCGCCATGAGCGCGTACCAGACGATGTGGTTCACCTCCGTCACCGGCCGCGGTATCCCCTGCACGAGGAAGAGGCAGGCTATCCACGGCGCGAAGAAGAAGTTGACGCGGATGGGGTGGTAGAACTCCCGCCGCACCGCCTCGAAGTAGAAGACGACCTTGAGCAAGTAGATGCTGGTCACTAGCGCCATCAGCGCCAGCGCGATGTACCACAGCACGTTGTTCACCACCGGGCTGACGTGCAGGAACGCCGTCGGCGGCGCCGACGCCAGCGTCTTCCAAAGGATCGCCTGGCTGCTCACCCCGAGGCACATCCCAAAAGCGCTGATCGGGAACCGCAGCAGGAACGGCCATTTCTTGTCCTTGGGCAGCACCGTCACCTCCGTCGCCTGCATGCACGTTCATCGGACCAACCTTCTATTAGCCTCATGAAGCTAGACGAGAAAATCATCGATGCAAAAATTAAAGATCGTATCATACCCTGAGGGTCTCGAGCTCTGGGCCTTCGAGAGCGTCGAAGTAGCGGTCGGCAGCGGGGACCTGCTCCCTCTCCTCGGCGATGTTTGGAACGGGGGCCTCATCGTTGATGGGCTCCTGCTGCGGCCGACCGCGCAGGTTGGAGAGCTGCCGCTCCAGACGGCCGGAGAAGGTCTTGAACTGGTCGAAACGCTTGTCGCGTGTGCTGTCGCACCGCCGCGGCTCGTCGTTTTTTGACAACTGCAGGATGGGCTGGGAGTGGAACCGCGCCTGCTTCAGCAGCTGCGGGGAGTACGCCTCCACCCGCTCCACCGCCGGGTGGACGTCGAACCTGGTCTCCGCGTGCGCCACGCGGGACTCGTTGCGGTGGACGACCGCCGACGACGCCGCCCTAGCCGTCATCCCGAACTGCGAGAAGTGGAACCCCGAAGGAGACGCCGGCATGCTCAGGGACACGGAGTACTGTATCTGCGCGTCGCCGTGCGCCGCCGGCACAGAGGTACACCGCGGAGCTTTCACCGGCGCCGGGATGCTAATCACAATGTCCTTCTCCTCGTCCTCCAGCACTTCCTTGCTCCGCTCGTCCAGTGTGTCCGTGGCGTCGCCGACGCAGTCGAAGCCGTGGATGGCCTGCGATGGGACCTGGATGAGGAGCCGCGGGAGGGCTTCCCCGCCGGACGGTTGCTCGCCGTGCACACCACCAGCCATGTGGATCTGGACGTCGTCGTTGTTGCCAAACTCCATATCGATTTACCAAACCTGCACAACACACAGAGATCGACCCCTTTAGCAACCAAGACTATTTTTTTTGGAGAACGGCGTCAAGTATCGCAAAACCAGATCAAACACCAATTTGGCCGAAGAACGGTGGGGCATTCCCGTATAATCTTACCTCGGTTAATTTATACTTGTCGATCTACGCGTGCATACACCATCGAAAAGTTCAATGCTCTCTCGCTAATGGACAGCTTACAGCAAGGTTTCTCGCTTCCTACGCTCCCGGACTCTGGGGCTCGATTCGCGGCTTGGCTCACCTTGACCAGTGACCGATTTGTACAGAGCAGATTGGTAGACGAATGGAGAGCAAGCTGGCTACGTAACTACGTTTCTTCCCCGCATGCGCGAGACTGGCAGTACTGCTTGCTGTTCATGGTGCTTACCAGTGGAGCGGCAGGGCACGCCGCCGGCAGGTGGCCGGCAGCGGAAGTCGTCGCAAAGGTTCGTGAAGGTTCAGCGTACCGCGAGGCACCGGACGCGTCGCCGTCGGCCGTAAAAAATGAAAAAAAAACTGCTACTTTTCCCTATCAAAATTCAATTATTCGTCTCGATCTCTCGATCTATTTTTTTATAAAGTAACATTCATATATTAGATTGAGTAGTTTATTTTTATAAAGTATCAAATCTACTTAAAGTTCCGTTTTTTATCGTTATTTACGAGACACGCGGCCGCCGCCAGCACACAGAGTCAAAGGCCTTGGCCGGCCAGTAGACCCGACGCGCGAGCGAGGCGTTGTGCGTGCTTGTGCCAGCGTGGTCCAAGACCGGACTCGTGTGGAAGCCGAACATTGTACGATCGATCGATCACGTTCACGACTTGACATGTATCAATCGCAGAGATCGATGTCGATCCCGCTGAGAATACGGAATCGCTGCGACGACTTTCGCCATCTCCTGGTCTCCTGCTGCGCCAGCCGCCAGGTCTCTCTCTCACTGTAGCTAGCTAGCTATTCATGACGAACACGTCGTTCTTGGCCTCTTGCACAGCCATGATCGACAGATCGAGCTAGACATGCCCATGCAACCAAGTGACCAACAAACGCAGCGACAGCGAGCTAGCTGGTGATGCTCTGCTAGAAGCAGAGCACCTTCCCAAACCAAACTAAACCTCCGATCGAAAGCTAACGCTGGAAAAGGTGAACTGAACTTTTTCTACCAACAAGAATATAATGGCACCGAAAACATATATCATGGATGCATATATACGGCTCTGCATGTTTTACCTTTGCCTTAGAATCTGTTCGTCAGAGACCCTCTACACAGCGGCCTCGACGTATGAAGCTGGAACCACCGGAAGAGATGAACAGGAGAAACTACAAAGGTCTCTAAGCTTAGCTGTCAGTCTCTAACCAGCTGCAGGTAGCAGCAGCCTAACCCAGAAGCTCAGAAGCTAGCTACTTGCAGGATGAGCTGATCGAGCTGCTGAGGTAGCTGGTCCGGGTAGCAAGATGCAGCGCCGCTCAGCCAGTATATATACAAGTAGGCCTGGGCTTCCTAACTTTCTAAAAGCAAAAAGGGAAATGGAAATGAGCTTCCAGGAAGGAAGAAAAAACAACAGCAACAAAACTGAAATGACGCAGCGACAGAGTGGAAATACAAAAGGTGGCCACATCGTCGTCAGGTACTCAGGTTCAGCCTTGACCGGGCGTTTCTTATCAGGTAAAGACATAAGAAACAAAATGATAAAAATAGAAACAATTTCGCTAGTAAATCATCAAATCTTGCAGAAACGACGGTGGCAGTGATACAAAGGTCAAACCTGTTCGTTTCCGGGGTGTCACGGGATGCCGGGGAGAAAAAACTGGGTCTGCGACCACGACGGCCGGCACGAACGCATGTACGGCCTGGATGTTAGGAAACAGACCCGGAAAAAAAAACACCGGAGAAAAGGCTTTCGTTGTGGAAACAATTCGTTCCATGAGACTACGATTCACTTTGGTACTCCCTTTGGAAAAGAAGGGATTTTGTTATCAATGCCCGTCTAAGGACAACTCGGAAAACGTGAAACAATTATATTGTTGTACTGTATAGTTCGGTGAGTACTGTTTTAGTCGAAAAGGTGCCGCCAAGACTCCAGGACCGGAGGCATGCATGATGTGCGGCGGAGATTCACCAATAAATCTAACTCTTACTGTTACAAACTATTATAAAAGTCTATTCTAATATTCATAAATGTTAAATGATTATTTGAGAATAGTTAGATCAGTCGTGCACTCGTGCATACTTTTTGACTTGATCCTGTCCTGCTGTCCAGTTTGTATCGTGAAGGTTGCTGCCATGCAATTTGTCTTGTCAAGCTAAGCAATGTTTTTGTACTTTATACTAGTTATGCCAGTGAGTTGCAATGGATAAATAAAAATCCGTAACATTAAAAAATATCACGTAAATGATACAAATAACTTAAAACACAATAAAATAACATTCATTAAAATTTAGTATCAAAAATAATATATCAGTTTTAAAAGTATTATATATTTTATTAATAACAGGCTGGGGCGTATAATTTTTAAAAAATAGTATAGATTAATATTTCTTTCCTACAACACGATATAACTTAACGTAGACAAGTTTTGAAGTATGCTTTTTTTGGTATCGATCGAATGGGGTCTAAATATCTAGAAAGACGTTGATATATAGCAAGACAGGTGAGAATACATTTTTCTCAGTGTGTTTAGCTACGCGTCCGGACTTCACTTCAATTCGTAGAATTAGTAGAGACAAATTTCGCGAGTTAACAGTAGACTGTAACGGAACCAATAGTCGACCAGAAAGAATTGCGAAACCGTCGTCGTCCAGTTTGTACCTTATTCGGAGTTACTCTGACTGACGCGCCAACATTGAGAACACATTTTTTTCTCGCGAATAATCTTCAGCATGCTAACGGTTTGAAAACAAGCGATCCTATGCTTCCTAGACTAACCATTAGCTATCTAGAAAAATCATCTACTTACTTACTGCTCCTACATTTGTGATATGCCGGTCGATTTCTACTCCAAAATAATCCTTTTAATTTGTTGAGACCAGCTAATCTCTTTAGGCTACTAAAGTATCACGTGGAAATCAGTGGAGTATACGGATGAAAAAGTACAAAATACACGGAACAAAAATTTAGATTTGATGCTATAGTCTCGGCCAATTAAGGGTCTGTTCGGTTAGAATTGAAGGGGGATTAGAAGGTATCGAGGGGATAGTAGTATAAATCTCGTCCAATCCCTTCCAATCCTTTTTCTCAAAGAAATTAACCGAATAGATCCTAAGAGAGAAAGAACTTATAGCTTGTGTATATGCATGCATTCCGAAAAAAACTGGCTTATTTTAGAGAGTAGCTCATTAAATAATGTTGTTGTTGAGTTTATTTAATTTTATGCGACAGAGAAGCTCTATAAGTTATAAGCCGTGGACGATTTTAAATTTTACAACATGATTTTGAAATTAATTTAGGAGTTTTATGGCTTTCTTTTTTTCCAGTCTTATATTTTAGGCCGATAAAAAATACAAGTATAAAAGTGTTACTCTCAAATTAGTTTTTTTTATTGCTACTCTATATGTCTTGGGCTTATAATAGCAGAAAAAGACTTGTCAAAACATGCCCTCTGAATGGGCCTACAGGAGTATTAGACCCCCTGTGTGAAAGTTGTAACTTCACTTACTCTGACTTTCCTTTTTTACTTTTAAAGTTTTAGTGTGAATTAATTATTCCATTTTTACAGGATCATGAATGGATCAAAATTAAATTAATCCAAAAATTTTAGCCGACTCCAAAGAGAGAGAGAGAGAGTACTCATTATTCCCCAAGAAAAGTTCATGTTTTTTAAGTTACTGGCCGATGTAAAACAAGGGATGGATTATATATGGAGAAATTTTACAGTACAGTACTTGAACTTGAGGAGGTACCAAAATTAACATTGAAAAATGTGGTAACTTCTGGTACCTCTTCAATAACTGTAAAATAACCATTATATATAACGGTCATATTTTTGTAACATTCTAAATTACAGGTTTTTCCAAAACCTTTTTCTGGGTATTTATTATACAATGTTTTTAAATTGATTTTTAATTTTTGTTTATTTTCTTAAATAATCAACATAAACTAAGTTTTTATTTACTCATAATCCGTAATAATTCATCCCCTCTTTTGAATGGGCTAAAAGCTAAGTAAGCTCAGCAACTGTGAGTCTCTGTGAACTCAATACAACTAAGGGGGTGTTTGGATTCAGGGGCTAAATTTTAGCTCGTGTCACATCGGATGTTTCGACATTAATTTGAAGTACTAAACGTGAACTAATTATAAAAATAATTGCAGAACCACGTCGACCAACGCCATCAGAAACATGATTGGTACTGTAGAAAAAATCACCTAAATGTACAGTACATATTGCCCAGCGCCGCCCGATTGACAAAGAAATATATAATCATGAGCACTAGCTAGCTAGCGTACGTTGCTATATAGTTGTGGACTGCAATAGCACACGATTAAATTAATAGAAATTACCGTACTATACTACACTATATATGCACTTAACTAATACGGAGTATAAGCATATCCGGTCCTGATCGATCTCGCCGGCCGTCACCATGCATATATGTTGTGACGTTCAAGTTCATGTCTTGTCCCGTCAGAGACACACAATCAAATAAACGAATAAACAAAGCATCTAGTAGCACGAAATATCATCAAGTTTTTTTTATTCAGTACGTGACAGGTTACGCTTACGTACCTGGCTAGTCGCTGCCCGGCCGCCGTTGAGCTCCGCTCCCTGCAGCTTACTTTGACAACGAACGGGGTCACGGGGCGGTGCCTGCGCTTGCTTCGTGTACTTGCGGTTGCCGCGCGCGGCCGGCCGGGAGATGAGAGACGACTGACGAGAAAACGACGCGACCTCGAGCGAGGGACGACAAATCAGCTCGAGGACTGCTGCTCCTGGAGCTAGCTAGATATGTATAGCTACGACGTACGCCGGGCTAACTGCGGAGTTCCTGGCTGGTGCCGGCCGCCGGCGCGAGGTATCTAGCTTGTAGTTATTAGGTAGCTAGATAGCTAGCTAGCTAGAGATATTGATGAGATTGTGCGTGTCCGGGTGGGTGTGGTGACCAATGCGCGCAGAAAGCTGAAGAGAATTGCAAAGAGAGCTAGGCGCGCGGCTGTAGTGCAGGTACTAGCTAGTGCGTCTCGCACTCTGTGAGCTCGAGATGAGACGGCGCCGCGCGCGCGTTTTTATAGAGGAGACGCGCGCGCGCGAGAGAGAAAAAGGTCGATACGACGAGAAGAATTGAATTACTACAACTAGTTATCTATGCGTGTTTGTGTTAGGGAGGATGGTTTAATTAGGTCACGCACGATCACACACCCATGCATGCATGCATCATGCGCACGACATGGCCAAGTGCTGATCCTCCTCCTCTCTCGATCGACCCATCGATATATCCATCCAGCTAGCACAAAAGGAGGTCGCTGCTACGGGAGATACGCGTCAGCTAGCGGCAAGTGGCCACCATTGCATCTTCGTCAAACGCCATTGGCCCCGTGCATGCATGCACCATGCAGCTAGAGCTAGCAGCTAGCTAGCTTGCAGCTTAATCTGCGATCGACCTTGTGACTTGGTGAGTGCCAAGCTGGAGCGATCGCTAGGGAGAATCTAGGCCCTGTACTTGCGTACGTTCGTGCGAGGGCGGGTTTCAACTCGGGCAGGCGAGTTCGCAGCAGCTGGTGGCCCGGATCGGTCGGAGGGCGATGTATCGATGCACGCAGAACTGCAGAAGGATATCACCGGTGACGCCGAGCTGAGCTGAGACCTCGATCGCCTTTTTTGATCGATACTGCCGGCAAGTTCGACGTCGAGGAATAATGTGTAAAAGGAAGTAGCTGCACTGTGGCAGTGGGGGTGGTGACTGGTGAGTGTGTCGATTGTGGGCATGTGTCGGCCGGCTAGCTCGCACGCTCATGCGGTTTCCCGGACGAGAGGAATGAAGCCAGCACATGCGCCAAAACCAAAAGGCACCGCTCAGCCCAGCTTGGCTCATACAAACCGGTCAATATGTATGTAGCTATGAGGAGTTTTTACGTCTAGTACCACAATATATAATATTAATATACTAACATATAATAAATTAAATCTAACCGTTTGTTTGATAGAAAAATATTTTAAAAAATGGAACATTATGTCATTGGGCACCTCACCGCCGAGGTGCGCTGCTCCCGCTGGCCCACCGCCTAGGCCAGGGCGCTCTCCCATGACAAGCCGCCCCGCTAGGACTCGGCCTCGTTGACCCAGGACACGTGGGCGCCTCCCACCGACCACGCCACAGCTTCGCTGGCCAGCCTGCTACTCTACTAACATGAAAAAACAAAAATGTTCTTTCACCGCTTGAATAATTATTTTCTAACCAGTAGGTATTGTATTAATCTCAACTATCAAATAAATATAATCAACAACTTAAATTTAGTATCTCTTTCCACTCTAGGACGATAAAATTCCTCCTCAGCTGTAACTATATTAATTAGATATTGTATTAAAGATCTAACCATTGATCAGATATGTTATTATATTATGAACGCATATCCTATAATTAAGTTTTTTTTTATGATATCGGCCAGTTTACGTCCAACTTTGTGGGCACTTTTAAAGCGGCAAAGCCTACTAATTCTGTTATATTGATCTCAAATTAAATATAGATTGATATTTTAAAATATGATTTCGAATTATTATCAAAATTAAGTTATGAGATTCCAAATTAAGTTAAGCTTGGTTGAGATTGCAGATTAATTTCAAATTTTAAACCCCCGTAAAATATCTATAATTGAGATTCCAAACCGGCCACAACTAACTCATCAATACCTGTTAACTATAAGTTTCATAATCATTAATCATAGTCGTATATGCAACACACGGGCCGGTTAATTACTAGCAACTAGTATATATAATGCTACAAAATAACTTTCCTGCGACATCGAAAGAAGCATATGCAAATGCAATATTCAGGAGTTTTAGCATATATGGCACGTCAGGACGGAACCGAATTCCAGCAACTTAACAGAATAGACGCATGGGGGCGTAAATTAAAAACATACGTCTGCATCATGCATTTTAGTAAATGAAAAATCTACACCTCTGCTGATCGATCACCTCCGTCGTTTAATTTCGTCTCTTTTTTTCATTTTAGTAGATGAAAAAACTACGGGGTTTAGGGCCCTTCCCATAGATTTTTGTTTTCCGCGAAAAGGTTTCTTCGCACCGTCACATACACCTTTCATTATCTTCTCCAGTCTCCCTTGCGCATTGCACGCCTAGCTAGCTGACAGTGTGGACTAGTACTGTGGAACCGTGCCGATGTGTTACATGTGTCCGTACACGCGTGCTTCAATTCCACGGTATTTGCTCTTTTTTGTATTGCGGCTTTGCGTCGCATTAGTCATATATTTATACGTGCGAACCAAATATAAATCATACGCCTTTTGCGTCACACCCATGTCCGTCCAGTAATTACCGAGATTTCTCCTTTAATTGACCGGTGTCTCGCGTGCATTGCAGTACAAGTGGGGCCGGCAACAACCGGTAAAGCAATCCCTGTTCTATCCAACTCGGCCAGACGGCAGACATGGACCGAAATTAATCCACGATCAAAGCGGCTAGTTTTATTTAATCAACCAAGACAACCGTTTTGTCTACGAGCAACAAGATGTGAGGCAAAAGAGAATGTCATAGGAATTTAGATAAGTTTAGGTCTTCCGGAGGATAATAATTTTACTCCAGTATGTATGATGTATGGGGTGAAATACAACTCGGAAAACAATCGCAGTCCCCAATGGAATATTCCAATCGAAAGACAGATGCTAGTGTGTTCTTCTCTCTTCTAGAGAAATTATCCTTTTATTCTAGAGAGATCAAGGGTTACAAAACATAAATAAATGATCATACTAATGACTGATAGAATGGTTGGTTAGTGAGCAATAACTATTAAAAATAACCACCGGACTTGATGACGGTTTTCATGCAGATTGATGACGGCTTGGCCTTTAAAACCGACCGTTAAAATGCTTGTGGTCGGGAGGCCTCACCCCGAGTGCGAAACTCGGGGACTTGAAGCCTTTGCCACTAGTTTCGTGAATGAATTTTAGGTAGGTGGGGTGTTGGTATGCTTAGAGCTTGTGGTATTTCATCAAAAACATTTGTTATTGACAAAATTATAAATATATTGTTGACATATCTCACATAATAAATTTATTATTATTGATGTACTGTGATACTCTCCAATCTCTGTTTCGGTATTGGATATTTCATATTTAGTGTACCGACACGGGGACACTATAGACCACTAGTTCTGTGAATGTGGATATGATGCAACACCTCAACTAGTTAGGTGATTATTAGGCCCCTGCTTTTGAACGGTTTAAACTACTTATATTAAGTTGTTTAAGCTTACAACTAGTTAGGTGATTATTAGTGCTTTAATTACTTAAGAGTAGTAGTAGTAGTAATAGGCTTTAATGTTGGATCAAGTTGCTCGTAATGGAATCAGACGTACACTTCAATTTGGGTGGTTCAAAGCCAAAACGCAAATTAAGGCAATATAATGGAAGGTGAATTGCGACATGCTCCAGGCGTTCGCGTGTTAAGACTGATGGGATCTGGGTGGATAATGCTTATTTATATATGCACAAATACAATATACTCTTTGTCCTAAAAAAAGTATAACTAGCTCCATGCATAAATGCAACGTTCTCCGTGAACCAGACCGTGCGATTATTATTTTACAAAATCTTTGAAACCTGACAAGGAAGAACCACTCGCACGAACATAACAGTGGAGTAGTGCAGCACACGCCCTGCCAACATTCTGGACAGAAAACGGAAATATTGCAAGATAACGAAGGTGATAAGGAATACGCGTCCTAGATATGGCCGACCTGGGTGCAATCGACGAGATGCATGTACTGACCGCGCCTCGATCACGCCGTCGAGTCGATCGAACTTTGGTTCGTATTCACGCTTTTGTTGCGACGACCTGTGATGCAGTAGAGAGCGAAAAGTGCAGGCCCGTAATTTCTACGGCGGAAAAGTGCGCGCGTGCACCGCCTCTTTGCCCGGCCGCGCCGAGCGGACGGAGCGTCGTGAAGGTTTCATAAGGACGACGACGACAGTCGCTAGAAACAGATCGACAGCCGCTGATCTGTAGAGGAGGAAGGATTCTACCTCGATCGAATGCGATCGGTTTCGCCGGATTGGGACGCGAACTCGAACAAATCGATGGGTGGACGCAGTACAATGCGATTAGTTGGCCGAGACGACGTCTATCTCGACCGGCGATGCGCGTGTACGCAAACCACCAGTAGTGGGTCTCGCCGTTCGTTGTTTCCGTCTCTTTTCCTCCCCCCTTTTGGCTTGTTTTGCGCTTTGTCTGACACGCTTTCGACGTCGCGTGCTTCCGAGCAATGGGGGATCGAGCTAGATCGATCGGATATGTGCGTCGCTCTTAGACAGAAACGTCTCGTCGATCTTCGATGCCACCGGGCGGCCGGCCTTTTCTCCGGCCAGGAAGTTCCGGTATCGATTTTTTTCCAGTACGTGCAGATCATTTTCCGTTTCGCTTTGTTTGATGCCTTAATAAGGCTAGCGTTTCATTCGGGAGATAAAAAGGGAGACGGTACAATCGCACTCAGTTAGTCGGGTGTTCGTCTATTTTTTCACTGACGTTTTGGCTCCTATGCCACACACACACAGTACTATTTAGCTGAACTGGCTCTAACTTAGGATTTGTTTGGATCCAAAGGGCTAAAGCAAAGTGACTAAAAAATGGGCTAAAATTTTAGTCACCTCCTGTTTAGATCCGAGGGCTAAAACAAGAATGACTGAAATATCTCTCATTTATTATTCTTACTTTTCATGCATGCATGCATGGTGGGGGTATGGGTGGAAAATGAGCATTTTAGCCTCTCTTTACCTCCTCCTTGGGGGCTAATGGGCTAAAAAATTTTAGCCCCTTTTTAGCCTTGGTGTTTGGATTTTTAGCCCATAAAAGGGCTAAATTTTAGCTTCTTATGCTTTAGCCATTGGATCCAAATACTCTCTCTGATGAAACGATTTGGTTCTCAATGGATGTTTCATTTCGTTTCATTCATTTTAGAAACGGGTTAGCACCATGTCATGGTGATCACACTACTTTCTTCTCTTTTCTTATTAACTGAATGATGTTAGCAAAAAATCTGATGTGGTATGGTAGTTAATACCATAAAACACCCTATAAAACTCTCATTATGAATAGCCCTTAACAAGCACACTTCTCATAACCAGAGAAGGGGCATGTTTTGCTCCAGACATAAGGAGAAGGGTTAATGCCATAGGAACTGAATTAATTTCGATAAAATTACGGCGAAACTGCTACGTTTGTTTCAAAACAATGTTTGTGTTTTCACGGCAACAGGAGAAACAGGTTAGTGGAGAGGAGAGATGGGCCGGGCCCTCAATTTGACCTAGAACAATCGTAATCACATCGCCGGTACGGAACACAACGTGTTGCGGTCCACATCACGCAGCACGTTAGTTCCCAGGTCCAACAATCTATTTTCCTTTTCCCTCTCGCTCACATCTTTTGCTTTTAATTTAGTACATATCGTTTCTTTCGGGTCTACGAAGATTCTAGAGACTTTTTTGATTTCTCCTTTACCGAGCAGGGACGAAAAAGATTTTGCTTGAGATGAGAGAGATGAACTCGGTCACTGTGCTGGAGCTGACGTGACGATGCAGAATATACGGTGACATGTCCGGCAGCGGTATATGATGCTAGTATTTTTATGTATAAGTTTCCTTTTTATAATCCTATGTGGGGATAGGTTATATCAGCCCTTGATTTTATTTAATTAATTAAAATAAAAATTAGTGTTTATATATTTACCGGCTACACCAGTCATTAACAGTTTCTCACTCCCCACGGGAACGCCAACTCAGGGATTAATTGCCAATTTTTTAAAAAACAATATTTTTTTAAAAAAATTCAAATCTACCAATTTCAAAAAATTGCAAAAGTAACCGGCAGTTGGCACTTTAAATGCCGACCGGTGCCGACTATGCCATGTCAGTACCAGTCGGCACTGGAGCTGGCGTGGCATTCAGTCGGCACTTCAAGTGCCGACCGCCTTTTAGTTTTGCAATTTTTTAAAATCAGCATACAAATTTAATTTTTTTAAAAAAATATATATTTTTAAATTCTCCCGATATTTGACATGTTTCTCCTGATACTTGAGATCTACGCAACATATTTCAAATGTTGTATTATCTACTTGTTGCTAATTGGGGTGGCTCCCGATCCGCTTGTTGCTAATCTAGAGGGAGAAGTCATGGTGGCGCTTACTGAGCGTCGACGTGGCTGACCTCAACTCGGGGCTTTCAGCGGCCAGGAGGGAGCACACGCGAGAGGAG
This sequence comes from Zizania palustris, assembly GCA_019279435.1. Taxonomy (NCBI): domain Eukaryota; kingdom Viridiplantae; phylum Streptophyta; class Magnoliopsida; order Poales; family Poaceae; genus Zizania; species Zizania palustris. Next base: position 574,611 of record JAAALK010000282.1, read on the forward strand.
TAGTACAAGCTAGGATAGCAACGGTAAAAACAGAATGAATTGCATGCATGCATAACACGAACAGAAGGAGGCAACTCATCATATCTATACATATGATTTTAAATGGAAGGAGATGTGATCTATTTACCGCATGTGAAGAAATATGTTACCTTAATTAAATTTCAACCGTTAGATGAAATAGAATGGACGGGCACCGTAAAATTTCCCTCCTACGTTTTTTGTTAACTAATTGTACGTACTATATCCTATTTTATAGAGATGGGTACGGTACTTTAACAGACTCATCATATATAGTACTGAATTTGGTGATGAATACTATAATACTTATTATATATACAAGTTATAATAAGAATTTTGAGGAGGAGTTTTATTAACTTGAGAGCGAACGGGTACTAAATTTGAACCGTTAATCAATATGATCCAACAAATCAGATTATGTAATATCTATTTGTTGGCGGAAAAAAATCCCGTCAGTAGTAGGGTGAGGATCACGGATCCCAAAGACAACCTCGAGGCCTGCATAAGCGAAGCTCTCCGACGCTGGCACTGCGCTACGAGGCGGTCGCCCCGAAGTACCAAGCGTGTCCCAAGACAAAGGCCTTCGTGAGGACTCGAGGCCTCCGCAGGCGTCCCGAAGACAGTCACAGGGGAAGCTTCGCACAGGACTCTTTGGGCCTCGGTTACCTTCGGAAGACAACCACTAAAGCAAGATGCGACGCCTATAGTGTCGGGTGGCTCCTGTTGGATGGGACGTGAGCGTCCTGTAGCCATCGAGTCGTGACCGAGCACATGTCAGGGCCAGGCGTGTGCCGTCATTCCAACTAGACATTTGCCCTACTCGGGCAGGTGTACAAACTAGTACCGTTGTATCCCTATGAAATCCGGTATACATGGTCTGTAGTGACGAATGTAACTCGGGGGTTAAAGGGTACTTTCGTCGTAGGGCCCTTCCTATAAATACCCTTCCCTGGTATTGTATAGAGAAGACTAAAAGAAAAGAATGCAGCAGCCTTATAGAGTTATTATCCCTCTCGAGACGCTCTGCGAGGACTAAGCCAGTTCATCTAGCTTCGACTACACTCCAAATTACCCAAACCTCCCGGCGTAACCTTTTACGCCAACACCATTAATATTTGTCTGCTTAAAGAATGGTAACTCTACTACTCTAGTGGTGGAAGGATATTTTTATACTTTCATATCAAAATAGCAAAAAAATATAGTGGCAACCGACCGACAGGAGCTATGGTGAGGCTAGCCCCTTTGGCAAGCTGGGGCCACCTGGTGCGATGCGGCCGCTTGGAGCGGTCTGGGGTGGCGCGGTGTAGGCAGAGGGCTGATGGGGCCTAAAGGGGTGAGGCTGGTGGGGCGGCATGGGAGCGTGGGATCTTCATTAGCTTGTTGCGGCGACATGCTCCATCTAAATACTCTTTTTGTAATCATATCTTTTCTAAATTAATGGTTATATATAATTTGATACCGAATTAAGATCAAATCATCACTCAAAACATATATACACACGAATTTAAATATGTATAATGTATCTATATCATCTTAACTGTGCGTGATAGCCAAACATCCTCATTTTTATTATCCATCTTATATTTCGTTCAGTCGCTCGTAAAATGCACCCTTGTGCCACGACCGATCTATTGCTAATAAATGCCAGGGCATCCGCGGTAAATCGTAGTGCAGTAAATTCGGGCTTTTCGTAGGCCAGAAATTTCGATTCGGAATTCGATATGGGCCGTACTAAATTGCGTAAACTTGCGTACACGACGGGGCCAAGCTCTGACTGTGGACGAGGGCGGTGAGAAACTGGGATGCCTCTCAACATGCTGCTGTCAGAAACATAGAACAACGAACTCATCGTACGTAGGGCAGTGCATGCTCCACCTTCAATTCGAACGCCCATTCCACTATCCACCATTCGTATTCAGTTTTCACCAACCTCTGGCTCGCCCAATTGTGATGTGTCCACAATCGTTTTCCTCATCTCCACTCAAAATTCCAGCCTTCTCGAGTTCTCGGCCGGCTCGATCCAAAGACAAATATTTGCAGCTTCCGTACTCACGTACTATAGTTCCAGAAGAAAAAAAGTGTACACATAGCTGGGATGTTCGATCTCGTCCCGTTCTTTACGTGTGGCCAGCAAGAGGCCCAGACAAGATGGCCAAACATGTGAGCTAGCTGTTGATTCCCGGCTTCATCGTTCGTACGTTTTCCGTGCAAGCACGTTGTTTTCCTCCTCACCATCGAATGCGCCGCCGCTCACGTACCGGTTTGAATGAATCGTCTGGTCAGTCCACAGATTCGTACCGCGGCGTACGAGCACAGAGGGAGATTGGGAAAAAACGGTAGCAGTGTATGTATGTGCCGAACTGAACGCGAGCGTTGACGCGCTATTTCCGAACCGGACACGCATGCCGTTTAAACCCTGTGCCCCTCGCCAGCGGTGTAGAACGAACGAATGGCCGGGCGTATCGGCGTCGTAGTACGTACGCGAGCGGCAGCGGCAGCGGCAGCGGCAGCTATGGGCAGAATGTGTACCTCGTGCAGCCGCAGCCCGCGCGGCGATCGGCGACCCGGCGCGGCGTGCCCCGCGTGCGTAATGCGTGGCGTGTGCGTACGTATGGTACGTGTGGCCCCCGGGAGGCTGGCCGGTGGATCCATACGTGGGCCGCCCGCGACGGAACAAAATTTGGCGAGTTTGGTCTACTATTTAAATTAGTATAAATTTGCTCAACTTTTTAAAAACGATAACAAAATTTTTGATATATGTTAATTTTTTATTATAAATTTGGTAAAACTTAAACTAGTTTAACATAATAAAAGGTACAGTTATTTTGCAAACGGCTGTATTGAAACACTAGTCTACTGATATTTTGGCGGGAATTGGCTACACATCAACCACCCCGATATCTTCTGTTAATTATTTTTAGTCAATCGTTCCGGTGCTCATGATTCTACCATGAATGACCAAGTAAGCTCTCTCTCTCTCTCCCTCTCTCTCTCTCCCTCTCTCTCTCTCCCTCTCTCTCTCTCTCTCTCTCTTCATTGGTTCAAATAAATAGCCAACGAGTTCCGTGGCCGCTCTCGCTGTCGGAGCCGCCGCCGTCGGCTGACGCCCCCTAACTAGAAGATTTCGGTTTCCATTTATTTGTCATTAAATTCGTTCGTTTGGAGCATAAATTTATTTCACCACAGAGTCAAACCATCTATTGATGAATTTCAAATGGGCGCTAACGGGAGGCAACTTTTTTCAACTATCCCGTCTTGGAGTTATATATCAAGATCCTGTCTTCGATTCATGTCGATCGATTTCCATAGGGGGTTCTTCCACAATTTTCGTATTTGTTATGAATTACATGATGAATACCGGACATGCTTCTCGTCAATGTGATAAATTGGTACACGTAATCTGAGTTCCTGCATGGGTGTAACTTGGTCGACTGATGGATCAGTTCTTCACACAGAACTGCAAAATGTTTATCCACAAAAAAAACTTGGACGAAATCAAATGAATATTTGTCTCCTACTTCGGCTACACTGATTAGTTCCATCTCTTGTATCGGACGAGGACAATGGCTCTCAATCAGACACCTGCGAGAATTTTTTTTTAAATAAATAAATAAATATGTATGTACAATTGAAAATTTTGCAAAAGTAGAAGTGTCAATTGGATGTCACGTCAGTTCCGGTCGGTCCGATTAGAGCTGATGTGACAGAATCTGATAGGGGCAGCATTCAGTCGGTACTTGCAAGTACCGACTAGAGCTGATGTGGGTAAGTGCCGATCGCATGCTACTTCTATAATTTTTTGATATGGGCATACAAATTTGATTTTTTTTTTTAAAAAAAAATAAAAAAATCCATGCAAGATGCCACGAATTGAAATGATATTTGGGCCCTTTTCTTATAGGAGAATGGATGAACGTGCCCCGAGATGGAATGGGCCGTGTTTGCTGGATGGCAAAGGCCCTGTATAGCATCCGTAGCTGAATGTTCGGGTAATCGGGTTACAAGATTTTCCTCTATCTTGGTAAAGTGTTACAGGCAACTGGGAGGCATGAGGATGCCGGAGACCGTGCCATCCGCGTGCTGGCACGTCGCCTCCGCCGGCTTGCCGCCGTCGAATGTGAGCTTGATGTCCTCCAGGCCGAGCCCGCTGCAGGGGTTGCTCGCGCTGCAGTCGAACTTGATCGCCACCTGAGACGCCGACGACCCCTGGATGTCGTTGTACGTCACGTCGGTGATCTTCACGTCGGAGCTCTGCGAGGAACAAACTTCTAGTTAGACCTTGGAGAGCAAGAGCTAGTGCCTGATTGATCGGCGGCGCCGACGGGCGCACGCACCTGGTGGGGGCAACCCTGGCCGCCGTGGTTGGGGCAATAGTTCTGATCGATGATAATGGGGTTGCGCACGTCGCGCATGAGCGCGTGCTCGAAGACGACGCCGCGCACGTACGCGCCGGAGCGCACCGCCCGCCCCCACGTCTTGATCCGCAGCCCGTTCTCCGTGCCGACGAACACTGCGACGCTCACCGTCACGTTCTCCACGCCCCTCTCCTCGCTCTCCTTCCCCAAGCTCCCGATGCTGCAACGCAACCAATTCACCATGAGATTGCTTGCATAGTTGCATGCGTACACGTACGTACTCCTAAGTAACTTGCTCACCTTACGCCGTGGCCGGGGCCGCAGCTGACATGCTGGACGCGAAGGTTGGATGTGCCGGGGCCAACGGAGATGCAGTCGTCGCCGGTCTGGATGCTGGCGCCGGTGATGGTGACCGACGACGACGACTGCACGTGGATGCCGTCCGTGTTGGGGCTGCTCTCCGGCGCGATGATTCTGGCGTCCTGCACCGTCACGCCATCGCACCCGTCGATCACGACGTGGTACAGCTCGCTGTTCACCGACTTGACGCCGCTGATCACCACGTCCCTCGAGTTCCTCACCGTCACCGACTGCACGCCACGCGCCACGTCGATTAACAATGATGTATTTTTTTCGTAAAGATATGGAGTAGTACTAGAACAACTCGTTACGTACGGTTGCGCCGTCCGGGCAGCCGCCATTGCCGGCCGCCTTGCACGCCCACAGCGAGTCGCCGCGGCCGTCGAACGTGCCACCGGACACGGTCAGGCCGTCGAGGTGCTTGAACACGATCCACTCCCCGCCGGTGAAACCGGACGGCGCAACAAGCGTGCCATCGATCTGAACCGTTGTCCTGCCAACGCACGGGCCAGCGAAGGCCACGTGGCTGACCAAGAACTCGCCGTTCGGCACGTACACGTTTGCCCCCTGCTCCGGCGACCGGCATGCGGCGGACCAGGCGGCCGCCAACGCCTGGGTGGCGTCAGTCCGGCCGTCGGCCCTCGCCCCGAACCTCTGAATATTGTACTCTGCCCCTGCTGCTGCAGCTGCAGCTAACACTGACAGATGCATGCAGCACAAGAGCACCAAGACAACACGGGAGGCCATGTGTGAATCAAACACCGGTTATTATCAGATCGCTGCATCTATCAAACTATCTACTACGCCATTTATAGAGCTCGATCACCTACAAGATTCCGGTGACCGTCACGTAACGGCCTCCCTCCCCGGAATTCTGGCGAGATTGCAGTAACAAAGTCCATCCATGTTCGTAGCTAGCGTCAGAAATTCAGCTGGGCAGTGCATATATACAGCATCCAGCAAAGTCGACAGTGGGGTTCGGCCAGGAGATTGCTTGAGCAGTCGGGCTCGATCGATCCATCAGCCGAAACTTCAGCTTAGCTTGGCTTAGCTGCTGCGGGTCACATGACAAGTTCAGGAGCGAGATAGCGATCTGGGCTTGTCGTCGCGTGCAGATGCAGGAGACAGGAGGCAAGAAACGGGGGGGGGGGGGGGGGGGGGGGGGGGGAGTGTAGCGAAGCTTTCTTGCTTCCCATCGCCGTCTAGTCGTGTGCGTTGATTGATCAGCGCAGCGACCGTGGAGTTAACCATCTTGGAACCCTATTTGTAGGTGTGTGTGGACTTAGTGTTGAGCAGTTGGCCAGTTATGTTTGGTTGTTTTGTGGAGAAGCAAGGGGCAGGATATAGACACTCGTGTGAGTGAATCTTAAAACTGCCACCAGATTCTTGCCTGTTTCTGAATCTACCAAATTTGTCGATTGTTAAATCATGATGTCGACAGTATATACTATTAGCAGAGAGAACAATAATGCTTTCCAATCTAATCCAAGATGGAAAAAAATACAGATTTAGACCTTTCTAAAGAGATTAACACCCTACATAAAATTTTTGTATTTATATGATCTAACTAGCTGTAAGATTTGATTCCTTATTGTGTCTAGCTTGATATTGCGATATTCGATGCCCTTAAATTTCTGGCTCCAACTTATATATATGTGATCATGTCCCCTCCATTGATTTTATAGTTGGGCCTCTTCAAACTGGACCGAAAGCCCGGCAACTTAAGCATGGACCGGATAACATCGCACAAACAGAACTGAACGGAAGCTTATTAATGGAATCGTTTATGTGTGGCTTGATCTGTGTAGGAACCGATTGATCAGAATTCAGGAGCGGAGATGCAGCAAGCAGACGACGTGGTGTTGCCGAAAGTCTGAAACCTCAAGCTCGAACAGTTCGGTCTACTGACTTTCAGAGCAGACGCCAGCACAAGTGCACGCACCCGTCAGAGTGCACGGCTCATTAACTGTAAACCGAAAACCTGTCCTTCCTCCTGTGGACTCGCCCAAGTCGCAGGTCCTTCGAAATGCACAAGAGAACAGCCGCTGGAGTTGCTTAATAATCGGTCCCAACTATTCTGCGGGTCCAACGGGTACAGTGGTGAGCAGTTCATGCCTTGATGGAATTATCATCAAGGGGCATTTCTTCTTTTCTGGATGAGAGTGTTAGGAACTTAGGATGCTGTCTTCGTTTGGAGCAGGACCATCCATCGTCAATGGTCATTATCTTTGCCTTTTGACTGAACCGAGAATTAAGCAAAGTTGTATGTGGGAGTAGACAGTAGACTGAAACAGTTCGGGTACTTTTATCAAATAAAATTCCTTTGTTTTTAATATAATTACAGTACTGAGTAATCTTCAGTTCCTCGCTTTTTTTATCAACATTCAAAACCGTGAACTGGTGTATGAAGTGAGACTTTGAGAGTAACTGAAAGCTGGTACCACCATGCAAGAACCTTTTGGGGGGACTGTGGATGACGAGCTTTTGAACCATCAGTATTTCATCTGAACTTCGTCCTTGGATCTATTTATTGCTCTGCTTGCATTTCCAGGGAAATGATCCATCAGACGTACCTGCCGTTGGGGCTGTTCCTGCAGTACTCGACTTTAAGAACAGAAATTTATGGAACTCTGTTCAAACTTTTGTAGCCTGCCATCGTTTGGTTTGAAGATCTATTTTTTTACTAAACAGTTGGTGGTTGAAATGAACAAATCCAATGCTAAAAGCATTGTTTATATTTTTTAGAGAAATGAGCAGCAACACTTCTGCAAGATCTGCAGTGATGAAAGAAAGTAAGTCTCTTTAGCCTTTTACATGCTCAGATGATGAGATTCAGTGACTTGCTAGGGAAGCACATGCAAGCCACTCGATCCATTTGGATTATTTTTCTTGTGTTTTTTCTTAAGCAGGTACAGATTAGAAACGCTGCTGCCCCTGTTCCAGTTCAAGCGTTCAACCTAACCTGTCTGACCTGACGCTAGGCGCCAAAATCTAGCTCTGGAAGCCAACATCCATGATCCATCACGTCACATCTTGCTTGATAACACGGCAAATGTAGCAGGAGCACGCCATTAACAGAAAGAATGGAAGAGGCTAAAAAACTTGGCGCGCAAAAGCATTTTCACAGATTATACAGTAGTGTACTATAACTACACTGTAGTAGTGTACAGATTGCATAATCTATTCTCGTCCAATATTGACAAGAGATGTGCAGGAGCAGGACTGCAGGCCGTTTTCAGGACCGGCTTGCTCGGTCAAGCCGAATAATGGCGGGTTTTGACCCGGAGCTACTGTATATGGGTCGGACCAGACGATCGACGACTCGAGGAGGGAAGGGAAGACGAAGAGCAACCGGTGAAAAAAGGCTGTAAAAGCTCGCGGCCATGGACTCGGACTCATCGAATGCGAGCTGCATATGCTTCGTCTGGTTGCACTGCACTGCACTGCAATTTTTCAGAGACGCTGTTGCTCACTCACACTCACAGTCACAGGCGTCAGTTCCCGTCTCGCAGAGGCAGAGCCACTCGTCGAGTGGAGCAGGCTGCAGGCAGCTGCACCTCCCTCCTTTGCTGCCCATTCCACCGTCTCTTTGAAAGCGAAGCTAGTGGATGTTTTTGCAGACTTTTGTGAAGCTTCTGTGAGGCCCTGAAATTTTTTTTGGCCCCAGAATGGAGATGATTCTCACGTGCCTTTCCCAGGTTTGGTGTTCATTGAGTAGTCCCATGGGCTGGGCACCAAGATTAGATACTAGTTGGCTTCAACTTTGTGACACTAGTCATAAGGATCGATCATGAGGTGATGAGTTATAAACATCATCTTTTTCCTGCAAAGCCAATGTATCTTCTCCGAGCAAAAATCCAGAAATGTTGACATCTGGGAGACGTTTCGGAGCACACGTACGTGCTTGGTTGGACACGTGCAGGACGACATCAATCCACTTTGCTTAATTTGCTGGTAATAAGTTGTTGGGTGCGTGCTATAGTTTATGGACACTAGGCGCACCATGATTAACAAGGCGAGATGGTAAGCTGTGCCCATCTCTCGGAACGTTGACAACTTGACATGGCTACACCCACCGATTATTATTCACAGGTTTTTCAGAGCAGATCAGGGCGCGCTCGCCGCCGGCGACACCACGTCGCGAGAAGGCATCGGGCTGCTGCCGCGTACGCACGCGCCTGTCCTCGCGCAAGCACGGTCCGTGCGGCGCACGCGAGAACCGGGCCGAGGAGCCCAAGTGGCCGAAGCCGCCGTGGCATCACGCCGCAAACACCGCCGAAACGAGGAAGAAACTCGCAAAAACCCAAGCTTTTTTTAAACCTCGCACACCTCCACCGCTCCTGTTTAAAAGCCACCGCCATCCCCCACCCACCAGCACCAAACGCCCTCCGCCAGAGAACGGCTAGCTGACGAGCGACGAGGCCACATCCTCGCCCCACCCGCGAACAGAGCAAGCGGTAGCACCGACGCGCGCACATGAAGGTCCTCCGGCTGCTCGCTGCGCGGCGGTTCCGACGCCGAGCTGTGTTGACGATCACGGCGACGGCGCCGGCCACGCCGTCCGGCGGCTACGGGGAGGACGAGGGCCCGTTCTTCGACCTCGACCTCTCGTGCTGCTCGGCACCCACGTCGAGCGCCGAGTCGGGGTCCGAGTCGGAGGACTCGTGCGCCGGCGAGTCGAGCTTCGTCATCTCGCTGCAGCGGAGCCGCTCCGCGTCGCCGTCCTGCGAGCGGGCCTTCTACGTCGTGGGTGGCGGAGGGCGGGCGGTGCCGGCGCTCCTCAAGTTCTGCGCGTCCGAGCCGAGCGATGCTGCGTCGCGGTACGGCGGCGCCAGCAGTCGCGGCAAGCTGCGCACATTCAGCTTTGGGTCCACCAAGGTCGCGTTGTACGGCGGCCGTGCCAGCTTCTCCCGGAGCTCCAACAGCGTGCGCTCCGCCAGGTTCTTCACCACGTTCGGCTACGGCTTTCTTGCTTCCCATCGCCGTCTAGTCGTGTGCGTTGATTGATCAGCGCAGCGACCGTGGAGTTAACCATCTTGGAACCCTATTTGTAGGTGTGTGTGGACTTAGTGTTGAGCAGTTGGCCAGTTATGTTTGGTTGTTTTGTGGAGAAGCAAGGGGCAGGATATAGACACTCGTGTGAGTGAATCTTAAAACTGCCACCAGATTCTTGCCTGTTTCTGAATCTACCAAATTTGTCGATTGTTAAATCATGATGTCGACAGTATATACTATTAGCAGAGAGAACAATAATGCTTTCAGAGCAGACGCCAGCACAAGTGCACGCACCCGTCAGAGTGCACGGCTCATTAACTGTAAACCGAAAACCTGTCCTTCCTCCTGTGGACTCGCCCAAGTCGCAGGTCCTTCGAAATGCACAAGAGAACAGCTGCTGGGTTGCTTAATAGTTAATAATCGGTCCCAACTATTCTGCGGGTCCAACGGGTACAGTGGTGAGCAGTTCATGCCTTGATGGAATTATCATCAAGGGGCATTTCTTCTTCTCTGGATGAGAGTGTTAGGAACTTAGGATGCTGTCTTCGTTTGGAGCAGGACCATCCATCGTCAATGGTCATTATCTTTGCCTTTTGACTGAACCGAGAATTAAGCAAAGTTGTATGTGGGAGTAGACAGTAGACTGAAACAGTTCGGGTACTTTTGTACTGTGGTTACAGCATTTTATCGAATAAAATTCCTTTGTTTTTAATATAATTACAGTACTGAGTAATCTTCAGTTCCTCGCTTTTTTTATCAACATTCAAAACCGTGAACTGGTGTATGAAGTGAGACTTTGAGAGTAACTTGTTGGAATTTAGCTCTCGGGGAGGAGAGGGGGACCGAGTCCCTCTCCTCCCTGGAACTCGGACTCAGTCAAAACAAAACCCCTGGTCTTTAGGCACCCTGATCGGGGGTGCCCCAACCGATTGGTTGAAGGGCCCCTGGCGCACAGCACTATATAAGAAGGGGAGGACAGTGCACAAGAGGTTGATGTTCGTGTGCAAAGTCACCCCAAAACCCTAAACCGATCTATGGGAGTGCTGGAGCGTCGGGAAGCCCCCTTCACCGCCGTTCACAGGAATCCGACGCCACAGCACCCTGGCCATGGCGTCCTCCTCTTCATCAAGCAAACTCAGAGGTAACCCTAAGCACCCTGCTAGACCTAGACCTAGAGATCCCTAAGAACCCTAAGTTCTATCAATGGTATCAGAGCTTTGCTAGTGCTCTAGGCTAGTTAGGGGTAAGGGTGGCATCGGGTCCCTTGACCCGGGCCACCGCCGCACTAAAAACCCTAAGAAATCCCGGCTATGACGCCTCTGTGAACCACTGTGAACACCTCTGCATAGCCCGCTACGAAACCCTAAGAACCCCCTCAGATCCCCTATCCAAACCCCTAAGAACAAGCTCCTGTTTCGGCAATAAAATTCACAGAAGGGAGAAATCAGTAGGGGGATTAGGGTTAGGGCGAAACCCTAACACTAACCCGAGCGCAGTAAGCCTCTGGATCGGTCGGAGAAGAACAAAAAAAAAAGGAGGGGCTCAAATCCGAAGGTTAGGGTTAGGGTTTTCACCCTAACCCTAACCCTAAACTAAGAAGAAGGGGCGTCGGTTTTCTCACTGTCGTCCTCGCCGGAGACCGCTCTGCGCCGCCGCTCGCCGGAGTGCGTGTCGCCGGCCGAGTGCTCGCCGCCGCGAACCGCCTCGACGGAGTGCCGCTCACCCTCGGGTGAGCGCGCGCACCGGCGAGCGGGCCCGCGACGGCGCTCTCCGCCACTCAGCCACCCGCCTCGCGCCGCTGCTCGCACGGCCGCCGGCTGCCGGCCAACGCCGCGCGCCACGGGCCGCCGCTGCTCTGCGCCGCTGCGCGCGCTGGGGTGCCGGGGGTGGGGAATGCTCCTAGGGTTAGGGTTTCGGCGCAGCGGGGAGTTTTATTCGGGCGCCGATCGCGCGCGGCCGTCGGATTTGATCCGACGGCCAGCGTTGATCGGGCCGTTTTCGGCCCAGGCGGGGGCGTGAATTCGCGGCCCAGGCCCAGGTTGCGGCCTGGGTGCGCGCGCGGGCGAAGGGGAGCTGTGGGCCGGGCTGTTTGAGCTGTTGGGCCGGACTGTTTTGGTTCAGTGGGCTGAAATTTTTAGCACAAGTACGGGCCAAAATTGTTTTCTTATTTTCCAGGATTTTCTGAATTAGCTTTTCAATTAAGTATTATCTGGAAATTCAGAAAAATGCCCAAAATTAAGAAAAGATAAGTTATCTACGGGTAGAAATTTTGTATAATTTGTTCAGACTTGTTAATTTTATTATGTATTTTTTCAGCAATTCTAAGCACTTTTATGATATTTTCTTTATTAAATTTGGTCTGAGGACTATATTTAATTAAGGAATATTATTTTAGAATTTATGTTTAAGTTTAAATTTCAGAAATTCATTACTATTTTAATCAGTGTACTAATTAAGATTAAGTATTCCGCTGTGCATATACTGTTTAAAATAAGTAATGTATTAATTATGATTAAGTATTCCGGTGTGCATACACTATTTAAAATTACTCAGTAATTTTGTGTTCTGAATTTCAAAGCATTTTAGTATTTTTGTGATATTTATTAAATTTAGTCTAAGGACTATATTTAATTGAAGAATATCTATTAGGAATTTTGTTTAAGTTTGAATTCAGAATTTTAATTACTATTTTAAGCAGTGTATTAATTAGTTTTAAGACTTCCGCTGTGAATGCACTGTTTATAAGTTTAGTACCATGTTGTAAATTCAGAATTTTTATTACTGATTAAGCAGTGTATTAATTAGTTTTAAGACTTCCGCTGCGAATACACTGTTTCAAGATTAGTACCATGTTCATCCTATCAATTAAGCAGCATTTATTCTGTCAATTAAATTTGAACCAACGAGATAATTTAATTTGGCATTGTAAATACTGTATTTGTTAACATAGTGATTTTATCTCCTGACCAACGTTGGTGATGAAATTACTATGGTTCAGTTGAATTGATTCTATTTCTGCCCAACGGTGATGTAGAATTAATTCGTCTTTTAAGTATTAAGGGTATCACATGTTAATTTTGACCAACGTTAAATTTTCATGTATCATATTATATCTGTTATAATATATATTTTGATAATGTTCCTTATTAGAAATTTGCTAAGTCATATCTCCGGCATTGAGTCTCTCAATTGTGAGAACTACGGTTCCCGGAGATGAGATATTAAGATAGCGATTGTGCTAAAGGACATAGATCTTGCTTTAATGCTTGATTGTCTAACTAAGCGTGCGAAGCCCGTGATCTGAGAGGATGAAAGCCAAGAGGCTTTTGTCATAAGGTTACGTAACTTCGCCGAAATAAGAATAAAATAAGACATATAGTACTGAAGGAAATCAGTGGAAACACAAAATGTATTATGATTAAGAGCTCCTTTATGGAGCTAATTAGGGGTTCTATCCCACATCGTGATACTGCAAAGAGTATCTGAAAGTGACTTTTCTAAGGCGTATGCTAGCACGCTTATTAAGAAAAGTTTAATAAGTTTTTGCGACATGGTTTTCAAAGCTGAAACCCATGAATAAAGAGCTCGATGCGGACGTTATCGTCCAAATTTTATTATGACGTCACACTAAGTTTTCTGATCATTTTGTGATCAACTACAACTTACAGCGAGAGTGTTGGAGTTTGTAGATACTGATTTCAAACTATGTATAAGAATTAAGAAAGCACACAATGATTTAGGTCATAATGTGCAACACAAATAAAGGGGAAGAAGCATTATAAGACTTGTTCTAATGATGCTAAGGACTCCTCTTATAAGCTCACATAAAGGAACATGATGTCCTGAAGGGCATGTACAAACATGTAAGGAGAAACTCCACATGAAGGAATATGTGGAGTTCCCAAAATGGATGAACAAGAATGGTAATAGACGAATTTTCGCACTTAGAAATAAAGTCTTTAGTCTTGTTTTTGAGCATGACAAACTTTATTTATTTTATCATCTGAGAATAATGATAAGATCAAAAGAATTGATGACGTATTTTCGAAATTATGGCACTATCTAATGGACCATATTTCGAGGGGGAGGATTGAACGTTTAGTCAATTCTTCCGCTTTAGTTAGACTGAGCTTCAAGCATATATTGCATTAAGATAAATACGTCAAATAAATTAAGTAAGACGCGAAATTAAGTTTAATGATTGTAGTAATTTTATCTCCTGACCAACGTTGGTGATAATGTTATTATATTTTAGTTCAATTGATTTTAATTCTGCCCAACGGTGATTTAGAATTAATTGATTAACATTTATCCAATCTAAGAGGGATCAGATCATAGCGATCAGATCATTAGTTGCTATGGATAAATTTAAGATGTTTTTAAGGTTGATTCTTATATCAGCATGATCTAAAGTCTAAGAAGGGTAAGATCTGACCGTGTTGCGGTCAATATACCCCGTATGGCCGATTTCTTGAACTCTTTTGCAAGGTTCTATGGAAAATGGCAAAATAGCCCGGTATTTTATACCGGGTGTATCTTAGCTAAATAGAGTGGCTATAAGGTGCACTCGCACTTCAGTGGACATATTAAGTAGTATGGTAAGTTATTCCACTCTACCGATTAATTTGTGGATGGAGGCATTCAAACCACCATTCATAATTTTAATTGGATCCTTAATAAGTATGTGCCTAAAAGCACCATAAGGATATATTTTAACCCAAATGTTAATAAGTTAAAGTCCTAAGACATTAAGTTGTCAATTTTATTGATTTCAAAGATAAGACTAAGTGATCTCGTTTTGTAATGTCCTAACAGACATGTTAAGTTTGTAGAAACGAGATATGCATTTTTAGAAGATGCTTTAATCAGGGGGAGCACGGTACTTAGAGAAATTAATCTTGAAGAGAAGTGGGTTAGTGAATCCACTCCTATGATTCAAGAACAATTTTCTATGTACCTATGGTAGTATCCTTTTGTCCAACACTTGAGTTTGGACCTTCATTAGCGACATCTATTGTACATGAGGCTTCTGTTGTTCAGGAATCTGCATTTCTAGATGATGTTAATGAAGAAATAAAGGAACAACTCTCTAACTTAGTACATAATGTGCCAACTCAGATAAGAAGCAGATTAAATGAGACATTTTGTATGTCTTATTTAAGGATTCTTTAAGAATCATTAAGGCACATTATGACTTAGAACTGCATCAGATAGATATAAAGACGACATTTTCAATAAGTTTTAAATGAGAATGTCTATATGAAAGGAAATTTTAATATACCGTTTTATCTAAGTCCAATGGACTTAATAAGTTTTTTTTGGTAAGGGTATCTGAAATTTAAATTAGACTATTAGAAATTTTGGGTTTTTAAGAATAATGTAGAGGACAATTGTGTTTGTGCTAAGTTTAAGAATGGGGGATTTATTTTCCCAGTTTAGCATGTGGATGACATTCTGTTTGCAAGTGGTAATGTCCATCTAATATTAGAAACTAAGAATTATTGTCCTCTCATTTGACATTAAATATCTTGGAGAAATTTTCCTATGTGTTAGGGTTAGGGATTCTCTAAGATATCATTAAGGGGGTATTAAGACTATCATATACGGCATACTAGAAGATATAGTGATAAAGTATATAGTATGCATGCGTATAACCTATCGCCTGATCCGATAGTCAAGGGTGATAAGTTGGGTACTTTTAGTATCCCAGGAACCAATATGAGATCGATCGAATGAGATTGGTTCCATATGCTTCTGCTGTCGGAAGCCAATGTATGCTCAATTATGTATTCGCCCTGACTAAGTTTATACCACCGGAATGCTTGGCAGATATCAGAAATCCAGAAATAGATCGCTGGATTAAATTAAGAAAGCCTTGAGATTTATATAAGGCACAATGACCTCATGCTAATGTATGAAAGATTAAATAACCTAGCAATTGCGGGTTATTCAAAATTAAGACCTTGCGAGATGAGTGAATGCTAAGTAGTCCACATTAAGTTGTGTATTCACACTCGCAAAGGGAGTTGTGTCGTGGAAAAGCTCCAAACAAACTGTGACGGCATCTTCCATGATGTATGCCGAGTTTGTAGTATGATATGAGGTCACCGGACAGGCACTATGTTTTAAGAAACTAATTCCGGTTTTAAGAGTGGTTGACAGCATTTTAAAACCACTTAAGTTATACCGTGACAATGAGTCAACAGTATATTTCTCCTATAACAACAAGTAGTGTGTTGCTGCCAAACACATCTAAGTTAAGTGTTATATTGTTGAGGAGAGAATCCAAGATCAAATGAAAAGTAGAGCATATAAGTACCAAGCGAACGCTTGCGGATCCGCTCATAAAAGGCTTACCTCCCACTGTGTTCAGAGAACACTTAGTCGACATGGGTTTAAGGAAAGCCTATGATCTATGGATTTATAAGAGCCCAAAATGAGTTGAGAAACTGTTTCAAAATGGAAATGTGCATTGTAGTTGTTGAGTCATATAGTACGTAACTGACTATTATGATGCAGCATACTCTATGCATTGATCTATAATGGAATAGGTGTAATGTTAAGTTAAGTTAAGAACTAAGTCGAGATCTAGGGGGGAGAATGTTGGAATTTAGCTCTCGGGGAGGAGAGGGGGACCGAGTCCCTCTCCTCCCTGGAACTCGGACTCAGTCAAAACAAAACCCCTGGTCTTTAGGCACCCTGATCGGGGGTGCCCCAACCGATTGGTTGAAGGGCCCCTGGCGCACAACACTATATAAGAAGGGGAGGACAGTGCACAAGAGGTTGATGTTCGTGTGCAAAGTCACCCCAAAACCCTAAACCGATCTATGGGAGTGCTGGAGCGTCGGGAAGCCCCCTTCACCGCCGTTCACAGGAATCCGACGCCACAGCACCCTGGCCATGGCGTCCTCCTCTTCATCAAGCAAACTCAGAGGTAACCCTAAGCACCCTGCTAGACCTAGACCTAGAGATCCCTAAGAACCCTAAGTTCTATCATAACTGAAAGCTGGTACCACCATGCAAGAACCTTTTGGGGGGACTGTGGATGACGAGCTTTTGAACCATCAGTATTTCATCTGAACTTCGTCCTTGGATCTATTTATTGCTCTGCTTGCATTTCCAGGGAAATGATCCATCAGACGTACCTGCCGTTGGGGCTGTTCCTGCAGTACTCGACTTTAAGAACAGAAATTTATGGAACTCTGTTCAAACTTTTGTAGCCTGCCATCGTTTGGTTTGAAGATCTATTTTTTTTACTAAACAGTTGGTGGTTGAAACTTGAAATGAACAAATCCAATGCTAAGAGCATTGTTTATATTTTTATGTAGATTTTTTTTAGAGAAATGAGCAGCAACACTTCTGCAAGATCTGCAGTGATGAAAGAAAGTAAGTCTCTTTAGCCTTTTACATGCTCAGATGATGAGATTCAGTGACTTGCTAGGGAAGCACATGCAAGCCACTCGATCCATTTGGATTATTTTTCTTGTGTTTTTTCTTAAGCAGGTACAGATTAGAAACGCTGCTGCCCCTGTTCCAGTTCAAGCGTTCAACCTAACCTGTCTGACCTGACGCTAGGCGCCAAAATCTAGCTCTGGAAGCCAACATCCATGATCCATCACGTCACATCTTGCTTGATAACACGGCAAATGTAGCAGGAGCACGCCATTAACAGAAAGAATGGAAGAGGCTAAAAAAACTTGGCGCGCAAAAGCATTTTCACAGATTATACAGTAGTGTACTATAACTACACTGTAGTAGTGTACAGATTGCATAATCTATTCTCGTCCAATATTGACAAGAGATGTGCAGGAGCAGGACTGCAGGCCGTTTTCAGGACCGGCTTGCTCGGTCAAGCCGAATAATGGCGGGTTTTGACCCGGAGCTACTGTATATGGGTCGGACCAGACGATCGACGACTCGAGGAGAGAAGGGAAGACGAAGAGCAACCGGTGAAAAAAGGCTGTAAAAGCTCGCGGCCATGGACTCGGACTCATCGAATGCGAGCTGCATATGCTTCGTCTGGTTGCACTGCACTGCACTGCAATTCTTCAGAGACGCTGTTGCTCACTCACACTCACAGTCACAGGCGTCAGTTCCCGTCTCGAAGAGGCAGAGCCACTCGTCGAGTGGAGCAGGCTGCAGGCAGCTGCAGCTCCCTCCTTTGCTGCCCATTCCACCGTCTCTTTGAAAGCGAAGCTAGTGGATGTTTTTGCAGACTTTTGTGAAGCTTCTGTGAGGCCCTGAATTTTTTTTTTTGGCCCCAGAATGGAGATGATTCTCACGTGCCTTTCCCAGGTTTGGTGTTCATTGAGTAGTCCCATGGGCTGGGCACCAAGATTAGATACTAGTTGGCTTCAACTTTGTGACACTAGTCATAAGGATCGATCATGAGGTGATGAGTTATAAACATCATCTTTTTCCTGCAAAGCAAATGTATCTTCTCCGAGCAAAAATCCAGAAATGTTGACATCTGGGAGACGTTTCGGAGCACACGTACGTGCTTGGTTGGACACGTGCAGGACGACATCAATCCACTTTGCTTAATTTGCTGGTAATAAGTTGTTGGTGCGTGCTATAGTTTATGGACACTAGGCGCTCCATGATTAACAAGGCGAGATGGTAAGCAGTGCCCATCTCTCGGAACGTTGACAACTTGACATGGCCACACCCACCGATTATTATTCACAGGTTTTTCAGAGCAGATCAGGGCGCGCTCGCCGCCGGCGACACCACGTCGCGAGAAGGCATCGGGCTGCTGCCGCGTACGCACGCGCCTGTCCTCGCGCAAGCACGGTCCGTGCGGCGCACGCGAGAACCGGGCCGAGGAGCCCAAGTGGCCGAAGCCGCCGTGGCATCACGCCGCAAACACCGCCGAAACGAGGAAGAAACTCGCAAAAACCCAAGCTTTTTTTAAACCTCGCACACCTCCACCGCTCCTGTTTAAAAGCCACCGCCATCCCCCACCCACCAGCACCAAACACCCTCCACCAGAGAACGGCTAGCTGACGAGCGACGAGGCCACATCCTCGCCCCACCCGCGAACAGAGCAAGCGGTAGCACCGACGCGCGCACATGAAGGTCCTCCGGCTGCTCGCTGCGCGGCGGTTCCGACGCCGAGCTGTGTTGACGATCACGGCGACGGCGACGGCGACGGCGCCGGCCACGCCGTCCGGCGGCTACGGGGAGGACGAGGGCCCGTTCTTCGACCTCGACCTCTCGTGCTGCTCGGCACCCACGTCGAGCGCCGAGTCGGGGTCCGAGTCGGAGGACTCGTGCGCCGGCGAGTCGAGCTTCGTCATCTCGCTGCAGCGGAGCCGCTCCGCGTCGCCGTCCTGCGAGCGGGCCTTCTACGTCGTGGGTGGCGGAGGGCGGGCGGTGCCGGCGCTCCTCAAGTTCTGCGCGTCCGAGCCGAGCGATGCTGCGTCGCGGTACGGCGGCGCCAGCAGTCGCGGCAAGCTGCGCACATTCAGCTTTGGGTCCACCAAGGTCGCGTTGTACGGCGGCCGTGCCAGCTTCTCCCGGAGCTCCAACAGCGCGCGCTCCGCCAGGTTCTTCACCACGTTCGGCTACGGCTCGCCGGACCAGGAGGAAACCAAGAAGATCCCCTCGGGCGACGTGATCAGACGGTACCTCAGCAAGATCTCGCGGCAGCTGCGGAGGGTAGCCCCCGGCGCTGCCGCCGCCGCGGCCGATCTCCGGCTACGGAAGAGCCGCTCGGCGTCTGCAACGCAGACGGCGGTTCAGTCGCCGCCACCCCACCGTGACGACTCGCTCCTCGAGAAGCAGGACGGCATAGCGAGCGCCATCGCGCACTGCAAGGAGTCGCTCCACCGTGGTACGTGCCCCGCGCATCCACATTGCCTCACCCCCCATCTCGTTTCTCGAGCCGAGGCTCCCAATCCTGACCCCCCGTGTTCACCTGCAGCGTCCGTCTCGGAGCTCGACTCGCCGTTGCTGCGGTCACGGAGTGATCCAAGAAGCTACAAGTAGCAACTTAACCATTCGACCTCGAATTCTCGACGAACCAGAGGCCATGCAGCCGCCGAAGCTTCGTTCTGAATTTCGCGTAGGGAAGCGAGAGCAAAAGACGAGGGAACCTACAACACAAGTACAGATTGTTAATGCCCCAAGAACACATTGCATGCGGTGGTTCGGCGAGCTAGACATCTTTAACCTTCCTTTTCGTGTGTGCGAGTGAGTGAGTGAGTGAGTGAGTTCTTTTGTTAGTTTTAGGCGCGGGGAAAGAGCTCCTTTTTGGCCCCCTTAGCCACTCCCCCTCATGTACAAGCGTCCGAGCTGTGTGTGTCTCGTTGTTACTCTTCTTTTTTTCATCTCTGCGACTCGCAAGTCGCAACACGACCTGTAATTACGCACTTTTGTCTACATTATTATTCACCCTGTCAGATCCGTCGACTCGATCACACTACTGTCCCACATGCCCATTGGCCCGTTGAGAACGGTATCAGTTTTCTCATAAGCCTGACACAATAGCAGTCCCTCGTTGCACTGTTGATGGTGAGGCTGCTCGCCTGCTCCGCTGCTGGCCGGTGGCGAGAGAGACGAGCACGTCGTACGGTTGTGGGTGGGGTGGAGCAGTGGAGAAGACAAAGATCTGCGCATGATTCTGAGAGGGGTCCTGTCTCTCTCTCTCTCTCTCTCTCTCTCTCTCTCTCTTTCTCATGGGGAGCCCCGCCGCGCGAGCCGGCCATTTCTTTCGGCTTTGTTTATCGGCAGCACGCACCACCGCTGCGGCCGTTCCACGGCAAGTCGCAGCCTTTCTTCCTTTTCACCTTCCCTTCCCCTGCCTCTTGCCTCTTCTTTTGCTGCTGCCGCCTGCTGTTCCTCCCGTTTACTGCCCCTGCCAGTTACTGTACAAATCACCTCGGTCACCTCAGTCACCTGTGTGCGAGGCAAGACAAGAGGCGGGAAGAAAAGGTCACGAGAATGGCCGAAAGCTTTGACGACTTCGCCGTTCACTATTCCTTTGTGAATCGCGAGCTTTTGGAACAGGCGCTAAAACGAACAAGTACCAGCATTCCAATAGATAAACTTCGAGATTTCATTCGGATCTTATCCCAAACTAAACTGCAGATCCCTGAGCCGATGAGCATTGTTTATTCCGACCTTTGCTTGGCTTTAAGCCCTTTAGGCCCTTTAATCTCGTTCTGGTTAGCAAAGCTTAGCAAAAGCTACGTGACTTACGCCGTGCATCGTCGTCAGCATTAGCAGCGAATCCGAGGAGGAGGAGGAGGAGGAGGAGCTAGCTTTTGCACTGCACTGCGCCTAGCGTGCATCTGGTGTGGGGGCCATGGCCCATGGCCATGATGCCCATGGAAAAAAATTCTTTCTAATGTGCGCTGCGAAAGGAGGCTTCTTTTGTTCTTGCTGGCATTTGGTACTGATGTCACTCAAAAACTGCATCCATCCCTCGCCCTGCAGAAACTTGCGGGTGCAATGATGGAACGCGATGGGCAGGATTTCGCGGATCTTGACTGCTTGGAGAAGAGGGAGATGCTTCGTTGCAACAGGGGCCTGCACTGAGTAGGAGTAGACGAGTAGTAGTAGACTTGGGCAATCGATTCAGTCTTCTGGTGAAGCCCAGAAGGTGGCTATCATGGCATTTGCGAGGAATTGGTGCTGATCAGTGACACACTGACACCGTGAAGGCGTCAACCAGGTAACATCTGTGTTGCAACTTGCAACACGAAATGTTTTGTGTTCGTACTTGGATCACGAAAACTCGTATTTTTCCAATAAAAAACGAGTTTCCCCCCCTTAAAAGATCGAGGATATCGAGGTTACTGTCACCGCGCCACGTTTGATGCCTTCGGATGCATGAATGGCGTTTTGCTCGTTGTCGACCGGAGCCGTAAGACACGATGGTTAGATTACAGGATCTAATCAGAGGGTGATCTTTCTCGTATTCACCTTGCTGCACAACAAGAAGCAGCCTCCTTGGATATGCCCCTTGCTGTTACCTCTTGTTAACTAACTGTTTGGCTCCACAGGTGCATGAACACATGTCACATTGGGCAAGAACATGAACATTGGTATACAGCTGCGTTGTTCTAGGCATCAGACGTGCCTCTAAATCACGGACAAGGACGGGACCAAGACGATAAGGGGATCTAGCGTCGCCAATGCCAAGAAATTGCTTGCATGTTCAGATGTTCTTTGGAGTGCATGCGATTACACATTTACACGGCGCCTACACTGTACCTGTATGGCTTGTAAAGGCAGCAACTGTACATTCGCGCGCCACCTGTGAGAACGGAACCGGTCCTCTGCAGTCGGCCTCACCGACTGCAGGGGCAGTCGCCTCCTGCGAAGTGGGTCCCACCGGTGCGAAGTTCCCCTCGCACGGCCGTCCGATTGAGATCGGACGGCGCCCCTCGATCGGACGGCGCCGAGAGGCGACTGCCCTCTGCAATCGGCGAGGCCGACTACAGATGATCTCATTTGTGTGAGAACAGGGTGCAGCATTTCACCTTCGGCCTAGGAGAAGGAGCATAGCATTTTTTTTGGTTATTTTCTCTTTTTTATGCTTTTGCTTTCCCAAAGTGTCTTCTATTTTTTTTGGAGGACTCCTTTTCGTGGTCTAGAGAGGTAAAACAGGAACGCTTTGTAGTGCTTGTTTTTTTTTTATTTGTCCTATGGAAGGGTCAACTGTTGGACGTCTCAGCTATCAGTCCTTGTTGCAATTTGGCCACAGTTGATTGTTGTGCTCAACTGTCTTGTGTGAAGATGAACATCGCTGTGCAAGATTGGTACCAGCAGCAAGTTGGTGGTCGGACACTCGCACGGCAAGACGGCAAAGGAGGGTAACCCACATGTGTACAGTGAGAGTCGATGACCTTGGATGCAAAAACATTAATAATAATCCCAAACTGCTCCGGTACAACGTGTCGACGTGTACGGTAGATCAGACGGCTCAGATGAACCTCGCTCGGGGTAGGTTCGCGTCCGAGGTCTGCGTTCCAATTTCAGTTGGGCCAAACTAGATGCGTACACTCCAGAAAGTGTTGTATTCAACCTGGAATCTCAATTATACTTTTATTTTATGATTTAATAAATATCATCTCAAATTAGTAATTGATAAACATTATCGAGTTATACTCATGTTAGCATTATATATATATATATATATATATTTCTGATTTAATAATTCCAAGCTTTAACAAAGACTGAGTTATTCTCGGTTTATAGTTTTTAATGATATAATAATTACGAAATTCGCAATTAATAAATATTAGAATAATTCATAAATTACTAATTAAATCGACCACTGGATGTATGGTCATTATCGTATAAGCAGAATTTTCTTATTAGTATGAGCTCCGTTACATGGATCAATTAGGGTCCGTTTGTTTTAGGAGCAAAAATAGATAGAATGATTGTATTCATAAATTTAGAAATAAAATGATACATGTGAAATATTTGGTTGGATGAATGGAATAAAACAATTTTTTGTTTGATTAAGTGTATATAACTTAAATGAGATCAACTTAAATTTAGTGAGGTTCACTTGTCAAATATATTTGTTCGCAAAAATATAATCATATGAGATCTTATTTTATAAATTAAATTGCAATCAATACAATGACATAATTAGATCATAAATTGAATAAATGATTTGAGAGTAAAAATCATTTGAATATTTATAAACAAAAAATTAAATGTGTAATAACTAATCAGAAAATAATACGTCATCTCATCCAATATTGCATGAACTCATCCAGAATTTTTTTTTGAATCTCTAATTTTTCATATTGAAAGAATATTCCTCTCAATAGCCATATCATCCATCTTTATCCTTCAACCAACAAACATCAAACTGGATGGAGATGGACGCCGGTATATCCATCCAACCAAACAATAGGATCGTGGTATCACTCTGAAATACATTCTTTAAATAAGAAAGAGACGAGCTTTCAGACGAAACCGGACCACATAATTTTCTTTAAAATAAAGATAAGAAAAATGATTGCCTGAAAATAAATCTAAAACTGAAGGTAAACCTGTGAATACAATGGCCGTTTTTTGTATGGAAGTGGGCGGTGTAAATTCTGATAAGCCATAAAAAAGGTTGGCGTATCATGCTTTCAGACGATAAATAGTGTTATCACGCGGTGTAAATTCTGATAAGCCATAAAAAACTTGGAGTATCACCTAACGCACCGCGAATGCACGAGAGGTCCCTGTAAAATGCCTGATAGACCCAAACATTGGCTTGGAGGCACCAAAATGCCTCAATCTGTAAACACCAGAGGCAGCATCTTCAGGAACTGTCCACTCAAGAGTAGCAAAACTTCTTGGACTCAATCTTGCAGGTCGAGACCACTTGAAACGCAATGACCAATCATCGTCATCGTAGACAGGAACCCAACTGTTACTGCCATCTAGCTTCTCAACGAGTGCAAAAGTACCTTCAGTAAGAAGGTCATTCCTTGGGCAGGCTGAATAAAATGTAGCGTTCACGGTACTACCCTTGTTGAACGTTGAGTTACCACCAGGAACATCTGAACTGACATCCCCAAACTTGACACCAGGAGGAGTCGAGTCAAAAACAACACCGGGCAGAAGTCCAATTTGCCTGTCTAAGAGATCAGGAGGTTGGAAATTAGTTGGGACCTCTCTGTTTGCAATCAAGGCTGTAGCAAGTTTCTGAAACTCTTGGATATAGGCACTCAAGGTGTGGGGACCATACAACGTTGATGCTCCCTGTGAAAAGGAATTCATTTCAACAAACGATTTATGAGCCAATATGCATCCAGAATTCACTTGGGTCACCCTACTGGCTACCGTACATATTATTTGCCAGACATTATGAAAATTTTGGGTAAAACAAAATCACATGATCAGCTTTGGAACATCAATAAAGCCAACTGATGTAGTATCCAGAATGCAATATAAAAAGAAATGAATTTTGCACCTTTTTTGGCACTAAACAGAACAGATGAGGCTTAAACAACTTCAGATATTGCACCACAAGGGGCATGTTCAAGACACAGTAATTTCAGAACACATGAGCCCATGCAAACAAAAATGGTACAGGACCCTGACAAGCAGGCCTATTATTCTGAGACTTCTATATTGAGAAAGGATGTGATAAATTTCGATAGCAAAAGGAACACTGATTGTAGGCTATCAATGCAAGTCTGGCAGATGAATTACCAACTGAACCTAGCAATGCAGTTAAAAATTATCTAATGTATATACATAGCTATAAATGAAATGAGCAAAGGCTATGAAACGTTAATATATTTCACCAATTTCATTTTAATATTTTCTTCTCAATATGTAAAGAACAGATGACCCAAGACTACAAACCTCATATCTTTGGATCTGGTACTCTTCAAAAGTTGTAATATACTGAGAGTAGGTGTTTGTTAGCCCCGCAAGAACAACATGAATATTTTTATTAAATTCAGAATTTCCACTTGTAAGTACATTTTTCACAGCATCGCGTAGCCGCCTGCCAGCCATCGTTGTGAATTCTGTATCAAATCGTAACAGCAAACACTGTACAATGAGCAATGGATTTCATATACAATACACTAGATTAGCACATCATACACACTTTTAGCTTGACAGAAATTCTATGGGTGAAGAATTGGGAATGTACCTCCAGGAACACATAAGATAACCAGCTGGCCTATTCTTATAATTTGAATTGGAAGTATTGCAGGCTGCATAAGACTACAGAAGTCAGTACAGGACCAGCAACCATTTTTGTTTTTGTAAATTCATGAAGTAGTTTAGTAAGTTATATATTTTGATTGAGTTCACATGTCAATGAGCTTACTCATGACAGGTGTCAGGTGGTCTACCGTTTGTAAGTGGCAACTCAAGTGACTTCATCACCTCTAGCACAAAAATCATCCTAGCCATAAATATCATGAAACTGGCTATGATTTAAGATCAGAAACTGACTCTTCTGGAAAAGTTCAAATCAACTAAATCATAAAATTAGGGCATTTGCCAGTGACCAATATCACTAAGAATTATATGCAATATCATACTATGCAGTACTGAATTCATTCAGCAACATTTGCAACTTAATGAAGGTGAAATGTCAAGTGAACTAGTATTTCCAGAGAAAGGAACTAAACACGCATGTATATGATTATTTAAAAACAAAGAAGTCATACCGCCCAATCATATGGTTCCTTCATTTCACCGGTGTCTAGCAATATTGGTTTTGGGGCATGACATTCAACTTGCTCCTTCCCTGGTGTCTTTAGTACATTCCTTACTAACTTCCAGAAAGGGTTTCCCTGTAGGTCATGGTATAAACCAGTGAATCACATGTGACATGTAAGCTAAATTTGTGAAACTAGTATGTAATTGGCATGCTCAACCTTGACATCTCCTTGTCTGAAATCAAAAGCTCCAGGACCATCTGTGGTTCCAGCAGCAAAAGCAAAACCCATGGCTGCTGGGCATGTTTTCACGGTCTGCTGGCTGCCCGCACTTATAGAGACGTTAACTTCAAGTTGTGAGAAATCTAAATAAGTGTGCCTATAGTCAATTTTTCCTTGTATTTCTTCAGAAGCTGAATTAAAGAGATCTACAGCCTTGAGAAATTGTCTATTCCCAATAATGCGGGTACTTTCAAACTCGTTAGGGTAACTGCAAGACAACAATGAAAACATTCATTTATGACAATTTCATCATATGTCTACGAAAGGCCATTAAACTTTCAAGCACGGTGTGTACCCTGGGCCTCGTCCATAGCAAAGTTCATTCTTCCCATTACATGTGCTGTGGTTGAAGTCACAGGGATGATGGGTGTCTATGCAAAATGTTCCAAGGACATTTGGACTAACATCTCCACAATTGGACTGGCAAAATGCAGAAACAAATTTAGGTTTGTTTTGTTGAGTACTTCTAATGCGCCTAGTGATACTCGAACCTGCCAACCGCCTGCCACCTGAGGCCTCATAGGATGATGCCAACTGTATTAAGTCATCATCTGAACAGCACGTGAAGAAAAGAAAAGCTCAGCCATGACCTAACACATTTCATAAATATATTATGTGAGCAGCACAAGGAGTATGGATCATACTTATCTCGTTTGGTTCAGGAATTATATTAGAAACTCTTCGTGGAAGTCCAGATGTCTTGTGCAAAGATCTCAAATTATCAGAATTTGCATGAGTTGACTGTTTGGGGAAGCCATTTTGTTCAGCCCAGTCTTCCATGAAGCGTGCAGCGGCTCCTTTGTTATCACCACTTATCAAAGAATTTGTACGGCTCATTGATGTTCCATGAGTTGCAAACCAATTGAAACTTCCAACTGGGCCCAGCTCATCATCTACAAACTTGATGATGGACATTTCTTTATCAACATTATACTGGTACTTACTTCTCTCTTCGGCAGGGTTATTTAGGTATGCACTTGGGCTGCGATTGACACCAGCGTCAAGGAGGTCACCTGAAAATCGACCACCAAATAATTTTTTAAAGGAACTACTTGAGTAACAAATCTATGTTCAGTACGCAGCATATGGGGAATACAAGTTTACAACATAAATCTAAAATCAGGCTTCAAGACACTTATTGTTATAAAGCTTTCTAAATGATCAGAAAGAAACAACCAGAATTCAAGAAAGTAATAACATTTGAATGCTTACTTGAAACTAAATGGGATAGCACTAAATCTGAGATTAAAGATGTCATAAGCAATACCAAACAGGTTTTTTAATTAAATAGCTGAGAAATTAGCTCCAAAGGAAGTTTAGGAGAAAACTGACTAGTCCAAGCAAATATAGCTAATTTAATACCTTTATTCAGAAATATTTTCCCCGGACGGAGGTTGTTATGAGCTTCAACAATGCTTCGCTCAATGCCATCAACAATTACATTAAATGATTGGCGAACAAACCCAAGAGACGTGACAATATAAACTACGTACTGCAGATAACCTCCAGGCCCAGCATGAGTGTGGATGCCACTGATAGCCACATTATTCTCATTATAAAGATCACCATATCTGCATATTTGAGAATCAAACCTGTTACTGCGCATAGACGCAGACTTATTGTGTGAGATGGTTGCATAAGGTTCTGAAGACTGGCTAGAAGCATTGGAAGAGTCCCGATGCCCTAAGTCAAGGCTTCAAGCCTTTTTAACGTCAGCTGGAGAAAATAGAAACTAGACATTTGGCATATTTCTTCTTCTTCAGTCCATAGGAGAACCAATACCACCATCATATAGATGGATGGTTGGAGCATTATGAGAAATGCATGCAGACAAGTAGGCAGTAGCATGCCTATTTAAGTGTTAATGTTCCAACAAAGTGACTTCAATGTGAGCCCCTTAACTACATCACTTTCAGCACCAGCCCACATGGCCACATGATGGCATGCTACACACTGCCTTGCTGGGATGTGGAATCTAACAGATTTAAACAAAAAATGTGAGTACATATAAACTCCTCTATGTTTGTGTGACGTGCATTGCAAAGTGGGGCCAAAGATTTTTGAGAGGCAGTGCCTTGATTGAATAGTCTTTGAAAACAGTATGACGACCATCAGTTAATGATAGTCAGAAAACATAAGCAAATAAGCAAGGTATAAGCTGGTGAATAAGAATAACTTGACAATAAGTCTGCTATTTTTGTAAATATACCGTGGATGTGGAAAGGATGGTAGATCTATAAGTGCACATCACACATGAAGTTGCAACAAACACATGAGCATTTTCTGACAATAAATAAGCAAGGGATGTTAACTCTTACCTTGCTTTTAGCCTTTCGAGCACCTTTATAGTCACAATCTGTGATGCCATACAAGCATCAAGATTGACAAACACAACACACTTTCCATTAGGCTCAGCAACAATAAATGCACGTGACTTCAGCCTGAAGTGAATTCCAGATGCAATCTGCTCAATATTTGCATATCCCATCATGTTAACATCTGCCGCAGGTCCTGTTATGTCAAAGCTCCCCATGCCGACCATATATGGTGAGGCTGAGAGTGCCAAGTTGCAATTCTGAAGAACAAGAGCTAAAAAAAGCCATAACCATATCTTGGACAAACGAAAACCATGAACTTGGTAGCACAAGCAAGATGAAGCCTCCATTAGGAACCAGAAAATGAACTTGTTAATCAACTCATGTAAGCCCAAAATGTCGAATTCACTAGACACTGCAGAAGAACACAAAGCCTGTAAGAAGATTCATAGCATAATGGATTAATGATGACAATTAGTAGGTGTATCATCCAAGTAGGTTAAGAAACAATGACATCACATTTTTTTCTGAATAACAGTAAAAGTGGCGGTGGCAACACTGTTTCATCACATCCCTCTTCAAAAACACAGTATAACGAGAGCTGATTGCACCGATCGTGAACACTGAAATGGAACTCACTAATTTTCCCCAGACCTCTTGAGCATTAAGAGATTTTGGTTGTTGGACAAAAGGACTCGACCTTGTCAGGAATCAGGACAGGACACAAGACTACACGAGCATGCCGGACATACAGATGTGGCAGATCATATTACAGTTACACCATTTAGGCCTAAGAATACATCGCACACTTGAAATCCGACCCCGATGCAAAGACAGCACACCCCTCACTCAGTATCTCAGATCCGTGAAATGGAGAAAACCCAACCAGCCATTCGCTGCAGAACGGCATCCATCGCCAGCAAGCAACCCCCGGAGCGATCTAACGACAACAAATTCCACAAAAAAAGCAGCAAGGCCAGCCACTCTCACCAAACAAACAAGAGTAGTGGCAGCCTAAACAGTCCTGCTGTACAGTCTACAAGCTAAGCGTAACGACCATCTCACCGAAGCACACCACTAATTACGCGTAAAACCTTAACATAATCGCGTGACGAACTTACTAGCCAAGCGAAACACGCCCAATTAGTAGCAAAACTAGGGCGGCGAGGGATCGAACGAGTGGCGTGGTCTAACCGGAAAGGAGGGAGAGGCTAGAGGATGAAAAAAAAAACTCACCACGCGAACCGCGAGCGGTGAACCCCACTGGACCTCTTCCCCCCGCGAGGAACTCAGACCCCCGCGTCGCCGATCGCTCGCCCCCGCCGCCACTTAAGCCGGCACCGGGCGACAGGAGCGAAGTGGCGTTGGCGGCCACGACGGGGACAGAGACAGACAAGGCGAAGCGTCCAGGGCACGGCTTGGAAAAGGAAAGAGGCCGACGCGCGCGGCGCGGGCCGCGGGGGTAGTGGGGGCTCTCGGAGAGAAGGACGGCTCGGGAGTCCGGACTCTCGGAGGCCGCGGTCTGCAGGATACGTGCGCGCGAGCGCGCGCCGGCGTCGCGTTCGTTTGTTGAATTCACTTTTTTTTTTTTGCAGATTTATAAACTGTTAGCCTTGACCACAATTTCAATATTATGATCCAACTCATCAAGTTCTTACATATGTGCATACATGTCCGTACACGTGACATACAAAATTGTACATCATCGTGAGAGCGAGATGCATTTGCTAAATTTGGTGAGGGTTTGTTTCAGTCATATCCTTCAACTCAAAGTTTATTGGGATTTCTGTCAAAACAATAGAGATCGGAAATTCCGGTTTGTTAACTCAAAGTCTAACTAAAAAGGATAAATCTTATGAACAAGCAGCCGCTACTAGATGGACTTAATGGAAATGGAAAATTTAATTATTTGTCACTTTTATTGTCGCCACCTCTTCAAACGTTATTCTTATCATTGCAATTAATTTTTTGTCACTCTCTACGTGAACCAATTAATTTTTTGTCACTTTGTGTCTGATCACTTGCCACGTCATCTGCCACGTCAATTTTTTGCCACATCACGTGCCACATCACCTTTTTCTTCCTCCTCTCTTATTCTCTCTCTCCCCAATTCTTCCCGGAGGCCGACCACCGCCGCTAGCCTCCACCGCCGGCCGCGCCCCGCAGCCTCCGCACACTACCTCCACACTCGCCGGCCGCCGCCCAATAGCCTCCGCGCCCTGCCCCCGCGTCCGCTGAGCATCGCCCGCCTCGCCGCCTTCGACGCGCTGCTCGCACGGCTCCCACCAGCCGATGCGGACTCGCTCCACTGCTCCATGGGCTCGGCATGGAGCCCCGGACGTCGATCGCCGCCCGCCTCGCCGTCTTACGCGCGGCTCCCGAAGGCGGCGAGGCGGGCGGCGGCCGGCGGGCGCGGGGGCAAGGCACGAAGGCTGCTGGGCGGCGACCGGCGAGCGTGGAAGCAGTGCGCGGAGGTTGCGGGGCGCGGCCGGCGGTGGCGGCTGGCGGCAGTGGCCGACCTCTAGGAGTTGGGAGAGAGAGAAGAAGAGATGAGGAAGAATAAGGTGACGTGACACGTGATGTGGCAAAAAATTGACATGGCAGATGACGTGGCAAGTGATCGGACACAAAGTGGCAAAAAATTAATTGGCTCACGTAGAGAGTGGCGAAAAATTAATTGCAACGATAAGAGTGGCATTTGAAGAGGTGACAATGATAAGAGTGGCAAATAGTTAAATTTTCCAATAGAAATGGAATACTATGTCATTTATCTAGCTATTGCAAGAGTAGGGCATGCATTCTTTCATGTTTCTTTTCCTTGTAATAGATGGACTTTATGTTAGGACTTGGTTTCTCAGTCATCATTCCTACTTGAAATAATGTCTTTTTTTGGAGGGTTAATTGCTTCTATATCATTGCTATTGTCTGAAATATCAGAAATGTCATTAAAATTTTGGTATTTACTCATATTCCATTACCATTTCAAATTAATTCTTTTATGTCATTTGAGCCTAAATATTCATAAAAACAATGGTATAAAATGGTGAATTGGAAATAGCAATAACATATGAGCAAATATTCAGAGTCCACAGGTGGGCCCAAATAGCATAAAAGGGTTAATTTGAAATATTAATGATATATGAGCAAATACCGAAATTTTAATGATATTTTTGGCGAATTGGAAAACGGTGGCATAAAAGCAATTAACCCTTTTTGGAAAAGTCATATCTGCATGTTGTAGCATGTGTAATGATGGTCTTCCATGCAGTGGCGTTGCTAGGGAGTGGTCAGGTAGGCCAAAACCACCTTAAAAAATGGCATATTAAGGCTCTAATAGATATATTTTTACGTCTGGTCTAATTTCAAAATGTTTAAAAACCAAATTTATGTCATTTTACAATATTATAATATACTATTGTTATATTTATATATAATATTTTTGCAAAAAAATATATATACATATAAAATTTATAATGTTATATAAAATTTAAACGTGTATTAACTAGGCACATCCAACGATTTCATCCTAGCTACATCATTCGCTACGTCACTTGAGATACCAGCAATCAATGTACACAAACCTCCGCTATCTATCGCAGAAATCAAGCGTCGGGTTGAGCAATTTAGAAAAGTATAAGCATGTATGACCCATTCGGCCATTCCCATGAATTATGGTCTCAAGGTGGTATACCATTAGAAGGGAAATAGTGAGCGGATGGAATCTCTTTGCAGATGTGTCAATTTATGTTTCTTACTTAGTTCTCTTATAATCATTATATATACCAAATAGTAGTTGGCAACATTAACATTTCTTGTTTTATTTTTCTGAAGTCTATGTTCAGCTAACCAATTATCATTTATATATTTTGTGTTTAGTATCTCAACACCAGGGCCGTTCCTGAGTTTCGTAAGGCACAAAGCGGGATTATAAATAGAAGCCCTAATTACCAGTATTGTTCGTATTCACGTGGTGTTGCGCGTGACATGGTCTGATTCTCCTCATCCCCTGATTACCATGACCTGCAATGGCCTGTCTGACTGCCTCATAGCTACGGCCCACAGCCTGTAATACCTGTGCATGCTCCTGTGTATGTGGTGGCTGGATGGGGCCCCTGAAAAAGTGGGGGCCTAGATTGAGCGCACTGCTCGACCCCCCTCAGGCACGGCCCTGCTCAACACTAAGATAAGAATGTCTTTCGATCTGTAGGTTGTAGGTAGGAAATTCGTCCAACTAATTCATGGTTTTGTTATTGTTTCTGATGCAGTGCTTTTATAATTGGTGCAAATACCACAGCTAGGCTTGTTAATGCAAGAAGTTAATGTAACCCCACACAATATTTGCGGAATATTACTGAGTAAGAAAAAAGTTTGAAAGCTGGATATTTGTTGCCTGCTTGCCTGTATTGAATGATGTTTACTCATTGCAGTCAAAGCTAGATATATGTTAGACTGTCAGATGAAAAGGGGCTCGCTCCATTGAACTCGTAATACTGACATGTTATGTGTGATTATAACATTTATTTTTTTCATATTGATCTCTTATTAGTTGATGAAAATATATAGATGCATTGACATGTGCATTTGAATGCTAGCGGTCAGGGTTGAGCTTTCAATTAGATATTTGTTCTGCTTTGCTTACATGAGACTAAGTTCATGCAAATTCTTTGTATCATGATTAGGCCCTTTGACATGATATTTTGTTATTTATAGTAATTTTTGAAAATTTGGACGGTCAGAAAAATTACGTCAAATTAATCTCAACGCAAACACGCCATTGACGTGACTAATCTGCAATAGAAGATGGGTACGCCAGCATCTAGCGGGTTTTATGCCAGGTAGCCCGACCGGTCAGCGTGACCACCATCTCCCCACGAGCTTGCATTGGATCTAATCTCACGTCCAAATTATAGAAGCAGCTCCTCTAATATCAAGTGTTTCGATTGCCCTATGCAATCTTGATCCGCGTCGTTTGGCATGAATCCGACGGTGCCGAGGCCTCATGCTGTGGAGGTGAGCTCCACCTCATACCGAACCTACCTTCAAAGCCTCCTCTAAAATCTCTTCGACGTCTATCGGATCGAAATCCAATGATGTGAAAAGATAGACTGCCCTCACAGTCGATTTTACGACAGAGGATCTCATCTCCCAAATTATACAGGTTCCCGGCCTGTGCCGTTTTATTGCCAGGTTTCCACACACGGTTGGGTGGTGCTGGTGCGTGCATGCGTGCACGTACACCTCGCGTGGCGCGTGTCCCGCCCGGCAGCGATCCGCGTCCTCCGCGCGCCTCTCCCAGAGAATGGCAAGCCAACGCGCGCAAACGCGAAGGCGAGCACCGAGACCGATCCGTCTGCAGGACGCACAACGACGACGAGGAGCATGAGCGCGGCGGAGGAGGGAAGGCGGGGGCAGGAGGCGGCGGGGACAACGGGGGAAGGGGGAGAGGAGGAGCGAGGTCTGGTGGCGGGGCTGGTGGACAGGGCCAAGGGTTTCGTGGCGGAGAAGATCGCCCAGATCCCCAAGCCCGACGCGACGCTGGACCGCGTCTCCTTCAAGGGCGTCAGCCGCGAGTGCATCACGCTGCACAGCTACGTCGACGTCGCCAACCCCTACTCACACCGCATCCCCATCTGCGAGCTCACCTACACCTTCAAGAGCGGCGGCAAGTACGTGCGGCGACGCTCGTGCATGCATGCCTTGCGATCGATCTCGTACGTATCCGCAAGAAGAAGAAGAAGAAAAGAGCGCCATCATATGTACATATTTTTGCAGGGCGATAGCGTCCGGGACGATGGCTGACCCAGGGTGGATCGCGGCGAGCGGCGCGACGAAGCTGGAGCTGCCGGTGAAGGTGCCGTACGACTTCATCGTGTCGCTGATCAAGGACGTGGGCGGGGACTGGGACATCGACTACGTGCTGGAGGTCGGGATCACCGTCGATCTCCCCGTCGTCGGCAGCTTCACCATCCCGGTCGCCACCGAAGGCGAGATGAAGCTCCCCACATTCCGGGACCTCCTCTTCTGAATACTTTGCCGCGCCGATTCGTCAAGCGACCCACATCATCATGCATCTTTTTAATTTTCGTCCCTTCTATCTGTTGGCTTTTGAGCGGTAATTTCTAAATTAATCTTGTATTAGCCATATGTTGCTGATCTTCCCTTCCAGCGGTGTGTATAATATGGCTGTTCAAATTAGACGTCTTGTGTAAATCTTCGAACATTCCCTGCGTTTTTTTTGGCCGGTGTTTTCTGGCCCTGCTAGAATCATAATTAACGATCCATTTAGTTCGGAGATAAAGGGGATGGAACAAGATCATCCCGTTTTTGTGGGATGAAATGATCCCGATTTGGTGGTGATATGGGATGAATATAGTTATTTATTGGATTTGAAGATAGAATGAAATTATTATCAAATAAAAATTCCATCGATTCAGGTAGGACCGTCGCCGTATGCACTGCAGTAGCTTTAATTTGTTGGAGTGTTGTCTGCTGCTACCTCTTGCATCTCGCGAGGTTGCGAAGCTGAACAAACTTGTCTATCCTTTTCTAGATCGAGCTCGTCTTATATATAGAAGAATATTCACTAGTGAAATGATTATGTATTCACTGTATTAAATAATTATGTATTCACCGGTTATATGATTATGTTCCACTTAACTTCGTATCAAACACCATTAAAATAGGATTAGTTCCACCTTCTCCCTAAACAGCTGAACAGGGACGAATTCAGAACAAAAATTATTCGGGGTGCTGTGTATATGACAAATTAAATATATAATGTTGTTAATATCAAATAAATATAAATTTAATAATAATATATATTCTCTTTAATAAAAAATGCATACTTTCTAACTAAAATATGGCAAATTTTTTAAATAGATTGGTATTTTAACTCGTTAGATTTTCCGGGTGTTCTACTAGTTAAGTCAATATGTGTCCCACGTGTATATATACAAGCTCTAATAAATACAAATTCAAATTTTACCTGTCATATGCATTGGGTGGATTGGATGTGCATCCACTCCTATCCCTAAACCAAACGCTAAGGGCAAAAATCCTAAACCCTAAATCTCTGATTTACACTATTGTGGTAGCACTAACCATAACCTATTCAAACTATGTTGATCTCTTCATTCTTTCGGAGCCGTCCGATCAAAATCAGACAACTCCGAAGCAGTGGCGCAACCAACCATTTTTCATTGGATGTGCTCACTGCCTCAATAGGATAGCTCCATGCCGCTTTGGCTTCCATCCATCAAATGCTTTTGTCCTCTACCATTAAGCAACAAATTTTATGGTCCTAATCTTACTCATGCTACCCTCTAACTACACCTCTACTGAGTAAGCTTTAAATTCTAAACTCTAATCATAAACCTTAAACCCTTGTTTCGGTGCACAAAAGGCTTTGGAGAGCAAAAGATACTTCGCGCCGCGATCGAAACGACCGCGTCAACAAAAAACAAAGATAGGTCACCTCAACATGGATTAATCAATCAAAGTTCTCTCTCTATCTATTGTCTCGCTCGCACACCCTCTATTTGTGAGAGAGGCCAACGAAGCGCGCGTACAGATTTCAATCAATGACAGCTCTATTAATTGTGGTCACTGGCCATGTGATCAGTCTGCGACACGAGCAATATTCGTTCGTTTCCCTTATCAACACTTCTTGATTGTCCTCAACGGATAAACACTTAAAAAATTGACAAAAAGAAGCAAGCTGGTGGGACAGGCTCTTCTACAGTCAGAAGGCTGAAGGGCAGTCGGTTCCATAGTCGTCCAATTTTAATCGAACGGTGCGAAACTTCCTTCGCTCTCTTCGAAGCCTCTTGTGAAGTAGGTCCCACCTGTGCAAAGCTCCTCTCGCACGTCCATTCGATCAAAATCGAAGGACGCTGAAGGACGACTTCCCTCTGCAGTTGACGAGGCCAACTGCGGATCTCGTTTGAAGCTGGTGTTTGATCAACTTGACTTCCACGATCTTGCAACTTTAAGAATATTATGCTCAAAATCGACATATATAGTTATATATATAATACGACAACCATATTTAATATATATACTGATTATATATGTACTGATTGTCTATTTTGGAGAGAAAAATCTCAGCACCCAAAATCTAAACCCGAAATTACCGGTATCCAAAATGTCGGGTATTTTTTTCTTTCAGAGTTCGGACAAATCTCATGTACAGTATCAGTTTTCCACGAACCATAGTTTTTACGGCCCGAATTAACGGAAGTTAACCCGAAAAGCCCACCTAGACTTGAGCCACACAAAAGAAAAAAATAAAAGAAAAAGAGGAAAAGGCCGAAGAAAAGAGAAAAAAATGCAAAGCGTCGGCCCGGCCTCTCCCGCATCGAACTCTCTAGAATCGCCAACCACTCTCACGAGCCTTTAAAAGGCCGCCCCGTTAACCGCGGGTTACACACCGTCTCCTCCCCCATCTGACTCCATCCTCTCCCGTGATCTTATTCTACATTTCTACTACTCCACGTCGTCGCCTGGTCTCCTCGCCGCAGCCGCAGAGTCGCCATGGCCGCCGCAGCCGCAGTAGCGTTGGATCTGGAGAGCAAGGCCAAGGCGGCCTTCGTCGACGACGACTTCGAGCTGGCCGCGGAGCTCTACACGCAGGCCATCGAGGCCGCCCCCGCCACTGCCGAGCTCTACGCCGACCGCGCCCAAGCCCACATCAAGCTGGGCAACTACACTGGTAGGGCATCTCGCCCCTTTCGTCTCTCACACTATCTATCGCCCTTCCATCGACTTGTTTGCCTGTGCGGTGGTCGTGGGGCTGTGCGCTAATTTGACGCTTGGATGTAGATGGAGTCGTCGGGCGCGGGGCTGATTTTGACTTTTGAGATGCTGCTGTAGTGCTGTGCGGTTTTGGGCGTCTGATTGTAATGCCTGTTGCGCTGTGGGTAAAGTTATGCGATTGCGAGTTAGGGTTTTGGAGGTCATACAATGTTTAGGCCTGGCAGTCATGAGTCAGGACCTTCTCGTTGTGGTTCAAGCAATTCGTGTGCGCGTCTGAAAGCGCTGCGTGATGATGTGATCCAGAGAGGATATCAGATGTAGGTAGTGAAACGGGCAAATAAGGTTGGTTACTGACGGTTGACTTACTAATAGGAGGGGATATGGAAGTCAAGGAGAGAGCATATCTCCAATATGGTGGGCACTATTCAAAAGGTGCAGATTAATTATTCTTGGTGAATGTAAGGACATCTACCCCTTCATTGATGAGATGCTGTGGTTTGAACTTTGAAATATTCCGTGTGCTTGCATGAAAGTGTTGAGTTGTCATTATTCCATTTCCGAACACTTGATGTTTTGACCAGAAAATTACCTATGCATTCACGTGTTAAATTTGGTGGGACCAAAATTCTTAAATAATATCCCAGGCATGGAATATTGATTGGTCTGGAAGTCCCTTAATCTTTTGTTTACATCAAGGTGTTGTCTACTTGTTATAGCCTTGTAGGTACTCTTCACAAAAACAAGTCGTTTTGAACATGATTTTAGATACCGAGGAGTAATTATGTACTTTCCATATTTGTCTCTATTAAATATAAGGAGTAAATATAGCATGAAAAACGAGAAAGAAAGAAGTAATACTACATGAGGGATGAGGGGTATAGTTATAGTAAGTTTCTTAATATAGAATATCACTTAGCAGCACAGGGAAACTGTTGAAGGGGTTGTACCT
The DNA here is from genome assembly GCA_019279435.1 of Zizania palustris. Classification (NCBI taxonomy): domain Eukaryota; kingdom Viridiplantae; phylum Streptophyta; class Magnoliopsida; order Poales; family Poaceae; genus Zizania; species Zizania palustris. Next base: position 612,781 of record JAAALK010000282.1, read on the forward strand.
GTTAGTGGTTTTCATCAGCTAGTCACTTTGTAATGCTAAACTAAATTTGCCAACTCTAAAATACAAAATTCCTGCTAGTTTGCTGATTACTGTTTTCAGGCTATTATCATAAAACAAATTAAAGTCTGTTGGTGTTAAATGACACACAGCCAGCAACTTGATAGCTTGCCAAGGGAAAAAACCTGGATTGTCATCTCCTTAATTTTTAATGGCTGTACATTTCTTTACCCACTGTGTCTGAAATGTCTTGAAACTTATTGCCAAACTAGAGCATTCATCATCCTTACTAGTTAGTATATGTAAATTGTTTTGTGAACTGTATCCCTAAATTATCAAACTGCTGTATATGCTAGAATACATTGCAAGCTCAGTGACTTAGTTATATGTTCATTTAATGCAGATGCTTGCAATTAAGTCATTATTAGAATGTTTCATATTAAAGCAACATATTGCACTTTGTTTTGCAGAGGCTGTAGCTGATGCCAACAAAGCAATCGAGCTTGATCCTTCGATACATAAAGCATACCTTCGTAAAGGGTTGGTCTTGCCTACATTGTTTAGTGTGATGAAAAAGGGTTAGGTGCATTCATTTATTTGTGATAACTGAAAAACAAATGGTCTTCAGTGCTGCTTGCATCAAGCTTGAGGAGTATCAAACTGCGAAAGCTGCGCTTGAATTGGGCTCTTCTTTTGCATCTGGTGACTCGAGGTTTACTTGTCTGATGAAGGAATGTGATGAGCATATTGCTGGTGAGCAGTCTTTTGAGCTCATTTATTCATCAATATATAGTATAGTGTGTTTTTTCTTTGGGCATACCATTATGTTAGACTAAATATCATGTGCATTTGCATACATCTGTATTATGTGACAAATACCCAGAGCAGTCCTGTAAAGATAAGACACCACCACCTTTCTCTGTCCTACTATTGTTGATGTTGTCTATCTTTTTCAGAGGAGGCTAACCAGGCGTCTGTAAAGAAGGTTGAGGTTGGGCCATCTACCCCTTCTATGTCTGCTACTGTTGAGGAAAAGGATGATTTTGCAAGCATGGAGGATACACAACCAACTGTAGAAGTGCCAAGCAAGCCAAAGTACAGGTACTCAGTGGACATATCCTTTAATATTGCGCTCATTTTCCTGATGCACTTTCTTTTTCTAGTATTAACTTTTCTAAAACGAGAGATATACATTTTTATTTGAAAACCACCTGACTGGATCCATTGGAATACATGGATGTCCCACTTTATATCTTGGACACTAACATTTTCTGGGAACACACCTTGCATTGCAGGCACGACTACTATAACAGTGCTACAGAAGTTGTACTGACAATTTTTGCAAAGGGTGTTTCAGCTGATAATGTAGTTATTGATTTTGGTGAACAGATGGTATGTTGCCCTAACTTTAGATTGTTGAAAATCATCTCTATTTGCTACTTCACTGTGTTCACAAATTAAGCCTACAATTTTAGTTAAGTGTCTCTATTGAAGTCCTTGGAGAGGAGCCATACCATTTTCAGCCTCGTCTGTTTTCTAAGGTACACACTCTCTGTACTACCAGGATTGTTTGTGTTCTTACATACACTGGAGTACATTTTGTATTGTGTTTTTGCTGTTGGCTTGAAATTTTTCTGCATTTTCAAGTGAGATGAGCTTTCAAACCAAAATAAACAAATGACTCAGCTAGTGGGCTATATATTTTCTTCAGTGTGTTGTCATTGATCCATAGTCCAACATTCTGCATTATGGTTGTTATTATCTCACTACACGATGTACATCATTCGTCTTTTTGTTTATTACTTTTGTTGATTCTTGACTATCAGATTATCCCAGAGAAGAGCAAATACCAAGTATTATCCACGAAGGTGGAAATACGACTGGCAAAAGCTGAGCAGGTTATGTGGACATCACTTGATTACAAAGGAAAACCAAAGGCAGTTCCACAAAACATTGCTTCACCAGGTTACAAACTAAGCTTCAAAAAGTATTTCCATTTGCTGTGACTGTAAAAATACTGGTGTAAATCACTGTTGATTTCCTTGTGCTATTGAACCCATTTTGTGTTGCACTGTTGCTTCATGTAGGTTCCCTCATATATTTTTATTTTTTGGATATAATTATGTACTGCTTTATGTCATGTGATCTACTGTGTGGTACTGTTTGCGTGAACAGTACCCACGGGTAAAGTGGTGCCTTAGATACAGTGTGTTTAAGTCAAGAGATTATATTCTGTAGTTAGGATATCTTTAGCAGTCCTTAAAAATAATAGATTAGATCAATAGTAAGCCGATTTGGTTTTGGTTGTAAGCCCTATATAAAGGGTATAGGGTACAAGTATTCAGAACTAAAGCAAGCAAGAATCAGTCAATCCAATCTCTAATCTATCCCCCTTTCTCTCAATCTACCCCATTCTCCACCATAGTGCGGCAAGGGGAAACTTCCCTCGCTGCTTGAGGCTACGACGTAGTCGAGGGTCAGCTACCCTAGACACCAACTCCCTTGACACTTTATCCAATTACATGCTATGAATGATAATTATATTATTGTTGCTATGTTGTTAATTTTCTAATAGACTACGTGATGTGTCACTCATGTCAGTCACTTTAGTTCCAATTTGATTGTTCTTGTGCTTGTTGTACTCTCAGTGTCTCTGAAAGTTGACATAGGTCATCAAATTTAAATGAAAAAGGTAAGATAATTCTGAGTGGGCTAGGCTTTTTCTTACTGATATCTTGTTGATGCTGACAGATGGTTCAGGGCCGGTCCTAGGGCAGTGCGGGCAGTGCGACTGCACCGGGCCTCCGAAAGTAGGGGGCTTCCAAAATTTAGTATGCTAATAAGTCTCACAAGTATTAATAAAACCCAGTTGCAAATTAGTCATAAGTCACGAACAACAGGCCTATTAGAAGAAATTGTTTTAAATAATCTAAAGATATTTCTACTTTGTATTTAAACTTATTAGTGTGAGATTTGTTAATGACACTAAATTTTTCAATATTATTTTGTAATGGGGGCCTCCGTTTTTTGTTCCGCACCAGGCCACAAAAATATCAGGACCGGCCCTGAGATGGTTTACTGCAGAAGCAGCTGACAGTTTTAGATGGACAACCTAGTGCATATGTTTTCAATATCGAAGCAAATCTGGATTATTGTTGTTGAACTGTGATTGTTTCATCTCCTTTTATTTTATTGTTTCTGTAGCTGCATCAGCTCAGAGGCCATCATACCCTTCATCAAAGGCCAAGAAAGACTGGGATAAGTTGGAAGCTGAAGTTAAAAAGGAGGTTTGTGCAAGGCATAAAATTCAACCTTTCGGTGGTGGTTGAAGTTCTTTGGTGGTGATTGAATTGCCATGATTTTGAATTTGTAACAGGAGAAGGAGGAAAAACTTGATGGTGATGCGGCATTGAACAAATTCTTCCGTGACATTTACGGTGGTGCTGATGAAGACATGAGAAGAGCAATGATGAAGTCATTTGTATGTGATCTTTCTTGAGCATAATTTGTGAAAACATTTATAACTAGTGGCCTAACTGCCACAAGTTTCTCTAATTGATTTGTCCTTGACAATAATCGACGATGTGTCTGTTTGCAGGTTGAATCCAATGGTACCGTTCTTTCAACAAACTGGAAAGATGTTGGTGCAAAGAAGGTTGAAGGAAGCCCCCCTGATGGAATGGAGTTGAAGAAGTGGGAATATTAAGTTGTTCTTGGATCGTCTCTATAAATTCTGGCCGTTGAGTCATGACTTGGCTGCGTACCATGGTCAGGTTGGATTTTGTGTGGTGCTCTTCACTGCGTTTCTGGAAACCGTAAGCTCTCTCTATGATAGGTTAGCTTGTCTGAGTTTTATCCTAGTTTTGGAAGATACATCTGGACACAGTACGATTCCTGTATCTGTGCTACGAAGTGCAAATAAAGCACTCTGCCTCTACTAACTCTGGAGCCAATCACATGTTCATGACTGCTACAGTGCTACTGCTATTTTAGAAAGTCCGCTACTGCTACTCACATACCGCCCCTGTGCTAGGAGGGTCCCGTCCCCGTCCTGGCTAACAAAAAAATTCTCCGTACTCGGCTTCGGAGATAGATTTTTCCCATTCTCGCTTCCCGTCGGGGATTCGGGCACCCGTTGGGGAGAAAATTCTCGTTTAGGTGTATATATACACACACACATATATATATACATACAAATATATACATACATATATATATGTACACAAACATATACACACATACATATGTATATATATATATATATATATATAATATGGATCCACATTCAATTTTTGCGGGTATATTAACGGGGAACGGGGATGGGGAGTAGAGGAATGTCCTCGTCCCCGTTTCACCCGACGGGGATAGATTTTTTCCCGTTTGTGGCGGGGATGGGATTTCTCCGTATCCATCCTCTAATAGAGGAAATCCCCGTCGATGATCGAAGAACGGGGCCATTGCCATCCCTACTTTTATTATTGGTATTGATATTTGGCTAATAGTAGTTAGATATTTGGATTAGCAGTTGGTTTAGTCGGAAATAGTTAGCTAGTTATATTGTATAATATAAGAGAAGAGCATATTAGAAGAGAATAGAAGAACTTAGATAAGTATATATGATATACTTTTAGTATATTACTAAAATCTGGAGGAACGTCGCCTCGCCTCGTCACATCTCACCTTACCTCCTTTAAGAACACTGGATTTATGGATTTATGTAACATTGTAAAACGGTGAGTAGTTTTTTTAAAAAAAACATTCTATATGAAATTTTCTTGAAATACTTTTGATACTTCTAAAATCTGTTTTCAGCTTTGCAATAAGAAATTTGTTGGGGGAAAACAATGAGTGGTAGGAAATTGTATTGGTTAACGACCTCAGTACAACCTCTTGTTGATCATGACTGGGTTACTGGGCTGTCTAGTTTCAGATTCTTCTCTAATCTTACCGACTCACGGACGTTGCGTTGTCAACCGAAATGACGAGCTATGGCACATGATGATACGGATCATTACGTTGTTGCATGAGATGATTTTGGGGTGTTGAAAAACATATTGTTTTATTTGTTTAAATATGAACGCTGCTGTGACCTTGGTGCTACGTACTATGGCCGGCCGTACATAGTCATGAACCACGACAATAACGTGCAAGAATGCAAATATCAATGCGCATCGACATCATGCTCGCAGATTACTCATGTACAAGTAATATACACCCGTACGTGCGATCTTCGGACCTTCTCTTTAGAGAGGGATCATGCTAGAAACACGCACAAATTAAATGAAAACGCCTATACATGTCTTCGATCTCTCTCTGCAAGACACCAGTCAAACTGTCCTAAAGGCTAAAGCTGCAGCCTCTCTTGCAGCTACAGCGAGAGCCGTCGCCCGCCAAGCTCACCGTCCTCCAAGACATGGCCGAAGACGTCCTCATCCATGGGAGCCAAGAATTCATCTAGCCCCATCCCCTCCGTCCAGAACTCGCCGCTGTCGTCGTCCGCCGCCGCGGCGGCCATCGCCGACAGCTCGTTCCTATCGTCGTCCTCGCACTTCACCACGCCGCTGCTGCCGCCGCCGCCGCCGGCCACTTTGCCGACTTGATCAGGGTCCTCGTGGCTCATGGGCGACGCCGTCGTCGTCGGGCGGTCATCGTCGGTAGGGGCGCGGACTTGTGGCGCGTGGTGCCGGCGAGCGCGTTGAGCTGCGTCGGCACGGGGTGGCAGTGCTCGGCCATGTAGGTGATGATGAGCATCCCAGGCCTGTCCTGGCTCCGCTCCACCATCTTCCTGGCCATGCACCCCTTCATGCTGCTGCACTTGTAGTATCCCCTGTTACACCCAAGGGCCAACACCCAACCATCATATCAACAAGTTAGTTGAGCACACAGGTAAGAGTCATTAAGTCAACTGCAAAGTACATGCTTAATCGCAACCGATCGTACTGCTTGCTAATCTGGAATTGCTCTGTACTACAAGAAAAGTACACTTCACGTGGAGCTAGCGTGACCAAAGATTGTTTGATGTCCAATTATCTCTCAAGATCTCAACAGTAGTTAGGTCATATATGTACGTCATTATCCAAACAACCATTTGAAGATTTTGTGACCACTTTCTTAATTTTTAGGAGCGAGAACTCAGTTGACTTTTGACAATTAATCGAGGCGAGTTTAATTTTCGAAAGCTATATGCACGAGTAGCTAAGCTAGTGAGTAGTGACGAGTGTAACGCGTGGAAAAAGGGAAGGGGAGCAGGATCAAAGAAAAGAAAGGAGAAGATGTGCTAGTTTTAAGTAGTTTAGTTAGTTACCGGGGATAAGGCGAGCCCTTGATGGGCTTTTGGCCGTACTTGCGCCACGCCCACAAGTCCGAGGAGACGCCGCCGTCCGCCACCGGCACCTCGCACACCACCTTCTTCAGCTGGCTCTTCTTGCTGCTCCTCGCGTCACAGATCACATCGAGCTAAGTTAGTACTCGATCGATCGATAATCGATTGATCGCTTGGAAACATATGTAAGCTCGGTTTTTTCTTGGGGCGATGCGACTTCGAATGCAAACTTTATATTGGCATGGCAAGCTAGTAGTATGCGTACCTTCTTTTAGGCCGAGGGGAGCGTATGCCCGGCTTCCGGCCGGGCGGCAATCGCGGCTGATGCGCACCGGAGGTGGAGGCCGCCGCCGCGGGGAAAGAGATCATCACCTCATGGCTGTTGCCGTCATCCTCTCCGCGCGCCGCCGCTCGGGACGACGACGACGACGACGAAGACCCGGGCAGCAAGAAGGGCTTATGATCCAAAACCAGGTACTCCAGGCCGTACAGCGCCGACGCACCCGGCGCCTGCTTGGCCGCCCGCGCCGACTGATCCTGCGCGCACCCAGGCGGCGCCGCCGGAGCCTCTACTGCCGCCGCCTCTGGGACAACGCCGCGGGCCTCCTCCGTGTGGGAGAAGCTGCAGCTCCTCACGACGGCCTGCAGGTCCCAGTCGTTGAAGTCCTCCATGACGACGACGCGCATATGCACGCCGACGTCCGCTTCGGCTTCGCTCTCTCGAGCCGAGTTCGAAGAGGCAAGCTAGCTAATTAGGGGACGCGCGCGTGCAGCTCCGCGCCGGAGGAGGGGTTGACTTTTGGCCGCAGGACGCCATATATACGCGTAGGCCTGTACATAGACGCGTATTCCGGTGGTATTCAGAGAAGTGGCACTGGCTTGATCGCTGCTACTAGTACTTGTCTAGTTATCTTTCTCGCTCGATCGAGTCAAACGCAACGCCATCATATCTAGTGGCGGGAGCTAGCAGCGATTAACTTAAGAAATGATGTGATGCCGATTATTTGCGATGAACTAACTACTATATCTGCCAAATGGGCAGCTTGAAAGGGATTCTCCATCAGTTGCTGTTGTAGTGTTGCGTACACTTGTCAAGTTGCTCCCCGTCGATCGTCCTCTCGATCTACCACCTATCTTCTTGGCTCTCCACTCATCCTATATTTTTTTTTAGTTTTGGTAGTTATCAAACAGCTAGCTACCTATGTGTTTCCTATAAATCAGAGTACTATTTTTACCCTAAGAAAAAAAGGTTGGATATTGATTAAGTATGCAAAAAACCAATTGATACAGTGAGAGTGTGAGACAATCGCTTTCTCAGTTTTCTTTGACTTCTCTCCAAATGTCAAAAGGGAGAGAGCAGAACAAAAAGGCCGGGTTTGGAATCTTCGAGCCATCTCGCATCATTAAATTAAAGCACGTATATATATATATGTGTGTACGCGCGGCAAGACAAGCTCAAGTAGTGTGGGAATTAAACTTTTTTTACACTTGTAACTTTTTTATGTGTTGTTCGAAATTATTACGTGCACGTATCTTGACCGCGAGAGCTAGCCCCTTACTTTGTGCGTGCAGATGTCAAAGGGCAGAGAGGGGCCGAGGGGGTGAGATCCCCCGTGGTACGAGCACGAGATCTCGGGCATCATATGCGTCATATCTCGGACTCGTAGTTTATGGCCGGGGTGGGACCTTACGGCGGCCAACCGGCGCTCGGAGACGTGCCAAAGCGACGACGCGGCGGTGGAGCTAGTGCGCCGCTTTTCGCCACGAAAACGACGCGACGGGATCGCAGCGCGCGCGCGAGCTGCTGCACAGCTTGCTCGCTTGCTGCTGCTTGCGGGCACGGGGCGCGGCGGGGCGGGCGCGGGGCCGGTACGCTCGCACGAACGATCGCGCGCGCGCGCGAGAGAGAGAGGGGTTGCGAGAAGGGAGCCGGCTCGACCTGCATGTGCAGGAAAGCACGGCAGTGCGCGCGACGGCGCGAGTGCGAATGTGCGATGGATTTGGATAAGTGCGTGCGTGTTTCCGTCATTCCGTGAACAGTTTAGTTACCAAAGTTTTTTTTACTAACTCGTTAAAAAACGGTTTGTGAAAAAAAAAATGTCTGATCTGATTAACCTGCGCGTGGACCGTATGAAGGAGGCGGCAGTGATCACGGCGATGGCGATCTTGAATGAACAACAGGAAGCAGAACATTTTAGTGTTGGGATTGGGTGCTTAGCTTGCACGTACAGGCACCGTTCTGCGGCAAATATACGGCGTTCCTGCTCTATCAATCTGCAAACAAGCCTAGCTCACTGCCTCACTCTGCGTAGGAGTGGATGTACACCCACACCACTCAAGTTCAAGTTTGTTACGAAGGTTACAAATAATCACTACTTGTTTTACATGTAATGCAGTAGCAGAGCAGTCAATCATGGATATTACTGTCGACCACTACGTGATGCAGAGGTTAGGTTTGGCGTGCTTTCATTTCTCGCTCGACGGCCGACACGTGAAGGTGTTTTAAGTAGTTTCACCGCGAGTCCGCGTGTCTGTGGTTGAAGCTGGTACATCCAGCCGTCCTGGTCCTCCCAAAGTGGGGTTTTTCCCTCCCTGGACCCCGTCGGCGGCTGCCAGTCAGTTGTGCGTTTGCACTTTGCACGACCGGAGCGAAAAAAATATAGATACCTGAGCACCTGAGACCTGAGTGCCCTTGCAAGTTGCTTTGCACGACCAGATCCGCGTGGCCTTTGCAGGAGGGAATAACGAACTTTGCTCCACTTCTGCAGCCGGCGACGGATTCTGGAGCCTGGAGGGGAATCGGCTGGTCGAGCTTGCCAAGGGGCCTCCGCCTCTCGGCTCTGCCTCGCCCGGCTCGGCGGCTGCTCGCGGCGACGCGTCCACATGAGATGCAGAGACGCGCGGCAATCAGATTCGTGTCGCCATTCACCGGCGGCACCGGCATGTACCCTCCCTCCCTCTTTTCAGGAATCCGCACGTCATTTCCGTCATCATCGATCGGGAGTAAAGAACAAAACTTTTAAAAGCTCCAGTAAGTACAGTACCACACAGTGCAGCGAGGTGAATCTCCTGCAAAACTGTGGTGCACACATGCAGCGGCATGATCTAACATCTAAGCTAGCTGCCTTTTTCTCGAAGCCAAAATGAATCCGTCGTCTACATGCTGCTGGCTACATCTTTTTGTTTAATCTCGGTCTCTCGATCAGCTAAAACCACACTAGAGTAATACATAGCTGGGTAGCAGCTGATGACCCCGAATACCACTTGGTACTAGCATCGATCTCATTCTCTCAGAATTGAAAAGTTAGCTGATGCCTGCCTGCCTGCCTTTCGAGGAGAATATGTACATGATGCGTGACAGCGTGAGCAGGCACAACGATCAGCCCTGAAAATCCTAAAGCGAAGCCCACTTGTAGCGGTACTCTTCTCACTTTCGTAGACAGGGGAAATCGATCGACCAAACTTAACGTGAGTAATGCACCAGGTCGGTATTACTGGGTATGAAAAGCGACCGCTTAGCACTGAATTACGTGAGTCTGGATAGTGAACTGAAACGCACCTGCAGGTTGCATTTGCTGCAATACCAGTTTGGCAGTACGGGCGCACTGCCATACTGGGTTGTTCCTGACTGTCCATGGACCAGTACACTGGGATTTTTCTAGTTAGGTAGTGTTTGGTTTGGTGTACAATGAAATGAAATGGTTCAGAATCATCTCGTTCGACAAAAAAAATCAGTACCATACAGCTCAACATCTATTAAGAATATTCTATTTCTGGGAACTATTCGATTCCACTCGATTTCACCTCCTCCCTCCCATCTGAGCACGCTTAACAATAGAGTTCTGAGAAGATTTGGTGTCAGCTAACTCACATCCATTTCACTTCAGGAACCATTTTATTTCGTTTCTTCCCATACAACCAACCAAACACTAATTTAGTAACCCGCTATGGCCCATCTTAACCGGCCCACGTACAATCCTTATAGGCCGCACATAGGTCACAGTCCAGTTCGGGCCCAAACTAAATGGGCCTCACGAATGTAACACATCCTGGTAATTTGGAAAGCGAAAAATTGACCCAAAAAATCATAAAAATTATGTTTTAAAATTTAAATCTTCCAATGACTTGTAAGTCGTAGGTCATCTGAGGACATTTTCTTTGGGTTTCGTTAATATAAAACGTAGAGGGGCATACCATTCTGAAACAAGGTGAAGAGAGCACTGAAATTTGGGAGACCCAGCTCGTCTGCTCCAGAAGCTGGAATTCAAACTCGAGGAAACTTGGAATTGTTTGAATCGGGAAAGCGGGCCCAGTGGCCCACCGCTTACACACACTGACGCTTCGGTTCTTTACCAAATTTGCAATTTGTTTAAAATATATATTATTATAAAAAACTTCCTTCGAGCATTTGGAGCTTTCCGGAGCCAGAAACATGGGCCGCAGCACTGGCAGTCACATTAGTTTACTAATCGCGCCCACTAACCCGCGAAATAATGGTTAATTAGGGACTAATCAGTCTAGAACGCGGCGCTGTGTGGGCCCTCCTTTTCTCAGGAAGAGATTTCCGCGTTGCGGGCCCACGCCGGCGCCGGGAGGGCCCACCGGCCGCGGCGCCCTTATGGCTTATAAATAGATGTACTTTTTAGCTTGTCGCCGGTATAATTTTTTTTTGCAAAATACATATATAAATCATTAAAAAATCATACATTTTTTTAAAAAACGCATAGTTCTATTTAATTTACGACCCATATATTCACTGAATTTATAGATGTAATTCTTGAATACCTGTTGTATCGCTACAATATGTATCCAATTAATCTACTAGTTAAATCATGTACTGTATGAATGTATATATTTCAATCTTTTCTCTGATTACTGTAGTAATATTTAGGACCTTTAAAACAAATGTGACTACTCCTTTTCACACTGTCTTAACAATTGCATAATAGAATTGTGTATTCAACAAGTGTCTTTCACTCTTTCTTCTGACATTGAAAATAAGACATTAAAAATGGATTGCTCACAAATGACAAATTGATAATTTAATGCCTCCCTGTTTTAAACTGGATTAAGGGAAAATGCTTGAGCCCTTAATTTTTTAGGATCTAAAAACACATGGTAAAACTTGTTTGGCTCTAAGCTTGTGGAACGGAGCTAAAAAATGGAGTAGAACAATGTCAAATAGAACTAAAAGGATGTCCAATAGATATCTAAAAAATCAATTCTAATATTATCATACAGAGAGTTCTCTTAATTAAATCTATTTTCTAGATATTTTTATTCTTCGACAGACTCTCGATATCATATTACATACATTATACTCCTCTGGTATTATCACTTATTAAATCTCTTTTATTTTTTTTCTATCTCTTATATCACTATCGGATAAAACTGAAGTGGATGGAAAATAAAAGCTACTACCCAAGTGAGTTTTAGGGTATGTTTCAGATCCAAATTCTATCCAAAAACGTTTATGGAGTCCGAATCAAAGTTACTAAAGAAATCGTTCTGCTGTACCTCCAGATTCTAATGAAATAAACTATAATCTTTTCGGGTGATTCTCTCTTCTAATATAAAAAAGAAAAACGTTTCTAATCCAAAACACTTCATAAAAACACCATTTGAATACAATTCTAATAATTTAGACGGAAATCGAAACATTTTTTGCTTGAATCCAAACGGCTTCACCTACCTAGCAAACACGAAAAGCGAAACGAGGCCCACTTTTCCCTTCCTACCTGCCACTGCGGTGCTGCCTTCAACTCCACTACAAATTCAAATTGGAGGGCGTTTCCGCGAAAGTCCAACAAATCCAGGGGGTAAAATGACAAAACGGGTGGCTTTTATTCTACTCTACTCCTCAGTCCTCTGCGGCTCGGCCAAGACTCGCCTCCCGTTGTCCCCTGCTGCTCCTCCGCTCCCCCTCTCCTCTCGAGTCTTCTCTCACCTCGCCGGCGACGATGAAAGGGGGCGGTCGCAGGCGCTACTCCTCGGAGCACCTCTTCGACGTCCCCGCCAATGCCGGAGGAGCCGGCAGGTGGGCCCAGGTACGCCGGCCGGTTCATCGAGATATGCGATATGCGTGGGGGTGTGGGATCCCTGCATGCTTTCCGACTTAGCTCACGTGTTTCAGTTTCCGGTCCTCCCTTGTGTATGTGTGCGTGCGTGCGTGCAGCGCGGTGGGGTGCGGCGCGGGGACGGGGAGATCTTCCTGTCGGTGGAGCCGACGACACCGGCGCGGCTGTGCGGAGGGGATGCGGCGGCGGCTGAGTCGCCGGGGCAGAGACAGCAGCTCAGCCCTGGGCTGCTCGATCTCCACGCCTGCGACACAGAGCTTATCTCCGATGTAAGACCAGATGCATTTTTAGTTTGTGCCCTGTGTTTCAATTACCTCGCGTGATTGGGTCAAATCGCGGTGTTCCAAATTGACGCTGACGTAGTGCCGTGGTGGATCTGATGTTCTGAATCCGAGTGCGATGGCATGGCCACTTTGGCCGTCAAAAGTGTCACTTTTGAGAGTTTTTCTTTTCAATTGACCAGTGAGTTGGAATTTGGAAAGCAAAATAGAGAAGTGTACTAGTTTGGTCCTTTTGGTCTTGTCGTTTTAGGCATGCTATGTTGGATGTGCAATCTTTGGGGGATTAGAATGTTGAGGTGTTAAACAAATATTAGTTTGGTGGAATCCTAGTTGGTTGTTGAGACGTGGCACCAAATCAATACTGACTATATGCTCCAGCTCTTGGTTCGTTAAAGCTTCTTAGAGTTTGCATGATGCAGAGTACTTGCTTTGGTGATCGATAATCCATTTTGGACCTAATTTGTTGCCATAGGCCTTGTGATGTTGCAATCAAGGGTTATCCAGCATTCTAGTCTTGTACTTCATACTATATAAAAATATATTAATTGGAGCTCATATCATATACAGTTCCAAGTTCCAGGGATGTATGATGGTGCCCAAAAGTTTGGATATGGAAGTGGATGCTTTGGTGATCCAGATCCAACCTTTGGTACAAATAAACAGATGAGCAAGTCCACTGTTTTTCCTGAAAGTAATTTCCTCAAGGTCTTCCCTGAGAAAGAGAAGGCAGCTCCTGTTGCAAAAATCAAAGTGGTGGTATGTTTTTTTGGTTTTGTTCCATTATTGTTGACAAATATCTTTATGGCAAAGTTGAGCTTAAGATTACCTGCATACCTCTAATAATATTGATGTGAAACTTGAATGCAGGTGCGCAAAAGGCCACTTAACAAGAAGGAGATATCAAAGAAAGAAGAAGATATCATAGACATTGAACAATGTTCAAACTCCATGACTGTTCATGAGACTAAACTCAAGGTTTATTCCAAGATACTTATTTACATCAATCATTCAATCTACATTATAATGACCAGTGTTCTCGAGAGTCTTACTTGCCTACTGCTAGTCTATATTCGTTTATTAATGTCTGGGTTATTTTTGTGCAGGTTGACCTCACTGAATATGTTGAGAAACATGAATTTGTGTTTGATGCTGTTCTTGATGAAGACGTTTCAAATGATGAGGTGGGTGTAAAGTATAAACCACATATGTTTAATAATTTATGTTATTAAGTTTTGTAGATCAATTTTCAACAGCTTGTATTCATTTTATTTACAGGTTTATCGGGAAACAGTGGAACCTGTTGTTCCTGCTATTTTTAACCGCACGAAGGCAACTTGTTTTGCTTATGGACAAACTGGTATATATCTAGTATTCTATACAGTATACTGGGCAACATGTGAGTTGCAACCCACCCTTACTGTGCAACCAGTGAGGGTGGGATGTACCTATTTTTGTTCCTCATGGGGCACGTGTGTGTACAGCATACCTAAGAATATTAAATTTTGTGCTGCCCTCTCAGGAAGTGGAAAGACCTATACCATGCGGCCACTACCTCTTAAGGCCTCCCAAGACATTCTGAGATTGATGCACCATACGTACCGCAATCAAGGCTATCAGTTATTCATGAGCTTCTTTGAGATTTATGGTGGGAAATTATTTGATCTTCTCAATGAAAGGAAGTAAGTTGTCCGCAAACAATTATGCTTATAGACAGTGTATATTCAGAAAGCCTGTTACATCCTCCTATTCCAAACATTTTGCACTTTATGCAGCAAACTTTGCATGAGGGAGGATGGGAAACAGAAAGTCTGCATTGTAGGTTTACAAGAGTATCGGGTGTCTGATGTTGAAACCATAAAGGAGTTGATTGAGAAGGGCAGTGCCACTAGAAGTACTGGTACAACTGGTGCAAATGAAGAGTCATCTAGATCTCATGCCATTCTTCAGCTTGCTATTAAAAGGCGTGTTGATGGTAATGACGCAAAGCCAGCCAGATTGGCTGGGAAGTTGTCATTTATTGACCTTGCTGGCAGCGAGCGTGGTGCTGATACAACTGACAATGATAAACAAACAAGGTTATCTTTCACAATTTTTTCTTCTATCTTCGTTATAAGAATGCCACAAATATGTAGAGTTCTGTTGTACTAAATTGCCCATTCTGAATTACGATGCAGAATTGAAGGTGCAGAGATCAATAAAAGTTTGCTTGTGTTAAAAGAATGCATCAGAGCATTAGATAATGATCAGACCCACATTCCTTTTCGAGGCAGCAAACTAACTGAAGTTTTGCGAGATTCATTCATTGGGGACTCACGCACTGTCATGATATCATGCATTTCCCCCAGTTCTGGTTCCTGTGAGCATACTCTGAACACATTGAGATATGCTGATAGGTGATTGTCTACATTTCTTTCTATTGTGCAGTGCTAACTGCTTATCAGCTTAAGTCCATGTGTATAACATAAGCAACTTATCTTCTCTTCAGGGTGAAGAGTCTATCAAAAGGGAACAATACAAAGAAATATTTGCCTTCAGCTCCTGCACCTTTAAGAGAGTCAAGTCCTTCCCCACTGGCTTCAGTTGTACCCTCTTTCTCAGCAGTTGAGGTGATGAATGATATCACTGGAAGAAGTAACTTTGGTTGGCCGAAGCAACAATATGTCAAAGAACAGCAAGCACCAACATTTGTGGATAGAATGCCCAAGGTGAAGGAAGATACTGGATTTAGTCCGTTGAATGGTGGTTACTTCAAGGAACAAAGAACAAAGGGTATTGTGGCAATGGGCATAGCTGAAGTGCCTGATACAATGTACCAGCAGGCAAGGCAACAAGTAAGGAAAGGTAGAGATTTAGCTTCAGGCAATTCTATTGCGTATCCAATTAAAAGTGTCATGACAGACGAAGATGACCATCTGAATGACCTCCTTCAGGTATGATGTTATTCTGTGGTATTTTGTTCTATTTCCCTTTTGTGAGGATTCTGAAGAATTTTCTTTATACAAGATGGTACGAATTGCCTCTTTTTTTTGGCGGATACATTACTTCCTGAATCTGGATGATTGTTTCAGGAAGAGGAAGATTTGGTGAGTGCTCATAGGAAGCAGGTGGAAGAGACCCTGGACATCATCAGAGAGGTTAGATTCCTGGAATGGTAAATTGTCGTTCAACTGCCATATCATCTTTCCATAACCCATGAATCTATTGTCTTGATCAGGAGATGAACCTTTTAGTTGAAGCAGATCATCCTGGCAACCAACTAGACGACTACATCACAAGACTGAACGGCATACTCTCCCAGAAAGCTGCTAGAATTGTGGACCTACAAACACGTCTCGCGCAGTTCCAGAGGCGCTTAAACGAGAATAATGTGCTGCTATACGCCCAGTGCCCTTGATCGCAGGAGCTGCTTGTCCATCGTGAGTATAACGTGCTTACTGTATGCTGTCAGTGCCCCTTGTCTACAGGAGTTGCCTGTTCGTCGCTACTGTGAGGCTGGCTAATGAGAAAAGTGGGCTGTGCCATACGGTTTGCCTGCGAGGTCTGCACAGATGCATGCAGCCTTGCCTGGCTAAATACAGCTGCAGTTCTGAACCCATAGGTGCAGACAAACGCAGAACTAAACTGCTAGTTTGCTGCACTTTGCGGTGGCCGACTTCGTAAGCTATTTGTACCCGAGTTGCGCCGGTTGTGTGTCATTGTGTTCCATCTATGTGTAAATCTTTGTAAACTGTCGTCGCAGGATTTCCCTGCTATTTGTTGCTCGACAAATACACTTTGGTTGTCTGATGTATGATGGTTTTGGAGTATCTATCTATCCCTATACTAATTGAATATCTATTCTAGTTAGATGCTCTGATGGAGATTCTAAGTTAACCAGAAAGTTGTTCATTGATTATTCAATCTTCAACCAAATCTCATCCTAGTGGTACCAAATCTCACTCGTAGGTATCAAAATTTCATCCTTGGGTTACCAGTATGGATATTTGATTGCTCATATGATATTTGGCAGTTCAACTTATGCCCTTAAATATTCAAGGATCGATGAAACGAGTATGATAAAGATGTTTTTTTTTCTAATTTTTTATCTTGAGTACGGATATCTCTTGGTACCCAGTGAGGGACGCGGCGACGTCTGCGAGCAGTGGCAACGGGCCGCGCAAGCCGCGCGCGGAGGCATCGGGAAGTACAGCGGCGGTGGCGCGCGGGCGCGCGCACACCTTCGCACATGCGCGCGCCCGTTGCGCGCACGGCGCGCACGCACGCACACGGCGGGTGGCAAGCGAGCCGAACCCGAGGCCGTAGGAAATTCCCACCCAGTCACCCAGACCACCCACTAGACCAGCGCAAGCTCGCCTCGCAGCCGGGGAGCGAGGCCGTCGTCGCGGCGTTCGTGGGCGCGCGAATCTGAAGCCCGCCCCCGGCCCGCTCGCCGCTCGCCGCTCGCGGACAAGCGCGGCGGCGCGTTATGCTTGTTCCCGCATGCGCGGCGGCGAGGCTAGGATTACCCGCCGTCGCACTGGCACGTGGGTCCGCTCTCGATAGCCAACATGGTAGGCCCCGCCTGTAAGCGGCCGCGTCGTTATTTCTAATCTTCTCTCGGAGATTAGGGACTCGTCATCTCCCCCCGTTTGTTTTGTGCTCAACACGAAGAACATGCTCTCTGAATTCAGTAGCCTTTGATTTGACAGCAACAAATACACGAGATGATTCCATCAGTTTTTAGTTTGATGAGATAATCTTATTTTTTTAGTCAGATGTTGTGAGATGATCTAATTATTATTCGGTAACACGAAAAGATAAAGCGATTATTCATGAAATCATAAGAGTTGTTGCTACTCATATCTGTACTGTGTACAGGGCGTCTCATCTGATGTGTAGACTAGGATGTGATGTGAGCGGCCATCCATTTCAGAACCAACCCCGGCTCCAAACTTCAAATCCAAAATCCTGCAAGATGCCCAAACGATCAATCGGGATAAAGCTATCAGCTATGGCGCGTATTGTATACTGTGTGTCTGTATGCACCGGGCTTGTTTCATCATCATTGGCCGTGTGGAAATAACGGCATCTAGGTCACCCAGATTTTAGTCAGGATAGTGCTTGACCACCAGCACAGTCTTCTTTTTTCCTCTCATGAAAGCTATGGTTGAAACATTGATGTGATGATGCTATAGGCTATAGCTATACAGTCTCGCGGTGCAGCTAGCCGTGGTGGCGTCCCTTGGCACTGTGGATCTAAATAACCACGGGTTCCCTCGCAGAGGTTGAATGCTGTGTATACAACTGTAGCAACCATATTCACCTTTGGAACCAAATATTCCGAACGGATTTTAGACGCCCAAATTTAAGTTGCATCCCAGCAGCAGCAGCTTGCTCCTGCTAAGGAACTCTCTGTGATCCTTGACAACGAAATAGAAGACCAGTTTTCACAACCGTATATCTCGTACTCTATCTCTGATTAAAAATTAAGAAATCAACTTAAATAGTGCAAAGGTTTTATCGTAACCTACTATAGCCATTAGCTTGATATCTCCCCCGGCCCGCTTTCTTTATTTTTTTTAGAAAAGGCAACCATCAGAGGTGCCCCGCTTTATATTGAAAGTAGAATAAGTAAAAACATCCAACGTTTTTGGTCGGGAACATTGCCGACACCAAACAAAACAAACCAGGAGAGTTGCTCCAGCCACTCTTTAACTGGCACAGTTCACATTTACACAGACGACACAAAGCGAGACTAGAGACAACCTCACAAAGACAACTAAACCAAATCTAGACGCTTACCAGAGAAACTGACTGAAGCCCAAAAAGACACTGGCAAGCAAGTTCACACTACATCTACATCAACCAGATTTGTGTTTTGCTGTAAATTGAGAGAAAGACCTTCTTCGACGTGAATAAGCTGCTGAAGTCTTGCACGGAGCAATCCCAAGCCACTGAGTGAGAAAAACAATCAACTTATGAATAACCTGCAATGCATTAGTGCAAATTTTGTTTTGAAACACAAAGACATTCCTCAACAGCCAAAGAGCCCAAGAACCAGCCCCTAGGATTTGAACAGTCATTGAGATTTTATTAGCATTCCTAACATTCCTTAACATATCCATAAAACCTTCTCTACTTAGCTCCCTCAAATCCCACCCCAAAGATTCTTTAATAAAAATCCACATAAATTGAGACAACTCGCACTCAAGAATTAGATGATTAACCGATTCCATCTGGTCACAAAGTTTATATAAAGGATCACCCTTCCAGTTCATGTCACGCAATTTTTCCCCTACCTGAATCCTTCCTCTCATCATAAGCCAAGTGAAAATTTTAACTTTGAGAGGTAAGCCACGCCTCCAGATCATCATACTCTCATAATCAACTACCCCCTACTAACCATCATTCTATAAATTGATTTAGTGGAGAAACATCTGTTATCAATAAGCCAAATCATTTCATCATCTCCCTCGGACAGCTCCAGGTTATCAAAAATGGAACAAAAGTTTTGCCACTCATCCAGATCACACTCCCTTAACACCCTTCTCAACAGCTCATTATCCTAAAAGAGAGAGAGAGCTTCCACCACTGTAGCATTTCTAGCATGACATATCTCATAAATTTTTTTTAAAAAGTGATCTTCAGAGGTACATCCCCATACCACACATCATGCCAAAACGACACCTTAGCCCCCAATTTGATATTGAAACCACACCCCGACGAACCCACTCCTTAACCTTAGACAAATTTTTCCGCGTGCCATGTCCAGTCCATAGGTCATCTCACCCCCAACACAGTCATCTTCGCGCCCCTCCCTATCACAAAAGCGGCTCCTCTGACATTGAGGGCTTCGACTAACCTGATTCACATTGGACGACATGGATCTAACGGTGTGGAAGCTCTTGATGTTGTAAAGGTAGACCCCACTTCCATACGGAACCAACTTCCAAAGCCCATTCCGATAACGGATCAAAATCCAACAGTGCGGAGAGAGCGACGACCCTCTATATCATTTCCCCTACCACAATGCCTGACGTGAGATTCACGAGAAATAGAAAGAGAGAGAAGAAGAAAGGGATAGCAAGATAGGGAAACGAGAGAATCTGGGTCGTTCAATTGAAGTCAGAATAATTTGGTTGTATCTTAAAATTCTTCGAATGAGTGTGATAGGTTAGTGTGGACAATAGTTGTCCTTTTTCAAAGACTCTCCGTAAACAAAATAGAGTGGGGAGTTAGATAATAAAACTACCGGATATGCTCTAACACAGTTAACTCAAAACCTTAACAAAACAAACAAGTGCTCAAGTAGCATATGCCACATGGTGGATTTCATAACATAACATGAACACAGCTGGATTCGATGGCACGATGGAGTTGCCAATGCGAACCAGGATAAACACATTCTGTCACATCGACTACTACACCTCTGCTCGATCTACAGACCTTACAACGAACAAGTGACAGCTCGGCTAATTAAACAGGCCATTGGTCGCCTTGGTATGGTAGTTGGTCACTGTCACTACAACTCGCCGAAGACGGCCTCCCAGACGTCCTCGAAAGCGGCGAGGATGGTCGGGTGGTGCTGCGGCGAGTTGAGCGAGAGGTAGGACCCCAGGAGCTTCTCCATCTCCGGCACGGTGCAGATGCGCCGCTCCACGACCATCTCCACCATCGAGCTCCGGAAGTCAGCGTACGGGTTGCTCGACCGCTTCACCACCGCCATTCCCGCGCCGACTTCGGGGCCGGTGTCGTCCGCGGCGCCGGCGGACGTATTTGATTTGATCGCCTTCTCCTTCTTCCTGTCGTTGCAGTACTCGTGGTGCTTCGTCGCCGCCGTCACGGATACCACTGGTCGGAAGGCGTCGGTTGCCGGGTCGGTGGTCGTCCTCGTTGACGCGCCGCGGCGGGACGCGCTGTTCTTGTGGCCCTTCCTGGCAAGGCTGATGCTGTTGGTGTGGTAGAACTCCGAGGCGGAGTCGGAGGAGAAGCCGAGGGACGAGAAGAGGGTCCTCGTCTCGGCCTCCTCGCGGCCCTCATCGTCGGTGCTGAACGGCGCGATCTCGTCGTCGGTCACGGTGGACGACGACGAGCTGTACGACCCCGGCGCCCTCCTCGGGAGGCGCGCGCGACCCCATGAGGCCGACGGGCAATGTCGCCTGGACGTCGACGGCGAGCGCGCCTTCCTCCCCGCTCTACTCTGTTTCCTGCCATCCTTCATCGGCGGCAGGAGGGGCGCGTCGGAATGGACGGAGTGGCGGCCGGAGGCGGCCCCGGCCCCGCCGGTGCAGTCGATGGAGACGTGGACGAGCGACGCGCTACAGCGGCGTCGGCGGGGACGGCTGGCGCCGTCAAGCTTGGGCCTCTGGCAGGTGCACGGGGTGCAGAAGTACGGCGAGGCCTGCGGCGGCGGTTCTTGGTGGGCGTCGGCATTGGTGTTGTCGAGGCTGACGAAGGCCGTGGCCGAGGTGGCGGTGGTGGTCGTGGTGGTGTTGGTAGTACAAGAAGAACGCACAAGGATCTGAGCGAGCCTCCGCTTGAGCCAGCCGCCGGCGCCCACGCCGTCTCGGCGGCGGGGGCTCTTGTCCATGAAAGGTGTCTGCATTACACTCTTCTTCTTCAGAGGAGGTGTCTGGTTTTTGGTTTGTCTCACGTCGCGGCGTGGCCGTGGCTAGCTATATGCCCTCCTTATAACTTATAAGCTCCTAGGGAGTGTGCCTACTTGTGTGAAACGTAAAAGTTAGATCTTTGAAAAGTTTGCAGAGATTATTCATACCTGTTTGGTACAGATCGAAGACCCAAGGGCCCAACTTTGAGATTTATGCTCAATCTAGATTTGTATAGTATTATCTCCGTTTCATAATATTGTAATTTAGAACTGATATATTTTATAATACAATAAATATAAGGTTTTAGATTTTTGAACCAACTTCTTGGCTCGGAAGCTGAAATCTAAACTAAATAACTCTTTTAGTCACCCAGCTTTTTCAGAATCTGTAGATTCTCGTAGTACAAATTTAAAAGATGGCATAACTCAGATTTCACAAATTCTCAGTTCAACTTTGAATAAAATAATATAATAAAATAGTTTGAACTTTTATTTTTAGTTCAAAATAAAAACAGATTACTCAACTAAATATCTTCAATCAATCCACAACTTCCAGAATTTCTTAGAACCGGATCGCCTCTAAAAAAATATTGAATCTAGAGTTGCATCAAACGGAGCCGAGTTACCTATGCTCTAATTACTCTTAGAACGTACAGTTCTATAAACCATTTATATCTGTGTGTTAGGTTGTATGACTTAATATCTCCATGATATAAAAATAACTACAACACAAAATATAGAAAATCTCAGTTTCTTACTACTTTTTTGGAATGTGAACCTCTCTAAACCTCACCAAACATGACAGCCAATGTTGTGGGAAGTCGGTAGAAGAGAAGAAGGCCGGGGTTGGGGTAGAATCGTACAAGAACAAGCTAGAGGGTGCAGAATTTTCCCAGCCAGCCATGTACGTACGCACGTGCAGGGTACCCGGGTGGGTGAGGTGGACTGGCGGGGTTGATAATAGAAGGGTAATTTGCATATTTGAGATTAGGGTTCCACGTATTTGTGGATATGACATTGCTTGTACCTAACTGCTATGGATCGTTGGTTTCAGGTGTGATACTCATATTTGCCGTATCACTGTTTTTGGTGCCCAGATGATGTTTAGTCAAGCAATTTTACAAGAGGAGAGGCACAAACAATCACCCCCTGCTTGCCAGCAGCCTGATCTGGCATGGCATAATCCTCGACGATAATTATCGGATCTGAAGTTGTATATATATTTCACATAAAAAGTTATTGGAAAAATTATACGTTTGATAATTCAAAATATGTACGGCATTGTAATCCAGCTCATAATGTGCCGCAATGGTTATATTTCAAGTAGCATTAAGATGGAATCCACAAAAAATTGACATTTGTTATTGTGATGTGTATAATGTAAGAAACAAAAAAATTTAACATTAAAGCGAGCCAGTTTATGGTGTGACCCACGAAAAGTAAGCACTTTATTATTAATGGTCATATCATAAATTTAGAGTGCATCTTAAGATTTTTTTTACTTATGGTATAGTTCCATGATGTATAAAACTAACAACAATACTACTTTTTAATGTTTAAAGTCACTTGTAATACACATCGTAGATTCCCTAACTGAGTGCGGAAGACTGACGGTGAGTTTATGGGCAGGGTGTCTCCATAGGTGAGGGCGTGAGGCCAGTGTTGGTCTAGAGGAGGCATGGCGCGGCCAGGGTGATTTGTGGAGTGATGTGACAAAAGGGAGAGAGATGAGACGGAAGGGTACTTATTGAGATATTTTTGTATTTCTGTTAACATTCGATTTTTATTTTAAATAAATTTGGTTTTGGTTTGGATCTAGGCATGAAAAATCGAACAACCGGCTTGATAAGTCAATATATTGAATTATGATATGATTTTAATTTTATACAGCTTATCAAATTATACTTCAAAAGAGTTCTCGTAACATATTTCAGTTAAAATAAAAAACCAAATTAGATTATTCATTTTATTCTAGTTTTGATTATTTTAGCCCATTATTAGTTTATATTTTTCTAAAAAACTAATTTATTAGAAATTGAAACGCTGATTTTCCACCCCTCTCTGGCTCTCTCCTTTGATATCTCCCACGTTGGCCTTGGACCCATGCCACCGGGATCCCGCCGGGTGGAATGCGGATCAACGACGGACGCAAACACACCCACAGGCAGCACTTGCACTGCGCTGCGCTGCCACGCAAGTTGGTGCAGAGAACAATCACTAAAACCAGCGGGAATGTGGCAGGGCCCGACGACGCGCGCCGTACGCGCCAGCAGGCGGCTGGTGGGCGGTGGCCCGGTCGAGCGAGCTAGCGAGCTAGCGCGGCATGCAGTCGGCACAGCGCCGCAGGCCACTGCCCACTGCCTGCCCGCTGGCCGCTGGCCGCGGCTGGCTCGGCTCTCGCTCCCGTTGAAGCCCGCTGCGCGCACACGCGGGCCGAGCTCGGTCGGTGTCTCGCTTCGCTTCGCCGTCCCCGTGATCCGGCATGCGCGCCGTGGATGCTCATGCTCGTACCGGTTCTTATCCCCGCGCGGCGTTGGCAACTGGTAACCCGCGCGTGATCGAGCAGGGGCAGCTATCATGTCGTACTCCACTCGCCGTATATTCCTTATGCGTGTGTGTGTATATATACATGTCGGAACATTACATGTGGGATGCCACTTCATCCATCTGTCCTTCTCAAGTAGTAAAAAAACAAGAATTGTCCAAGTTGTTGGTTTACTGATCTCTCTGACCGCTAGTTTTTATTTATTAATATATATAATATCCGATGAAAAATATACATAATTAGTTATTAAAAAATCACGCCCAAAACTATAGGAATATTATTAGATTACATGTTGATCTAATATACTACAAACCCCTACTAATTACATTAGCTAGTGGCGGGACACTTAGTCCGATCACGGCTCACGAAGCATTTTAAGGGACAAGGGCCCGTACAACGGTATCTTTGGAGCTATTTTAAGTTGAATATTTTGCAAAAAAACCTTATTTCACGATGAGAGAGATACAAGTTATCTCTTAGTGAAGAGACATCAAGGACTCATGCACCCATACATATTTAAGGATCTATAAGTCATGATTACGTACAAACATTAAATATTTTGCAGACAGTTAAATAAATAACTACTGTCTATGAATTATCATTATTGACTATTTAGTTGTATATATTGTAAATCTAAGAATTTATAGACAGCAATTGTCTATGTACTGTACATACCCTAAGGATACTCGTTTCACGGCTTATTTTCTCTCTGATTGATGTGCCGCCGAGGCAGAGAAGATGTATTCTGACCACAGTGCGTTGCCGTTTCAAGAGAGTATATATAGTAGACAGACCGCACCAAACGCAAACAAACATTCTAACTTCTAGCCCAGCTATTCAGTACTCACCCCTCACTTCGTTTTCAAGCCAAAGTACGGGTTTAATTAAGAGCACTACAAACCGAGCAGCCTAATTTTGCTCCAACCTAGGTGATCCTTCCACCACAAAGTTTGTAACCACATGATTAGGATGTAGCGGAATGTTTCATCCTCCTAATGCAGCAGTAGGAGGCGGCTGCCTAATTACAGCATCATCTCTGTGTGCACATATGCGTCCTCCTCAATGACTTCTTGCAGTAACACGCCAAAAGGTTAGGCATGTCACTGCAATTAAAAGTAACCATGCATGTAGTCTCATAAAAGAACAGAGGTAAATCCAAGGTGGAGAAAGTATCACACAAGGAAATTGAAGGAACAGGTAAAGCCTGCGCGGTTCTTGAATCTTGACCACCATCTCCTGCAGTACAATCAAAACGAAGCCCGAAAGGTCTTGGTAGATTTCAAATGCCTTTGGACTTGATGTGTATTAGGCCAAGAACAAAAGGACAGGTGGTGCAAAAACAAAGCATCATGTGCTTCACAGCGTAAACTTGCTGTGCTAGTTACAAGAGAAATGTTATTTATGTAACTGCAAGCAAGGGATAGTTGCAAGTTATGTACGAATGCTGGAGGGGTGATCATTCTTGGAAGGGGTTTAACACACTGATTATATTAAGAGAGGGAGAGGGAGAGAGAGAGGGGGGGGGGGGGGGGCTTTTGTTTCTTTCTTACTTGTCTTGTTATGTCACAAGCTGAACTTAGGTGCACTGGAGCTAGAGATGCTCTCCTTGTGGAGTCCCTCACCCTGCATCAACCAACCCATCTCCTAAATTTCAACTCGCCATCAGGTTGTGCTTAACTTCTGACACTGGCATGTGAACAGGATGGAGTGAGCTGACACGATTGCTATACTAGCTAGCAGACGTAAAATGCGCCTTCTCAGTTTGATCTCTGATAGTCTAAACACCATGAGGTCCTCTTGGTCCTCTACCTCCATATATACCACGTTGGATTTCACAACTTATCTTCTAAAAATCTAAGTTATCTGACAGGCATATATATCTACGGCATTGTTGATAATTGATACCACCGTAGCAAATCAGGGGGCAGCAGGTGCA
Source organism: Zizania palustris (assembly GCA_019279435.1). NCBI lineage: Eukaryota > Viridiplantae > Streptophyta > Magnoliopsida > Poales > Poaceae > Zizania > Zizania palustris. Next base: position 638,526 of record JAAALK010000282.1, read on the forward strand.
TCATTTCCCCTGTGCGAAAATGGCAACTGACGTCTTGATCCGTCTCAGCTCGTGTGGCGACGAAATTTCTGGAGATTTTCGGCAGGTGCACCGTGCACGTGGAAACACAGCCGCGCCGGCCAGTGTACGCGCATGGTGATGTGGTACTGCGGTCAGTGGTCACACCCGAGGGGAGAGCTAGTAGCCTGTGTCGTCTAACGGATCCGTTGCAGATGGGGCTACTACCAACCAGCCTACCACTGCTTGTGCCAAGTGCCAACCCAGACGAGCATGCAAACGCATGATGCATGAGTGAGTCACTAGCAATCGATTATAAACGAATCCGATCGACCAGACCAAAGTTATCCAGATACGGAGCATGTCGGCGCCGTGAGGGGGTAAGGTTCAACGAACAATCCGGCCAGGGTGGGGAGCAGCGAGAACCATCTTGGGACACGCACAACGCGTCGTACGTACGTGTCCGCAGTCCGCTGGGGCCTCAGCTCGCTTGCCGCGTTGTGCTTAAGGGCATTCACAATGCTCCTCCACCGTTTACGTGTAGAATGACCGTGAAGGGTCATATTGGTTCGGATACCACATGAAAATGAAGAGGGAGCGAGATGGTGGCTTAAAATTACCTGGGTAGATAGAACACTCTTTCTTCTGAAACCACCTCTGGCCATATAAGCTTCCACTGCAAGATGTTCTTGGAGGCCTTTGGGCTTTGGATGCTTGCTCTCTTCTGCTGCACCATATGCCAGCAGGGGATGGAGGAGTGGATCTGTGTCGAGCCGTAGCAGGATAGCAGCAGCAGCAGCAGCGCCCGACTGACTGTTGCTGCATGGCAGCCGTAGGGCTGCCTGAACCCCATCGGTGTCCGGCAACGTGGCGTGCTGCAGTTCTCATGATGTGTGCCTTCCGCGGTCCGGCCGCACGCTGCAAAAAAAACGTCAGGCAGTCAGTGAAGTTAGTCAGGGACACAGTTCACCGTTTGCTTCCAAATCCAACTGGACATGTACCTTTTGCAACTGGATGATCATAGATCATAATCAATGGATGGAAAGGAATGGACACACTTGAGAGTCTATGAGATTTGTCAGATTGATAGATGATGCACGTGATCGATCTCGCAAGGCCCTCCTGAATGCTTAAACGAGAGCAATTAATGAACGCGAACAAAAACCTGCTTCTGAAATCAACGCCTCCGCCGCTGAGGGCATGTCCATATATGGCTTGTAGGATCCCAGGCTCCTAGCTGTAGAGACTAGAGAGAACGTCGTTGGCTTCGAAACATCCCAGCATCTTCCAATTTCAATAGCGTAGCACTTTTAAGTAGTCCCTACTGCATGTCTGCATCCAAGCATGTAGAGTGTCAAGCTAACTAAATCGTGGTGAAAATTTGGTTATGGATGGACTCGCATATAATAAGTGCTACACGCAATGATCATCATGGCAGCACCTAGAAGAAAAAGTTCCACACAGCGACAACCATCACATGTAGTCATGTACTGATGTACCAGATATTCTAATAGATAATATACTTAGAAGAAGAATGAGCAGTACCTCTTGAATAAACAGGGGAGGCATGGTTGATGACAGTAATCCATCTTTTGGTAGCCTCTCTGCTAGCCTGTCCTGAGAAAGGGCACAAACGTTCGATGAGACTTGTACTATTCCTCCAAATACTTGCCAAATAAGATGATGCAAGTTGCAGCATGATGAACTACGGAAGGTTTTATTATAATACAAAATCGATATAACCTAAAATTATAGCAGTATCACACAGGGAAATCACACAAACTGACCAAGCAAGGGGGCTAATCAGACACTAAGCATAAATATAGTAACACAGGAATTATCATAGACATGATTATGTCAACACACCCAGGCAATGCTCAATAAGCCCCTAAATCAAGATTGTGATTTGTGAAATCTGAAAAGGAAGAAAAGACAAGCATCCATTGGATAAAGTTTCATGTGTTCACAGTTCACACCGTCACACACTGGCATTACAGTAGGGTGTGTGATGTAAGTGGGCCGATCCACTTACCAGATAGATCACAACCCCACAAATTTGGCGGTTCACTACTTAACTTTGTTTACATTGATCTTGTGCTGTGATAGTAGTAAGCAAAACAACTAGGATATGCCAATGAGTTTGCATAACCCGACAAACTTGCATCCCTAGGAGTGCATAGAGAAAAAGAAAAGATCTATGAAACTATTGTGAAATCTACAATACAAGGAAGCGCTCTATTTCAGTTTTTTCACTCTGAATCCCCCTCCCCCTCTCTAAAAGCAACAATCTATATTTCTAAAGATCCCTGACGTAATCATACATAAAAAAGGGGTTCATATCTGACAAACTCACCACTATGGTTATGTGGAGAGCAGCCGGTTTTCCAACCTCCTGGGTTGATTCTTGGTTTTTACTTTCTAGATATATTGTGTTCTTTTGTTTTGGTCAATCTGATCTCTTTGTGTCGATTTCCCTCTGTCGACTTCTCTGTAAATGTTTTGCCCTCCTCTTAATAAAAATTTGGTCACCTTTTGGTCGACCCGACTAAAAAAAATATCTAAAGGTATTACACAGAGAACCATCTATCATATACCATTGAACCTCCAGATTTGATATCGCAGAAGCAGAACTGCGTGAAACAGGAAGTAAGCAGAAAAAGTTGATTAAGAAAGTGAGCTGCATCAACCTTCTTGCTACTGCAGGACATCTTCGCTGGAAAGTGATCAGGAACGGGAAAAAGCAAGTGGCACAGAAAATAACAATGATTGATAAAAAAGAAGACCAAGAATAATTTTCACATGTTATTGATTCAAGTACAGTTTTACAGAAGAATCTTTGAGCTGTTCTTTTTCAACTAAATGGACAGTCAAGCCATTGCCATGAGAATTAGAAGATCTGTCGTTTGATCAGAGGATGTGCTTGTCATGCAAATTAATGACTAATGAGTTTAGAAAATATGTACATTGCGAAAATATAGAAAACAAAACAGCATGTTTTTGCATGATCTCATTCAAACAGTTGATGCTGGTAATTAATTTTATCTTCATCAATACATGTGGAAAATGCAATGCTCTTCTTGACAGAGCACAATTCTAACATTGAACTTCAAACATGATCTTTTTAAGAAAAAAGAGGGCCAGCTGCCAGTTGTTCATGATGTTTATCTTGGTACGGATTTCTGCTAGCTAAATTGTTCATCAGGCTAAACTTAGAAGCAATCACCACCCAATTTTTAACTTAATATTCTCAACAAGCCAACCAGTCAGAACAAGAATGTCTTCAATTGATAATTGCAATATCTGTTCAGCTAACCGCTATGCTTGAAAGCTAAAATAAAGACTGATGTTTTGAAGTACATTTCTTGATTAAGAGATTGTAAACCATAGAAGTCGCACTTGGGCATATGATAATACTTTATCACATTAGGTCTAAAAGCTGGAGCCCAATTAACATTCCTGAATCAGTCTCCACATTGTAAACCATAGATTAAGAGATTGTAAACCATAGAAGTTGCACTTGGCCATATGATAATACTTTATCAAATTATGTCTAAAAGCTGGAGTCCAATTAACTTTCCTGATCCAGTCTCCACCTTGGACACAATAAAATTACATCAACCAAACTGTTCACTACAATATAAATCTATAATTAGTTAACTTTCTTAAAAAGGGTTAATACTTAATGTTCAAATCAAAGCAACTGCATTCGTCAATTCGTCATATCATATACAAGTCAGGAAAACTAGGAGAAACGCCAAAATCAAGAAGGAAGTTAGGTTATAACATTACTTAATACTGCAATCTTGCAAAATATTGTGGATCTGCATTGCTAGGAGTACTTATTATCTATAAACTTCTGAGAATTGAAATGCTTTTAGAAAAAATAATATGCTGCTATGACAGCAGCTTCTAAGAATTTTTCTTAGCTTATTGAAAATGAGTACTTATTCTGCTGACATTCACTTACTGATTGGTCTTCAGAAAGACATACAAATTCTTCACACATTCCAGTACTGTTGTGTTCCATTTCCTCAGACCATCCTCCCTAGTGAAGTCAATGGTGTTGTGTGCGAGACCATTATCTGTACATAAACAGGACCCCACATGGAAATACTCCTAAGTACTCATACTTGCCCTGAAATCTTTGGAAATGTGCATCAGTCTCATTTTGAGTTTCCTGTGATAACTAGTTGGAAATTAATTAACACCCAACATGTATCAGGACAATAGCAATACAAATACACCAACCTTTGAGTTAACATTTCAAAACAGTTTCTAGAGCGCTCCTCTTAGTCCTGTAGAGACCATATTTTAGGCTCTACGAACTACTTAACAAATTTGGTTGTAAAGTAGGGCACATGTGTCCTAGAGAAACATTCTAAGATGGAGATGGTACAAACACAGGTTAAACTTTGCCATCTTCCAAAACCACACTCTTCCACTCTTTCAATTATATGCTCTTGAATTCTAGCAAATTTCATTTGTGTTAAGCACAATTAGGAAAACCCTCACCGCAAAGTCTAGATGAATAGTTTATTTGCACCCTACCTAATTCCTGGCTCCAACCTTAAATATTACTCATCCAGTTAGCAAACATATAAGAATTACTTTATTTTATTTGTTTTGGTAATAAAAAAGATTTGCTCCTATTCATACTTCATAAATCAGTAAATCACTAGTCCTATAATTAGGTTTGCCTTGTTCAACAACAAAAAAATATAAACAAAATAAACTGTATTTTATCCTTCGTATTTTTTAAATTATTAAACAGTAAAATGTGTTCCAAAAATTTCTGTCAACGCACATAATACACTTGGTTACTAAATTTTGGGAAAGCAACAATAATGTTAAATAACGTAAATTCTAAGGCTAAACCTTTTGATTTTGCTTCTAAGTTCCAACGTTTGTGATGGCAGAGTAATAAAGCAGAACATCTGTAATGTACAAAGCAAGGAAATATTAGATGTCATACATTGTTAGTAATGTAGATAAGCCAGCCTTATTTGCCGTGAAGTCATGTTGGTACAAGGTCTGTTATGGATATTAGGTAAACTTTTTCGATGAACATACATGTTTCCTTTTCAGCTCTTTAAGTTTCTGTTCCTATAATCTGACATGTCACAAAAAATCAGGAAAATTGTGTTGCATAGGCATTTATCTAGTCTAAAAAATTGAGACTGTTGTTCAATCAGGTGGCATGGCAAGTTCGGTGCAGTTACAAGACTATGCATAACAATTGCTAGTGATTATACTTATGATCACATTTCAAGGTAATTCAAAACTGGCAAATGCATGCCACAGAGTGAGATGGTTTTTAAAATATACTCAGAATCCAGTTCAAGACAGATTTTGCTGATTACCTGCTACCTAACCGCACTACTACATAATGCATCATGAACCTATGAATAGGAGACGCGATACTCATGCAGATTGCTACCCGTATCGTCCCACAGTACAAAGATGAGAGATGAAATAACATTATCTAAAAGTGTCATTCGACAAACCACACAATATAATAGAACATATTCCCAATTTCCACCGTAGAAATCATTAGCAACCGAAGGTTAATTTAAACGTAATCGTCGTACAGAGTAATACTCCGCAATACCAACACAATTCCTAATGTAACTCCCCAGTTGGAGAGCAGATATAGCACTAAAGAAGAATCACAGAATCAGATTAGTTCCTGAAGAGGGATGAATTACCAGTGACAAAGAATGCGAGGCAGAAAACGGATGTGAGGAACTGGAAGAGATCGCCTACTCGCATCCTCGGCTAGAGGTCGCACCACATCGGCCTCCGGCGGACCGCCGGCGCGCCGCCCCGTCCATCGCCAAGGGCGGGGCCGGGGACGGGGTGGCGAGGTGGGCTGTTTTTCTTGTTTCGCGGGGAGAAAGCCCAACCGTTTTGTCCCGTCTCGTTGAATAAGGAAAATTTAATTATTTGTAACTTTTATTGGTACTGTGTGGAAACTCTGAGTTAGATTGTAACTCTAAATTAACTCTAAAATAACTCTAGCCCTTTAGGTGTATGGATGAAGGGTTAGAGGTTAGAATTAGTTACTTTTCAATCATTTGACTACTTTTCAGCTTGATTTATGTGGCCAGATTAGTCTCGCTGTGTGGCTGTGTGGGGATCTTGTGTGGCTAGAAATCATTTTTTTGGGTGAGCCTCACACAAACTAGCCCCAATTAGCACTCTTTGGAGGTGCTAATTTTTTTGATGGGTTAGATTAAAATAACCCAACTCTAACCCTCCTGTACGAGTATTTTAGGGTTAGTTGGGTAAATCTAACTTAAATTAACTCTAACCCCTGAATTCATACATGGCCATTGTTGACACCTCTTCAAATATTATTTTTATCGTTGGTTTTAATTTTTTGTCACTTTTATTGTATGCAGCTTAACTATTTGCCATTACGTACATCTGTATTGTCATGTTGCCTGCCAACTCAGCATCCAGCGTGGCAAAAAGTTGTACTTTTACAATTTTGCTCATGCTTCAAAAAAACAGCAAACCCTAGGAGTTTTTTCTCCAAAACCCAATTTTCCCCTCCTTCCCTATCCTCTCCTCATTTCTCATGGTGCGCCACCGGCTGCTCCGGCTGCTCCGCCACCGTCGTCAAGGACCGGCTGCCGCTACTCGCGAAGACTTCCCCGGCGAGCCTGCCCCGACGCCGCAAAGACTTCTCCGGCGCAGGCGCTCGCTCGCCTCGGCCAGGGGAGTCGCTTTGTGGGAGTGATTCAAATTGTTTTAGGAGCAAAATTCCTTCAAATGAGGCATAAAAATCTGTATTGAGACATAAAAAACTGTTCTAGGAGCAAAATCCATTCAATTGGTGTTCTCAAAGTGATTAAAGTGTGCTCAAAATCTGTATTGGCATAAAAAATCTGTTATGGGAGTAAAATCCCTTCAATTGGGGAAAATTTAATCATTTGCCACTCTTTTCATATGTCAATTAATAGACCACATATCAGTGACTCAGAGTGACAATTTTGTTGTCACTCACATGTTAAAAGTGGCAAATAATTAAATCCCGAAATCTGTTTTGAGGCATAAAAAATTACTGCATTGGTTGAGATTTGCTGTTTTTTTAAGAATGAGCAAAATGATAAAAATATAGCTTTTTGTCACGGATGCTAAGTTGGCGGACGACATGACAAGACACATGTATGTAATGGTAAATAGTTAGGCTGCACATGACAAGAGTGGCAAAAAATTAAAACCAACGATAAGAATGTAATTTAAAGAGGTGGCAATAATAAGAATGACAAATAATTAAATTTTCCTAAATAGGAAGGAGAGGAGTATTCTGTAGCATGGCCCCCATGTCAGTGTCTAGTGACCCCCTTACCGTCCCAGCCCAGGTCTAGTTCCCACGATCCAAAGCTTCACGAGCACGGCGCAACCAGATCCAAGCGTCCACCGCCGCGGTCGCATCCGCCATGGCTCCAACGGTGCCCTCGCCGGCGAAGTCTGCCTCTCCGTCCCAGCCTTCTGGGTGCGCCTTCGTCGTACTCCTCAACTCCCAAGTTCTCTCTAGCCGATCCAGCCTGAACCCTAACCGACCAATTGGGGACTTTGAGTTGTATGTGCAGGAAGAGCGAGGTGACGGATCTGAAGCAACAGCTGCGGCAGCTGGCGGGGAGTCGCGCGCCCGACGCCGATGACCAGCGCAGGGACGTCTTCAAGCGGGTGATATCCTGCATGACGGCCGGCATCGACGTGTCGGCGGCGTTCGGGGAGATGGTGCTCTGCTCCGCCACCTCCGACGTCGTGCTGAAGAAGATGTGCTACCTCTACGTCGGCGTCCACGCGCGCAACCACCCGGACCTCGCACTCCTTACCATCAACTTCCTCCAGCGCGACTGCCGCGACCAGGACCCCACCATCCGCGGCCTCGCGCTCCGCAGCCTCTGCTCTCTCCGCGTTCCCAACCTAGTCGAGTACCTGGTCGCGCCGCTTGCTACTGGGCTAAAGGATCCCAGTGCTTACGTCCGCATGATCGCCGCTGTCGGTGCCGCGAAGCTGTATCACATAGCTGCCACCTCCTGCCTTGATGCTGAATTGCCTGCTGCGCTCAAAGCACTTATGCTTTCTGATCCTGATGCACAGGTGAGTTTCCATTCGGCAAACAACGATGAAATTGTTTTGCAGCTATCATGGTACTATCTATTGCAATGATTCATCAGCTATATTAAGTACATTACTGTTTAACTGCCACATAAAGTCTGTGACATCTATAGTGTTGATTAAACTTGGAAAACTAGTAGAATCAGTAAGGATTAAATACTTTTCTGCATCCCAATCTGAGCTATAGCTTGAAAATTGGTTCAGTGTGCAGCTATGATCTGTTTTGCAGCCAATATAAATAGAAGCATTGGGTGGCAATGTTTAATGAATCTACATGCTAGTGATTTTACCCTTCATTGAGGATGGCTTGATTTTGATCTTATTTGATCATATAGATTGTTAGTTAACTTGGTCCAAAAGATTTTGCGATGGAAAATAACATGACTTCCATGTATGCTTGAGTTCTGGAAAAGATCTGGAGGCTAATTCAGATAGTTTTTTATTAGGTACACTTCTTTGAGCTTATACTTTTAAGCTTGTTTTTGGGCTTATATAGGTTATAAGTGCTGTCTATTAAGCTGCAATATCAAGGGCAAAGTCATTACTTTAATCCACAAAAGTCAGTCAAATCTGGCTTCTGACTTATTAGTTTGAGTGTAGCTTCTAGCTTCCGAAAAGCTGTCTGTTTGTTTGGGTTAGAAATTTTGGTTTATAAGTCAGCAAAATAGCCCAAGCAACAGGGCCTCATACAGTGTGTATTTTCCGGGAAAATGGGTGCCACTAGAGTCAGACTCTATTACTCTAATGAAACCTTGTAAGAATCTGAAGTCTGAACACAGGTAAAAAAGGTATTAAGAGGAGAAACATATCTTGGTTGCCTTTGTTTGTGATGTTTCTACCACTCTCTATCCACATTTACTCTTCCGCTCTTATTATCCTTGTTGAAGTCTGCTGCCATCTTAAGTGTCCCTGCCTCACCCTGCCATTGCACCCATAGACATTGTGTTGAACTGTACTTCTGATATGATGTTCATATGATGCACTTTACATATATAATGATTGACGAATTTTGGAACAATCCTTTTGCTTTTTACCTTACCAATTGAAATCCCTACAGTATTGTGGATGCATATATGCTTTCTGATGAATGTTACCACACACCATTCGGAGGCTTAACCTTTTCAGATGTTCATGCATAATATCCAACTGTATATTCATAGACATGTCCATAGTAGATTTTTTTCATAATTTGTATTAGATAATATACAAAATCATTTGCAAGACCCAAACTTTGAATAGGATTTGAAAACACCAATATCTGGTCATACTTAATCAGATTGCATTCTTAGTTTGTTCCTGTTCTTCTATACACTCCTTTTGAATAAGGTCACACAAAACAATGTTGTGCAAATGCTTACGACTTAATAAACTTACCACACACTTTTATGTCGTGCAAATGCTTACATACAGTGGACTCAGAATGTGGATGAATTGTGGTTTAGACCTGCTGGATGCCTGGATATGAAGACCAGATGATTTAATTTTTATCTAGTGTAGACTCTGTCTCATTTCAATTATGTGATCGAGTAGTTTCACAAGACATTTATGGCATATTTAAAAAGAAATCTCATAAAAAAGGGAGCAGAAATTCACTAGTTCCCCCACCTTTTACTGTTTACAACAGAAGATATCCACATAATACTTGAGTTTGATTTTCATCACTGAGTTTACTGAATACTCGTTAGTTATTTCTTGGAAAAGCTTAATTGACTTGCTTGATTGGTAGGGATGTGTAATGTACTAATGTTACAGGTTGTCTTGAGAAAAATGTTTATCTTCATTACTTCAATCTGACCTGTTTGATTGGAGATACATTTTTTACTTGTCTGAGGTTGAACTGACTAGTATACAACAATGAGGAAATTTGATTCTTTTTTGAGGTGGGGTGGTCTGATTACACTGGTCACTGGTGAATTTGCAGGTGGTTGCCAATTGCCTGAATGCATTGCAGGAGATCTGGACCCTAGAAGCAGCCAATTCAGAGGAAGCAGCAAGGGAGATTGAGACACTGTATAGCAAGCCAGTAGTATTTTACCTTCTAAACAAGTAATTCACCACCTATATCATTTTATTTGTTAGCTACACATTATTTGTGCATTTACTTAAATTGTTTGATTTGCAATTGCAGGATCAAAGAGTTCAGTGAGTGGGCACAGTGCCTTGTTCTAGAGTTAGCATCAAAGTTCCTACCCTCTGATAACAACGAAATTTTTGACATCATGAACCTTCTCGAGGACAGACTTCAGCATGCAAATGGAGCTGTTGTTTTGGCAACAATCAAAGTTTTTCTCCACTTGACAATGTCAATGACTGATGTCCACCAACAGGTGCACAGTTTGTTATACCCATTATATTTCCAGTGATACAACCTTACTCTTGCAACATAGTTTTGCTACTTACACAAATGGAAGTTTATCACTGCTATCTCAGTGTTATGCATTCATATATGGTGAACAACTTCTCATAATCAATAGCCACACATAAACTTATACGGTCTGAGAATTTGCTCTGTCTGATCTGAGGACACTTCAACTCTTTGGATTTCTTATGCTTTTTGTACTGTATGGATTCCATTTGCAATGTTAGTATTCCAGAATTCTTAATAAAGAACTAAAGAAGAGACCGTAACTGATCTTTCTAATTTCTGTTTGCATCATGCATTGTAGGTTTATGAGCGTATAAAAGCACCACTGCTTACTCTAGTAGGAGCTGGGAGTCCTGAACAATCATACTCTGTTCTATGCCATCTGCATCTTTTGGTGATGCGTGCTCCAATGCTATTTTCGTCTGACTACAAGAGATTCTACTGCCAGTTTAGTGATCCTTCATATGTCAAGAAGCTTAAACTTGAAATGCTGACTGCTATAGCAAATGAGAGCAACACCTATGAGATTGGTACAACATATATCGAAGTTCCACTGATTATATTTTGTCATACCTCACAACATATGTGATATATTTTTACTCCTTGATTTCCATAATGTTTGCAATATATTTGTGATATTCATTTTCTTTCCAGTAACCGAGTTGTGTGAATATGCTGGAAATGTTGATGTACCAATCGCACGAGAGTCTATCCGAGCAGTTGGGAAAATAGCTCTGCAGCAGTATGATGTGAATGCTATTGTTGACAGGCTTCTACAATTTCTTGAAATGGATAAGGATTATGTGACTGCTGAAACTCTTGTAAGTTTTCTTAATAATAGTGATACAATTCGTCCTTCACCAAGGATGAAGGAGCATATTCAACAATGTAATTCTGGATTTCTATGTTGCTGAGTACAAGCTCAAATACAGGTCTTGGTGAAAGATCTTCTGAGGAAATATCCTCAGTGGAGCCATGATTGTATAGCAGTTGTTGGAAACATCAGTAGCAAAAATATTCAGGAGCCAAAAGGCAAAGCAGCTCTTATATGGATGTTGGGAGAATATTCGCAAGACATGCATGATGCTCCATACATTCTTGAGAGTCTTGTTGAAAACTGGGAGGAAGAACACTCTCCTGAGGTACTAGCAATGTTTCTTTTTTACTTTGCCTTTTTTAGTATGCATTTTCTTTCTTGAGTTCCTTAACATATTAACCAACTGAAATTATCTTCTGAGAAAAGTGTGTGCTGCTGTAAGTTCTATATGTATGCCAAACATTTGACAGTCTCATGATTTTTTTCATATGTCTGGTGGTGTAGTACATATTTAAGATACAGGCTAAAGTAGTGAATCAGTCATAGCTGGCATAAATACTAACTATTGCAGGGTTTGATGTATGCTGATTCCCATATGTGAAGAGTAGAAACTGCAGCTGATTAGCTGAAGTGTCTAAGTGCCTGCTGGTCAGTGGAATGAAGGGTATCAGAATAAAGGTTTCAGAGTGAAACCTCCATATTGTTGCTCCCTTGAACTAAGGGCAACTCTCTCATCATTTTATTCTTTTGAATTGCCATCTTATACCTAGTACGCCATTGGACATTATAGTAAAATTCTATGACTTTTCTTAATGTTATCATGTGCCTGTAGCTACTTTTTTTCTTTGCCATACTTTGCAGGTTCGCTTGCATCTTCTGACTGCGGTGATGAAATGTTTCTTCAAGAGACCACCAGAGACACAAATGGCATTAGGAGCTACCTTAGCTGCTGGTCTATCTGACACTCACCAGGTCAAGATTGATCATCTTTGATTGCTGTGTCATTTCTACTCTATGAGCTCTACCTGAACTGCCAAGGATTGGTTGCAGGATGTTCATGACCGAGCGCTTTTCTACTATAGGCTTTTGCAATATGATCCTGCTGTAGCTGAACGTGTTGTAAACCCTCCCAAGCAAGCTGTCTCTGTATTTGCAGATACACAGAGCAGTGAAATCAAAGATCGGATATTTGATGAATTCAACAGCCTGTCGGTTGTATATCAGAAGGTTAAGATTTTTCTTATAATTCAGCTGATTAAAAAATACTGTTACCATCCATTTGCTGAATATTTTTTATCAAATTTATAATATAAGTTTCTACTAAATATGTTTAAGTCTATTGTATAGTTTTGTCGGTGAGTCTGCTACTCTCTAATTATATATGCTACTATTGAATACATACATATGAATATCAAAATCTTCCACTTGCATTTGGCAGCCCTCTTATATGTTTACTGGTAAGGAGCATCGTGGACCATTTGAGTACTCAGAGGATCTTTCGAATTTGACTGTTGGCGCGGAAACCTCAGAAAAGGTCATATCTGCCCAAAGATATCAAGAAAATGATAATGATCTTTTGCTAAGTACTTCAGATAAAGAGGACATTGGAACAGCAGCCAGCAATGGTTCTGCCTCTACTTACAATGCTCCTTCAGACTTGATTAGTCCTTCATTGCTAAGTTCACAAACACCATCTGAAACTTCACTAATAAATCCTGGTGGACCTACATATTCCTCACAATCTAACTTCAGTCTTGATGACCTTCTTGGTCTCGGTGTTCCAGAAGCTCCTGCTGCCCCACCAGCTCCAGCCCTGACCCTCAACTCAAAACCTGTGCTGGATCCTGGTACTTTCCAGAAGAAATGGGGTCAGCTGACCTTATCCTTGTCTCAGGTATGTTGCTTTTGAGTTTTTGTCCGTGCATTATCTGGTTATTTGTAGGGCAAATACTCATGTACTCTTTATTCTAATTGCTCATTCAAGTTCCAACTATTTCAGCAAAGTGGCATACTGCATGAAATTCTAGGGTGTTATGGTCTAAAGTTAGTTCTAGGCTTAAGTTTTGCCTGACTAAAAATGCTGTGAACTGCACAAAAATAACAATGCTTGATTCTAATGCATGTTCTATCGAAATTCATCGTCAATCTTGATGTCTGAAATTCTAGTTATATGTTCTGAGATGGTTTTACCTCGTGATCTTTTTTACAATTTAAGTACTCTTATTGTGTGCTTGCTCATGTTTAACAGGAATGTTCTTTAAGTCCACAAGGAGCAGCATCATTGATGAATCCTCAATCTCTCATTCGTCATATGCAAAGCAACTACATTCAGTGTATTGCTTCAGGTGGCCAGCCGCCAAACTACAAATTCTTTTTTTATGCTCAGAAAGACGGGGCTACTGCTTTCTTCCTTGTAGAATGTATCGTCAACACAGCATCAGCGAAGGCACAGATCAAAATTAAGGCCGATGATGGGACTGCCGCGGAGGCATTTTCAGCGTTGTTTCAATCAGCTTTGTCCAAATTTGGTCTTTCTTGATCCTGAGCAATTTGTATTCGTGATATGCTCCTGTCCCCCGTTTCTCTGCCTGTTGTAGTATATCCTTGGACTATGTAGAGCTTCTGTGCATTTTCAATCGGACTGTTGAAGCATGAGATGAAATTTGCAGTTCAGCTTCAACAGCATATCCAGTAGGGAGAGGACACTGGAGTTATGTCAGGATTTTATGCTGGCTCGGTGAAGGTACGAAGCACTGTATATTTCAACTGGAGAAGAAAGTGATTTGTCAAGGCTTCTAGCAGTTTTGATGGCTTGTGGCTTCACGTTACTGTAGGTGAATATCACCACTTTTTGTCGATGTAGACACAAGATACAAACAGATTCTGTGTGTTATTTGTCACTTGCACAGAACAATAAAGCTTGTTCATTTCTACCTTTCACATTGTGAAGGGATATATATACATGAAGCCATTCGACTGATTGATGTAGATGAATCTTTGTTTGCAATGCTTACGATAAGTTTACTAGTAAAAATCGGTAGAAAAACAGCATGTTCGACTTCGATGCTCGTCTAACTTTTGATTTCTCTACTACCTCGGAACTCGGATCACCACGGGCATGCAGATTTGCAGACAAAACAAGCTCGATCCACGATTTCACATTAGCTATTCCAGCTTTGGATCAGTATACACACACACACGAAAGTTCCAATGTATTTGTTCCAGAACATGCTTACTAGTTCGTTCAGTCAGAACAAGCAACAGGCCACAAAAAAACATAAATTTTACACAAACAACACAGAAAATTCTCGATATCACAATATCAATAGCAGATCTATGGAACCGCAGATTAATACCAAGAGTTGGTCCAAGGAGGCATCCGCCCATATAACATATTATTTGAATCACATAGCAAAAGCCTCTAAATCCCCACAGAAGCATCAACAACTCAGGAGAACCCGCCCGATCCAACAAAGATCTAGTACTAGTTTACCACTGAATGGGGATAGATCCACCGCATCATGGCGACGAGGCCTTGTAGAGTTGTAGGCGATGGCAGATCAGACGGGGGTGAGGAGCTGGGCGAGGGTGGGCTTGGGGTCGGAGTTCATGCCGATGACGATGATGAGAGGGATGAAGCCGTAGTGCACCGCCACCTTCGTCGTCTTCATCGTCCACGTGGTCCACTCCTTCACGAACCGCGCCGCCGCCGCTGCCGTGGACTGCTCCTCGCCGGCCGCCTGCGGGCCCTTCCTCCCGCCCTTGCCCTTGGGCTTCGGCTTCAGCGACGGCCGCGACGCCATGGCAGGCACGCCCTTTCTTGATCTCCGGATCCGATTCGGGTCCGCTCGACAGAAAACCCTAGCGCGGTGGCGATGCGTCCTCCTGGGTTTTGATCTCCGTGGTTTGGGGGAGTAATATTGGCTTGTTCATGGGCCAGTTCGCCTCGTAATTTGAATTTGGGCTGGACATAATGACAGCCCAATTGATCCGTTGACAAATTGCCCGCCTGCATTCTGCATGGCACAGGTTAGTTAGGGCTCTCGATTGCATTAACTAATTGCTCGCTAGCTAATTTTTAATCTTAGTATATTTAAACAGTCAACTAATTATTAAACTAATTATTACTTTATGGGCCAACTAACAGTTAGTCCACAAAAGTAGACTAATGGAGCTAATAGATACCCTTTACTCTTTTTTCAGGTGTTAGTCCAAAGTATCCCAACATATATTAATTAATTATTAGTCAATTAATTATTAGATAACTAATAATTAGTTCTATCTTTAGTCCATCCAAACATGTACTTAATAGTCTCTTGGCCTGGTTGCTTGTATTTACCTAATCAGTATTAGCAGTGAGCTAGGTTCAATTCAGATAGACTCGATATATGTGATATCTGTTTATTTGGTTGTCTATATCTGTTTAACCTAGTTAAAGTGAGATGGTGTTTAGTTGCTCGCATGTAAATATGCTGCGCGAAATAAAAATTAATAAAAAAATATAATTGTTTTGTTATAATTGTTAATAAATGTGCTAACCATATACCAGTACATCATTAGTTACTTCGTCACGTGAGTCAGACGGTTAGAAACGGATTTCATTCTTATTTCTTTGAAGCGGCATGCAAATTAAAAGGTGATAATTACACCACCATAGATCAGTTAAGTCAACTCTACTCTACTCTACGAAATCATCAAGTTAATTAAAAGCATATTATACACATGTTCACGTAGATCGATGCCTCAAACTGTACATACGCTTACGTTTCTGCCAACTTCATTAATTAATTGAACCATGTGGTCAATATATATAATGCATGCTCGGTTGAGCATATCGAAGGCAAGATTGCAACGGACATCCTTCTGAAATGTTTAACCGCATCGAAGAGTTGTCCCTCACGAGATTAGTATGGTCGTGTATCTGTTGTTTATTTCTTAACATGCAAACTTAATTACTAAATATAAGTCTAACATGATTAATATGAACAATACAGAAAAATATACACATTAATTAATTAGTGTTTAGGATATAAGACTATGTAGAAAACATTTATTAAGGGTCCGTTTGGATCTAAGTGCCTAATGCAAAGTGACTAAGGTCCTATTTAGATGGGGACTGCTTATTTTTAAGGGACTAAAGTTTAGTCCATTAGTCCCTTGGATGTTGCTTATTAGGACTAAAAGTGATATGCACACTTTATCTCTCCTCATTAAATGATGTTTAGTCCCTATATCCAAATAAGATGACTAAACTTTAGTCCCTACTAAAATAAGCAAGTTTTAGTCTCTAAAAATAAGCAATGTCATCCAAACAGGGCTTAAGATTTAGTCACTTTAGAGGCTAAAGAATCAAACACCAAGAATTAAAATGGGCTAAAATATTTCAGCCTCATCAGCCCCAAAAGGAGCTAATATGAGTTAAAATACCCCTTTTTCCACTCTTACTCTCACCATGCATACATGCATGCATGAAAAACAAGAGGGATATTTGATTCATTTTGCATAATGATAAAGTCTAGCATCTACTTTAGCCATTAGATCCAAACAGAAAATGACTAAAATTTAGTCACTAGTTTTAGTCACTTTACATTAGCCCTTGTATCAAAACAAACCCTAATTCAAGGACGTCCAATCTCAAAGCATAAATGGGTACAGCTGTGTATATACGCATGAATATAGAACGTGATCCTTCGAAACTGTACTTTTGTCTGGCACGTGTATGTAAAGAAAGAGCTGTAGTGTGTACTACGCAAATAATAATTCATTTAAAATCCCACTAGCTTTGATGCATGATCATAACAGAAGCATTTGGATCATTTGATTTGAATCGAACTCCCATCCAGATTGCCAAACTATTGACAGGATCCTACCATGTATGACGTCTTAGACCATGTTTGGATGTCCTTGTTTATTTTTAGAGACTAAAATTTGTTTATTTTAGTAGGGACTAAAGTTTAATCTTCTTGTTTGAATGTAGAGACTAAACATCATTTAATGAGATGTTCATAAATAAGGATAGAGTGTGCATGACACTTTTAGTCCCAATAAGCAACATCCAAGGGACTAATGGACTAAACTTTAAGTACTAAAGTTTAGTCCTAATAAGCAATCTTGTTTGGGATTTTAGGAACTAAATGAGACTAAACTTTAGTCCCTAAAAATAAGCAACCTCAATCTAAACGGGACCAACTACTATGATATTTGGCCAACTACTATGATATGAGTTCTATCAGCTTATCGTTCTGTACAATTGAAATTTATTGTACTATAATGACATATGATCTCATTTTCTATTAGAACACGGTTGAGTTGAGTGAGTTATACTTCCGAATTTCCGAATGATTTAAGGGCACTAAAACACATGTACACATAAGCACGATGCAACACCAACTGGGAAGCAATATATATATCGTAATTAAATAGTAATCTGCACAGTACGTGTGGAATATTGACTCAATTAATCATAGTACAGACCAGGCCTACCGTTTGATTACGTTGACACACCGGCCGGTTTTATACCTAATTCCTCGATGACACACGAGAAAAGAATCTTAAGCACGCTGATTTCATTAATTATTAAATGCCCCTATAATTAAGATTTGACTAGTAGATATTATATAAAAATACTTCGTCCGTCCCGAATGCTCATCCGTTTTGACTAACAATAATACATTTTGACAAATAATTTTAAAATGAGATTAAAATAAATAACCCATCATTTGACGTCGGATGCTAGTACGTACAATATTTTTGAACCCAGGTTTAATTTTACAACTTTTAATTTTAAATATATAAAAATATTGTCAGTAAAAAATCATCGAAATTAAAACTGGCAAATATTCATGAAATTAAAACTGGCAAATAATCACGAAATTAGCTTATTTCATTCTAAGAAGTCGTAGCTTGCGCCTAGACTCGTTGAAAGCTCAAACCCTTCTCACTTCCACGCCTCTTCCTCCCTTTCCGCACATAGAGGGTAGATCGAGCTAGCTAGCTCCCATACTCTCACTGTCTCACACGCCCCCATGTCGTCGGGAGGAGGAGGAGGAAATCATCATGGCCTCTACCACCATCACGGCCACGGCCAGCACCACGGCCGAGAAGACGGCGGCGCCGACGACTACGTGTACAGCAACAACGACGACATGGAGAGCTTCTTATTCAGTCATCCCGGGGGCGCCGATGGAGGTGCCGACGAGATCATGCCGTACTCCAGCAACACGGACTACCTGCTGCAGGGGTTCTTGGACCCCTCCGGGCTTGCCCGATTCGACGACGTGCCGTGCCCGGATCAGGCTACGGCGCCGGTAGTCAAGCAGGAGCTGTCGGTCGATGTGACAAGCCACGACAGCCAACTGGGCGCCACCGGAGAAGGCGTGGCGCCGCTGCTGCTGGCCACGCCGAACCCGTCGGCGTCTTTCTCGTCCAGCGACGTCGGCGAGGCGGAGGGCAAGTCTCGCCGATGCAAGAAGGGCGTGCGGCAGGCGAGGGCGGAGGGGGAGGACGGGGCGAACTCCAAGAAACCGTACGTGTGTTCACCAATTCGATTCTAGCTGATGTGATCTCGTCTTGATTTCTTGCTTCATTCCTCGTGGATCGGCGTGGATATATGCATGCATGCCTTGAGAGATGGGAGAGAACCTTTTCAGTTTTTCATCGTACGTGTTATATAGATCTGGCTGGCCTAGTCATACTGTTGCATAATTGAACTCAAAAATTCTTTTTGTTGATGCCTTCTCCACAGCATGGACCGTGTGAACATTATTAGGGTTTGCTAGGAATTTCATCGACGACAACTAAGATCCGTCTATATGCATGTCCCCAACCTAAGATCTACTGTCTTGTAGTTCCCCTTTTCTTCTGATTTCTTCTCGGCCCCATTTCCAAGACGACTTTAATTTATATATGGACGACGTGCCCTTCCGTCTGCAGAAGTGATCGATCGATCTTGCTTAGAATTAAGTTAGAATGAATCGATTGATCATATTTGTAGTACAGCTTCAATTTTGACCGGCTAGCTATCTAGCTTCGTCTCTGAAGATTATATTATATTAAAGATTTCCCCTTTCAAAAAAGATTCAAACTAGATATATTTTCGTATTACCAAGCACCTAAAGCTACCAAAGTTCTATGACATGCACCTTTATGCAAAATTTACGCTGATCTTGTCACACAACTTGTGATCGATCCACAGATATCTAGCTAACTTGTTAACCCCTAAAACTAATTAATTAATATAGATGAAGATAACAACTCTTTCTAACAAAAAAATTGATGCTCATCTAACATGAAATAGCTAGCTAGCTATATTATATATATTCGATCCAATATCATCTAGCAATAATATAATTTCTAGAGTTTGCTTGTTAGCGCTCTGAAAAAAATCCAAACTACTAGGCCTGAATGCCTGATTGAGCTAGCATAACAGTGCAGGATTTGATCGATCATACTCCTGAGTCCTGACCATTATCCCTGTTATATATATATATATATATATATATATATATATATATATATATATATATATATATATATATAGCGGATCGACCTGACATTGTTTTGTTATATTACCATGTACGTACAGGAACAAGCCGGCCAAGAAGGAAGCTGCAGAGAAGAGGCAGCGGCAACCACGCGTCGCCTTCCTCACCAAGAGCGACGTCGATCACCTCGAGGACGGCTACCGGTGGCGCAAGTACGGTCAGAAGGCCGTCAAGAACAGCTCATACCCAAGGTACAGTGGTACACACACATATACCTTAATTTCACCAATTGCAGCATACGTAGAGTACCATGTTACTATTCTTACATAATCGTATGCCAGCTGCATGCATGCATGGTGTCAAGTGCAAGTGCATTACCTTAGACTAGTAATCTTGCATTGCACGTACAAGCACAACGCACGTTGCGAGAACCATATGAATTTTAAGAGTTGGTCGATCAAATATAACGCAGGAGCTACTACCGTTGCACGACGCCAAAGTGCGGGGTGAAGAAGAGGGTGGAGCGGTCGTACCAGGACCCCTCGACGGTGATCACGACGTACGAAGGGCAGCACACGCACCACAGCCCGGCTAGCCTCCGCGGCGGCGGCGGCCACCACTTCTTCATGCCCGGATTGCACGGCGGACGGCTGCCGCCTCCGCACTTCATGCCTGAAGGGTTCCACCCGGAGCTGAGGGGCCTGATGATGCACAATCACCCCATGGGCGGCGGCGGTGGCGCTGCAAACCCTAGCATGTACCTGCCGCCAACTGTACTATCTCATCCTCCTCCCCCTCATCCTGATGCTCCAATGTTAGCTCCTGATCCTCTTCAGCAGCACCACCACTTCACTGACTACGCCATCTTGCAAGACCTTTTCCCTTCCACAATGCCCAGCAACCCATGAAGGCATGCATGACCACTAACTTCTACAAAAATACAAATGCTTAATTTAACTAGCTAGCTAGCACCGGAAGAGAGAATTGAAGATGCTTTTCAAACACTGGAGATGCATCGTACATCGGTACATGAGCCAAATGTGACCACCGTACCAGGGGTACCAGCTGAGCTTGCATTGGTATTGGTGAGAATATATAAATGGTACGTATTAATTAATTGATTTGCTGAAAACTTTCATCTTCAACTTGTGCGAGCGTGCGCATTGCCTTCTTCATTCTCTTCCATTTGTCAGCAATTCCCTGCTACAAATTGAACGGAGTATATGGAAACTGCAACTGCAACTTAATTCTTCGGCCATTCACTATTCTACATCTCTAGACTTATTGTACATGTACTGTGTATATCATGTGCTTTAATTTGGTTGTTATTAATTAGATTGAACACGAATGACAGGTGCACGCGCGTACTTTTTTTTGTTTTGTGCACACATGTGAAACTGTGGAATATATATATATATATATATATATATATATATAGTAGCGCTATTCTACACTACGTGTGTAGAATAGATATTCTACACCGACTACTTTCAGTAGTGGATTTTCTCAGTAGAATAGCAATTGAGCATTACTTTTTTCTTAGTAGTAAATTTCTCGGTAGAATAGTCATTCTACACCCGTGGTGTAAGATAACATTTGTGTATCAGGATATTCTACACCACGTGTGTAGAATAGCTATGCTACACCGACTACTTTCAGTAGTTGATTTTCTCAGTAGAATAGCAATTGAGTACTATTTTTTTGCTCAGTAGTAAATTTCTCGGTAGAATATTTATTTTACACCCGTGGTGTAGGATAGCATATATATATATATATATATATATATATATATATACGGGAACACTATTCTACACTACGGGTGTAGAATGCTATATTCTACACCGATCAACCCAACCGTGCCCACCTCATCCAGCGTGCCCCCACGCCCCATCCAATCCCGACCCCCCATTCCACATGGGTGTAGAATATTATTCTACACTCGTGGTGTAGAATAACATTTGTGTGTGTATATATGTACATATACGGGAACGTTATTATACACTACGGGTGTAGAAAGCTATTCTACACCGATCAACCCAACCGTGCCCATCTCATCCAGTGTGCCCCCACGCCCCACCCAATCCTGACCCCCATTCCACATCGGTGTAGAATAGCATTCTACACCCATGATGTAGAATAACATTTGTATATACATATATATACACAAATGTTATTCTACACCCGTGGTGTAGAATAGCTATTCTACTGAGAAATCTACTACTGAAAAAAAGTAATACTCAATTGCTATTCTAGTGAGAAAATCTACTAAAGTGATCGGTATAGAATAGCGCTCTCGTGTATATATATATACACACATATACATAAACATACATACATACATCTTAACTAATATAAAGCGGACAGTGGTCGTCCGTCCGCAGCCTCCCTCTCCGTCCACGCCTCTCACTTCCCATAAAAAACCAATAAAACCTTATACCCTAAAAAAACCGGTGCAACTGCCCTAATAAAACCATCCTAATAAAACCGATGCAACCGCACGCCCTGTCGCGCTTCGTGCGCTCAACTGCCCCGCCCCCTGCGCAACCGCCCCTATGCATGCATGCGCTCATTGTGTGAGAAAGAAAAAAGAAAAGAGGAAAAGAAAAAAAAGAAAAAAAGAAAAAGAATAAAAAAGAAAATTGTATTTATATTTCAGTCTTTTAATTTATGTATTTTGCGCGGAAATAAAAAACCTATTATAAAATAAGATTCTGTTGCAAAGCACAGGCCTCTGACTAGTATATATATATATACATATGCATATATATATATATATATATATATACATGGGAGCGTTATTCTATACCGATCACTTGCCTTATCATGGTATGCTTGTTAATTTGATAGCAGAGGTTAATATTTAATTTGATAAAACCTATACGTTCGTTTTCGTTAAATGTCGATATGATTATTTAAACGGATCATGTGTTAAACCTGATCGATTCATCTCGCCTGCTTTACAAATATATGATATACTACTCCGATCCAAAATGTATGTATGTACGGTGGATATGCATGCATGGTGATAATTTAATTACAACCCTCGAGTAATATTGCAGCAACAAGTTAGTTTTTTCTGTGTATTTTCTTCTCCTTCAAATGAATACCTAAGCGCACGTATGTCCTGTAGGAAGCCGGTACGTAAGCACAAATCTTATTCAAGATAGATTTCTACACAGGAGTACACGCATATATGCCACCCACCGCTCCACTCGGATCGATCAGACGGCTATGGAACACAATTGCTCTCTACAAACCGCGGGGGCTGACTGCAGAGAAGTCGACACATGTATACTCACAATATATAGGTTGTTTGATTTTTTTAAAAAGTCGAATTTCTTCCATTTTGACCAATTTTATAAAAAGGTAAGGTAACAATTACAATATCAATTTAGTTTTATTAATTTAATGATTAAATATGTTTTAATAATATAGTTATTTGATATTATAATATTAATATACTTTTAATCAAAAAAGTCAAAGAAATTTGATTTAAAAAAGTTAAACGACTTACTACATTATAAAATAATAGAGATATAATTATACACGTGTACATTATATATATATATTGAACTTAGTGTGGAACTATATATTATAATAATATGACATTATGGAAAACAGAGTGTTCGTGGAGTTCCTAAACTTTATCGTTTTTTCGGACATTCAGTAAACCTTAATTTATTGAGTGTTGTCGAAAACACACTCACAAAAGACTAACCCTCGATGAAGTTGCAGCGGCCAAGGCTGGCAAGAAGAAAGTGAAAGCTGGATCATGGCCTCATGGGCTATACTCTTTATGAGCCAGTCTTTTTGGTACTCAGTGAACTCCGTGTTTCCTGTAGGATGTAGTTCAGGCGCATGAGCAACAAAACGTACTCAAGTGAGCATTAGTGCTAGCTCAATCTGGGATATGACCTATATCTCATCGATCGCCCATGCATCCAGATATTGTGGATCGATCTGATCACTTGCCGACTTTACCCACTAGAGATTAGCCGACCGTGAAAAGGGGATGCATGTTACGTTAGCGTACCAACCACAAGTGGCCGTCTTACAATCAATCCATCAATCTGTTGTCACGCATGCATGCACCGATCGAGAAGGACGTTTCTAGAACCGAACAAAAGGCCGGGCGAGGAGCTATGCAGCTAGCCATGCAATTTTAGGCGCTTTCTTGCTAGGCTAGCAGTAGCTCTTGGTGAGGCCACTGTGCACTAGCTCCAGAAATTGCGAGAAGAGAGAGCAGTAAAAAGGAGCAGGCTGAATCGCAGACAGCATGGTGGCCCGCTCTGTATGCATGCATCGCGACACGAGAGAAATCACTGTGCTCGTGATTTGTGGAAGTGGTTTTGGTTTTAGTGGGCCGGCGAAATTTTGTGATCTTTGGTCACAGGATACAAAGTTCCCGATTGGTTTTATAAGCTAAAAGCCAAATTAAATGGTCTATTTCAAGCTAACGGTTTTTAGTAAAAGTAGTTTTTGGTGTAGCGAAACTATGAAAGCTTCTCCAGATCTGTTTTCTGTGGCTTCTGGCTTCTAGCTTTACAACCCTACAAAATTCCATAAATTGATATTTCAAATTTCATACAACCATACAAAATTCCATAAATTGACATTTCAAATTTCATACAACCATACAAAATTTCATAAATTGACATTTCAAATTTCAAACAACCATACAAAATTCCATAAATTGGCATTTCAAATTTCAAACAACCATACAAAATTCCATAAATTGACATTTCAAATTTCATACAACCATACAAAATTTCATAAATTGACATTTCAAATTTCATACAAACCATACAAAATTTCATAAATTAATTTTTTACATAACTGACATCCCACAACAGCGTTTTCACAGGCCACAGCCCACAACAGTTTTTTTTCTACAGCCACGTGCCAACCAAACACACCCTCAATAGCTTAAGGCTTTCACTGCATGCATTAGTTTGAGATTAACATAAGCAAAAGAATTGTTCTTGGTTACGAGTATCTAGCTAGCGATGATCTAGAAAAATCGATGGTTTCGTATTTTGAATTTTAGCTTATTTGAACGTTATGTAGCTAGGAAAGTTTGGAGGAAATTCAATCAGAGAAGTAGCCACAACTACATGCTAGAATATCTCCCAATGGGTCCTAATAGAGTACTCTTTCCAGTTACAAAAGAAAACCTGCTAATTTTGGATGTGTTTGCGTCGATGTCAAACTACAGTTTCTGTAATATATAAGATCATATAAAGGAGAAAGCATTTTGCACATTTGCATGCGAGTTCTAACAATACGCAGCATGGTCTATACATGAACGTACGCTAGAGCTTATATATATAGTTTAAAACGAGTTTTGATCTTCTAGCTGAAAGGGTGAAGAACCAGTAGCCATGTTTTGCAGAGGAAGACGTACTTAATTTCTTGCTGTTTTTCAGGATCACGGAACGAAAAATTAAGGAGGGTAAGAAAGATCTCGCGACCAAAACTTTCCAGGATAACGTGGTCGGACGTGATGTTTCTTGGAAGCTGCAGCATGCATGCACGAACACATTTAAGCACATGCATGTGGCCATACATCCTCTACCTAAAAAAGATCTAGTGACAGGTCTCAACTTTATCGCGTCACTAATGACCTGTCATTCATTAGTGACGGGTGCACTAAGGGTGGCCTTTAGTAACAGACGTACATTTTTACTCGTCACTAATGGTCACCTTTAATGGTCACCTTTAGAAACGGATATAGATGTTCACGCGTCACTAAAGGTTAGTGACACACATACATCTATACCCATCACTAAAGGTGGACCATTAGTGATGGGTATAGATATTCACGCATCACTAAAGGTAGATTTTTTATTTTAAATCTGTTCTATACAGTTTCGTTTAGTTTCTTTCAGTTCAAATGAGTTAACGATTAGATCTTAGATTATCATGGAGGGGTTCTTTTCATCATTTTTGTCGTCGTTTCGATGTGATTTTCATGTAGTCATCATCGGTGAGGCCTCTATCTCGAGCCACAATAGAGGGGTAGCGATGATGAAGAAGAATAGATCCAAGGTGGTCATGGATAGGCGCTCTTTCCATTATTTATGTCGTTGTCCCGAAAAGTTTTCCATGTGGTCATCGTCGGTGAGGCCTCTACCATGAGACAAAATAGAGGAGGAGAGATGATGATAAAGAAGAAGAAGATAAAGAGGTGATAATAATGGAGGAGAGAAAGCAATAGGATTTCGAGAAGGAATGATAATAATTCTGTACCCTTTGTTGATGCAGTTCAATACCGATGAGATCATAGTCGGGTGGAGCATGAAGTAACGTTGATCGTTTTTAAGTATATCTCGTAGTGACGCTGGCCACCATAGATAGAGCACGATCTAGATGAGAATGATAAAGATCAAGTAGAGAGAGCAAGGGAGTGAAGTTATAGAAAGGTTGAGAGTAAAGACTGAAGAGAGGAGATGAGACTTTATAACAGTGTTCTTCTGTCCGCCTAAATTTTTGGGCTAGTGTTTTTCTACCCGCACAAATTTTCAAAAAATTATGTGTGTCGGTCTTTAGTGACGGGTCTAGATATTTATGCGTCATTAAAGGTAGGTCTTTAGTGACGGGTATAGATATTCATGCGTCACTAAAGGTGAGTCTTTAGTGATGGGTCTCAACGTTACTCGTCACTAATGATCAGTTTAAAATTTTAGCAACTCATTAGTGACTACATCATTGAGACCAGCCACTAAAAATAGATCTTTATTAGTGACACATGTCTTTTATCCGTCACTAAAGTTCTAGACGGTGGCTTCAGAATGCGACTCCGATCCTGATTGTTACAGCCCTGTGCATTTCCTATTCTGAGATGAACGGTTTCAACGTTTATAGGTGGCACCTCCCTTTCAGGAATTCGTCATATATTTCGCTCTTGGACGTTAGCAGTTGTGAGTTTTGGAAATTTGTACAAGATGGCATAAAGTTCTCTCTGATGATTTACTGGGGGCGCTTGCTTGTCCTCTGCATTGCCGTCCTGAAAAGATTCGTAATTCGGAGAAAGGATGTGCGCAAGATTCGTCAAGGTAGTGCAGTGGTACTGTACAACTGCAAACAATGGATCTTAATTACCAACTTTGCTGAAAAAATTTTACGGTATATAGCAGCTGTGATGAATTTTCTTGGCGCCGGCAGAAAAATCTTTTAGAATTGGACGGCTGACATGGCAAAAAAAATTTGTAGCTGATATGGTGTTATAATCTGCACCTAGATTATAAGACCTATATTATAACAAGCTAACATGATTATTTTAGTTTATAGAAATAAGCTAGATTATTATAATGTAATCGCAGGCAAGCTGAAACAAACTCGTTCCCTAAATTATGCCATAAATTTTGCCTTCAACAATGTTTTAGCGTATATATATATATATATATATATATACTTTTTACTCTATAATAAGTTTATTTTATATTCAAAAAGGGCTTTTCAAATGGGACCAGACCCTTTCAGGACTTGATTTGTGCGACAAAATGGGCCATTGACATGAAGGCTTAGACTCGGCTTTGAAGCCGTTAAGCTGATGCCTGATGGGCTTGCCCGTCCTGAAGAACACTCAAAGAAGGTGAAGAGCAACTTTGGTGGTCTTGAGAACAACTGAAAATTTGCAGATGTCATGATCAGCTCAGGAGTTTGCAGAGTCCGAAACAACATTCAAAACAAAAGGACATTCATGTAAAAAATTAAAACGAAGCAAAGATACAGCTCCATGGAAATAGATAATAAAAATAGGCAAATGGCACATGATTGTACGTTTATATGCCAATGGCCGATTCGCTCTCGTACCTTTCAGGGGGAAAAATGCACAGAGAATAAATGAATGCACAAATGTCGTGATATCTCTTGGACACCATCATCACAATCTTTTCTCTTTGCTTAACCGAAGGTGAGAAACATCATCATCATCATCTCCAAAGCAAATAAAATGAGACAGATCACAGATTCTCTTGACACATGTGACAAGCCAAAGTGCACCATTTCATATATATGGTAGTTTACAATGGCACGGTCTTGTTCAGTACACAATAACAGATTACAAGCCAAACGTGTACATAACTTAAGTAGTGCAACAAATATAAGAATAGCTTGAAGAGCAAAATACAGTGATCTTACTGATCTGGGTGTGCTTGACATAAAAAAAGGTAGAGCTACCATGCTTAAGTTGGACAACATAATGTATCATCCATGGAATTGCACCACTACCAGAAATAAAGCATCAGAATCCCACAAGCACAGCCTCTTTGGAGGCCTGCAGAAAGAAGCAAAAGCTGGATGCCTTCCTTGCCTTCCACATCGATCCCCACAAGATCAATCAAGTAGCAATGATGATAAGGGCCTTACCAAAGACAATGTATGCATTGTGCCTTCAGATTTTATTTATATGTGGGCTTTACTGTCGCAACCGTATCAGTGCTCAATTCTAATTATCGGATACCTCCAAGCCAAGTTTCTTTGTTTCCATCTTGATAAACTTCAGGTATCTAACAGCTTCATCTAGGACAGAAGGTGTATCCAATTGGTCGCCACCAGGTATTATTCCTCTAAGAACTGTGACCATGTTTCTCATCCTCTCATGAGTAACATTGTCCAGGGATCCATGGAAGACTGATCTGCTGCCAGAAGAATGATGCATTTTGTTAGACCTGGGTGGTGAACATGAATCAAAGCAACCACTCTCAAAGCGATCAGGAGTATGCCCAGTACTCTTGACATCATCTTCATCACTTTCTTCATAAGAGCTTAACAGTGCATCAATATCTCTTGTATCCTCCTTAAAAGATGATGAATTGTCTTCCAGGTTTCCATTGTCTTGGTCAAAACTTCTGAAAACCGCCTCAGGATGACACATGATGTGCCCTTTGTCATCGGTTTGATCAAAGATGATGAAGTTTCTGGGGCATACCTTGGAAGGTTGAAACTCAAATCCACCGACTGAGGTTCGGAATTGAGGACTGATCATGCCTGCAGGGGTACCAAAAGCAGGTGAAACAGGAACCTTGTAGTTGCATTGACCACCCAAGGGTCCATTTGCGACACAACCATCTGCTTCATGTCCATAAGCAAAGGAAGGGTTACCGGTGAAAGCTGTTGGATCCCTCTGCATGGGTCGATGGCAGATACTGGACAGAATGCACTTAAGATGGACCTCTACCTGATCTGATGTAGCTACACTACCCAAAAACAATGAGAATTCTACAATATGTTTGCAGCTCGCAACAACAAGAGGCTAAATATATCCCTACCACAAGGTAGCCATCATGAATGCACTGCTTTTGTTGTTGCGACTTTGTACCATATGAAAGATAAATAGCAGATAAAATGACTAATACCGACTCCTGTGTTTAGACTACGTGACAGGCTTAAGCAATTGACGGAAGTACTCAGCCTGCAATTTAGACAAAGTTGTTAAATACAAATGACATGATAAAAGGTGTAAATATGTGTGAAATAACTGAACATGTATATGATTAAAAAAAGAAGGGGAAGGGAAGGGGCTGGCACACCCCCTCCCCCAATGATTAATTTATTAGTATAACCTTTTAAAAGTCATCTATAGAAGCACTACTCAATCCAGTATAACAGGTTAACGACGAGAACATGACTGGAAGATCATTATATACAATATACATTTCAAAATCCAAGTAAATTAGCTATTCCATAATTGGAAGATTTCCAAGAATTCCAATGGTACAAAAAATTGATGGATGGTACATTTTACTACTGCATTAAGATTATTGTGAAAGTCCCCAACATATTACCATAAACTTGGCCATGAAAAATGACACCTGACTCAATTTATTCTTTTAGCAACAATTATAATTCTGTTTTCAAAATGGCAACCAGCTCTTCTAATAAAAAAATTATTTTGGAAACAGGATTATATAGAACAAGAAATAAATAGCTCACCTGACACACTTGCATCAACTGATAATAATTAAAGATCCTAACATTCATTACTATGGTTCCCACTTCCTTCACAACGCGGAATCTCTTAAGTTCAATCTTAACATACATTCTCAATCTTTACACACGCAATGTAGCCAAGAACAGAGAGCCACTAACGAAAAAGATTCTCCTATAAATGTGACCGCCTCACCTGCAATGCATGCCAAATGAAAAATTCAGAGTGCATTACTAGATTTTCTGATCAGGAACATGAACAGAGTTTTCAGGAGAGAAAAGTTGCATACACAATCACACGGAAAAACACAAGGTGAACAGACACTCGGTTCCTGTAATAAATCGAGTACAAGGGAGTCCACGGCATACTGATGTGCGGTGCTTTAATTTTGTTATATTCCTGAAACCCTGCTGATTGTGAATATGTTATCACTTAAAAATAGCAATAACAGGATAGAAAAGAGATAGTGCTAACTCCTAACTGGTATAGAACTTCAAGAATTCATGGTATTATATGATAAAAAGAACACTCCTGAAGTATGTAATTTCCTTGGTGGTACCAATACACCCAGATCATGCATGCTACCTTTCAAGTTTCAACTATAAGTCGAACTTCTATTCTCGTGAGAAAACTAAAGGATCGTTGATTTCCCGGGGCTGAGGAACAGAGTTCTATAAGAGATTGGACAAGTGGATCGTTATTAGTTAAACTGTTAGATTGCGCCGAGTTCAGAAAAGGATAGAAAACACCTATCCTTGATCAAACCGCGAGAAGTTAAATAAAGCATCGATCTTAGCATCCTGACAAGAAAATCTTGGTAAGCAGACACTGACCGTGGAAACCCCCAAACTTTCACTGCTCTAATACGATCTACAACTGAAAGCGCAGAATACAACAGATATAAGATTGGAAACAAGATCAACATAGGTCCACGAAGCCAAGTACCAGAATCAGAAGCCTAAAAACAAATCGAGCACGGGAGGTTGATATGCGAGGTGGTTCTCGACGAGGATAGCCTGAATTCGTCGGCGGAGCGATCAAAATCGGATCTTGGAGACGATCCCGAGGCGGAAGTTTCGTGGCTTCGTGCAGCCGCCGCGAGAAAAAGGAGAGGATTTGGGGGCGGCGACGGGAGAGGAGAAGACAATAGGAACAAAAGGGCACTGCACTACTTCTACTTCACTAGTAGTACATGGATCTGCGTCTGTGTAGTGCTGCCGCCTGCCGCCCAGGCGCTAAGCAGTAAGCACTATGTGGATGGTGGATGTTTACCTTTCTCCTCAAGCATTCGAGTGCCAGTGCTTTTACACACACACACACACCACCCCCCACCCCCCACCTCCCACCAAATTGCAGGAATAATTCTACGTGAAACCTCACATGTTACTGAACAACAATTTGATTCTTTGGTTTTTTAACCTTTTAAATATTATTTACTTAAAATCTTAAAGTGGTTTTACCCTAATAACATGTCACGTTCGATAAGATTATCATATTAGTTGCACTCGCCTACATCGAAAACTAATAGTCACGTCCTTAGATTTTTCATTCACTCCATTAGTGCCTCGTTCACTCTGATATCTCATCAACGTTGGATAACATCGATTGTGTTACATCGTGTATATGTTATGTATAAATAGTTTGTGCCTCGCAAATTCTATTGTGAGACTTAAAATGATAAATTAAATAATAGCCACTGAAGTTTATATAACTCCCTGTCTATTGTTGTCTAACGTCGCCAGAAAAACCACTTTAGAGTGTCAAATAAACAATATTTAAAAGATTATAAAAGATTATGGGGTTAAATAATTGTTTTAGTATGACAAACAGTTAAGTAGTCAATTGAAAATTCGTGAGAAGGTTATGTATATTTTTATTTTAATCTAGAAATAATCGTATGACACGTGGGTATAAATAAGAAACAAATCTATCTCACGAGTAAGCAATCGTACGTGCGACGGTTTTCTTTTCTCTAACTTCTCAATCAATAAACACATAGTCTATTAATAGTTGATTAAAGTCTTTCTTAACTATATATGTAAGATTAACCACCTTTAATCACATAGATTTAATTATGGGTATAAAAAATTAGATTAAATAGGTCCAGTCCAATTAAACTTGCTAATATATGGTTCTGATGTCCACATTGTTGTTGTGTGATAGTTCATTTTTCGAAACTCGACTACAGTTAATAGCCATTGAGGTTCCATAATAAATACATCTCTTTTAATCTCTACAAAATCTAATTTTATCCCTCCACGTCAGCTATTTTGGAACAAATTTCTACTTTCACTAATTAAGATAATGAAGAAATTATTTTAAAACCTTATATGAAAAAAATGATTTAGTAGAATGCAAGGTAAAACTGTTCTTATATTACAAGTGAAGTGGGACTGTACAACTACAAGCTCCAACCAGAGCAGAAGAGGGAAATAACAAGAAGCAGAAACCCGGTGAACGAATTTTTTCACGGAAAAATATTTTTTAAAAGAAATTTTTAAAATTGTTGGCGATTTTGAAGAATTGCAAAAATCAGTACTGATCATTACTTGAAGTGTTGACTGATGCCACGTCTAACTCAAGTACTGGATGCTGCACCTCCGCCACGTCAGCTCCAATCGACACTTCAAGTGCCGACCGGTATCTACTTCTGCAATTTTTCAAAATTATTATACAAATTTGAAATTTTCTTTAAAAAATATTTTTTAAAAAATCCTGGATGAACAGTGATTGTACTCCTCGCAGGATATCGTCAAGTTAGCCAGCACGTGCTAGTCATTGGTTGAGTTCATAGTTCATCGGTGATTCATTCATTCGCTCGATTTCTGAATATTCTTCGATTCCTCTAGATCCAAATCTCTCAACAAATCAGGATGGACAGTGATTGTACTCCATAAATTGAGCTGACAAGTAGATCAGTGTAACAGTGTCGTTGTTGCCTACGACTTGCTGTAGCTTTTCGAATTGAATACCCGGAAGAATTCGGTCACCAGAAGTAGGTTCAGGTCATTCCTGATGTCTCCGATCCAATCCAGCAATTGTTCTGTTCTGTTCTGTTCTTCCTTGTGCGACTGCGACCGATCTTGGAATTTCTTCTCCGCCAAGTTAATTTGTATAGACAAATGAACCGTCGTGTAGCTGGAGCCTGGACGAAATGTCCATCAGTCTTGATTGCACTCCAAGAAACCTTAAATAAATGAGCATGAGAGACTAACACAACCCAGTGACGCCGCTATAATTATAAATAACCTTGGTGCAAACGCCGTACCTTTATCCATCTCCACTTCTCCGGTCAAAGTCCACTCGCGCCTTTTTTCCATTCGGATTTCAGAGCAATAATGGTTCTCGGAGCGTTGATCACTCGAGCCTCACTGCCACCATGGAGCCTCCTGGCGTACGGCGTCCTCGGGCCGGTGCTCCTGTGGCAGGCCGGGCGCCTGCTCGACCGGCTGTGGTGGCGGCCGCGGCGGCTGGAGCGGGCGTTGCGCGCGCAGGGGCTCCGCGGCACGACGTACCGGTTCCTCCTCGGCGACCTCACAGAGTTCGGCCGGCTCAACGAGGAGGCGTGGGCGACGCCGCTGCCGCTCGGCTGCCACGACATCGTGCCCCGCGTCACGCCGTTCATCCACCGCAACGTGCGGCAGAACGGCAAGCCGTGCTGCTTCTCCTGGTTCGGCCCCATCCCCATCGTCACCGTCACCGATCCAGCGCAGGTCAGGGACGTGCTGTCCAACAAGCTCGGCCACTTCGAGAAGCCCAAGTTCCCGGCGCTCACCAAGCTGCTCGCCGACGGCCTCACGAGCCACGACGGCGAGAAATGGGTCAAGCACAGGAGGATCATGAACCCTGCTTTCCATCTCGAGAAGCTCAAGGTACCTAATGTGAAATCGTCTCACGCATCTTGTACTGCTTGATCGAGTTTCTGGTTGATCTTACGATCGTGCGTGGCTTGAATTAATTTGCAGCTCATTCTGCCGGCGTTCTCTACGTGTTGTGAAGAGCTTGTCGGGAGATGGACGGAGTCCCTTGGTGCTGGCGGTTCTGGCGAGCTGGATGTTTGGCCGGAGATGCAGAGCCTCACCGGAGATATCATTTCTCGCACCGCATTCGGCACCAGCTACCTTGAAGGAAGGAGGATCTTCCAGCTGCAGACTGAGCAAGCTGAGCTCTTCATCGGCGCCATTCAGAAGATAGCCATTCCGGGTTACATGTCAGTAAATTCTACAGTCCTTGCGCATACTCTGTTCAAATCTTTTACGCCTGCAGATATAATTTGGTCATTGATAATTCTCTTCTTCAGTTCTTCTACGATTAATCTCGTCAATTAATGCCATGATGTATTATAACCGCAGGTACTTGCCTACCAGAAAGAACAGAAGGATGCGCAAAATCAACAGCGAGGTCGAATCCATCCTACGAGGGATAATCGGAAAAAGAATTCAAGCCATCGCAGATGGTCAAAGCAGCAACGATGATCTGCTGGGTGTACTGCTCGAGTCCAATTTGAGGCGAGCAGACGAGAGTGGCAAATCCAGCCCAGGAATGACAACCGAAGATGTCATCGAGGAGTGCAAGCTGTTCTACTTCGCAGGAATGGAAACGACGTCAGTGCTGCTCACCTGGACCATGGTTGTGCTAAGCATGCACCCCGAGTGGCAAGACCGTGCAAGGGAGGAGGTTCTTGGCATGTTTGGGAGGAACAAACCCGAGTACGATGGCCTCAACCGGCTCAAGACTGTAAGCACTCGTCGGTGAAACTTACAACATAGGTATACCTCTCAAAAACCGGGAAAAAATATGTCTTTGGATTTTTCAGGTCACCATGATCCTCTACGAGGTTCTCCGGCTGTACCCGCCGGCGGTCGTGTTCAGCCGGAAGACGTACAAGGAGATGGAGATCGGCGGCATCGTGTACCCCGCCGGCGTAATCCTGGAGCTGCCGGTGCTGTTCGTTCACCACGATCCTGATACCTGGGGAAGCGACGTGCACGAGTTCAGGCCGGAGAGGTTCGCCGAGGGCATCGCCGGAGCGTCCGGCGACCACGGCGCGTTCCTGCCGTTTGGCTGGGGACCGCGCGTCTGCATCGGCCAGAATTTCGCCCTGCTCGAGGCCAAGATGGCGTTGTGCGCGATCCTTGGACGGTTTGAGCTCGAGCTGTCGCCGTCCTACACGCACGCGCCGCACACCGTCATGACGCTGCATCCCATGCACGGCGCGCAGATCAGGCTCAGGCCGATCTGATCGTGTAAACACCGTGACGCCCAAACGCAACCTTTTCTCGTCGCTAGTCCGGCCGTCGTCGTGTCGCGGCGAGTGTAATAAGGCTTTCTCTATTTACATTTACATATGGATCTTGGCCTTTGGGCTTTCATGTTAGCCCAAGCATTCTGCAGATTTGTACTGTAGGCTTTTGAGTTCTGATTAGTCCATGTCCTTTGATTTGCAGGCAGATTTGTATGTCTCCAAATTAATAAAAACAGTCTATTAACGTTTATTTCAAGATGAGTTTTGATCCTTATATAGTTTTACCGTTTAGTTGTTTGGTTATGTTAAGATATTATCCTTCGTTTTTTAATGTGATACTATTTATAGTTTTTTTTTCAAAACAGCTGTGTTAACTGGTAGTATAAAATAATTTACACGAGAACCTTATTTAAAATGATGAACTCATGGCTCTACTACAATACATGATGGCTGATGTACGTTGTAGAATAAAAATCTAATTGCTACACTCTAAGAGAAAACTTGCAATCTCGCACCATATGTAAATCGTGGAATTGAAGCTTTGCTTTTGTGTTAGAAATCTGCTTTATAAACCCAGTCAAATGTTGACATGAGACTCGCGAGGTCTGCAATTTACTCCGCTTGTTCTGAACAAACTGTACGCTCGCTCGTACCGACTCGGCACGTGCATCAGTGCATGTGTTCGTATGCGGATTTTTTAAAAAAATTAGTATTTTTTTAAAAAATAAAATTTGTATTATGTATTTAAAAAATTGCAAAAATAACACGGCTATCCATCGGTCGACTGGTGCCACATGGCAGCCAGTCGGAAACTTGATCGGCCGACTGACGCCCGGAACGTGCCACGCCGCCCCCCGCTGCGCCTGCCCCGTGCCCCTCGCCTCCCGCGCCCCGCCCCCTCGCCTCCTACGTTGGTCGGCCCCCGCGCCCGTCGCCGGACGACCCCCCGCGCCTGCCGCCGATCGCCTCAGCTCTCGCCCGTCCACGTGGTGCGGGGCGGCCGTCGAGGTGGCTGGCGCGGGAGGCGAGGGGGCGGGGCGGGGCGCGGGGGCACGCGCGGGCATGGGTGGCGAGGGGGGCGAGGGCGCGGGGCAGGTGACGGCATGGGCGCGGCGCGTTCGGGGTGCCAATCGACTAACCAAGTGCTAATACTATTGACATAAAGGTTAACTAGCGTATTTGTCGAGGTGGAGTTGGTTAAGTAGCACATTTGTCGAGGTGGAGTTGAGTCGGAAAAGATTTACTGGAGGCTTAGTATAAGTTTTTTTAGAATTTATTTACTTTTTAAAAGTTCTAAATTATATTAAAAAAATGCTGCATATGCGTACTACTCGGTTGATCAATCCGATGCATGCACTGCACCTTGGAAACGGGAACAAAAATTCGACCTACTCGGACCGACCAAACAAATAAAAAATATTTCACGGCTGACACTTTACGTTACCGAGAGCAATAATATTACCGCGAACGGTTGTTTTTTTCTAGGTTAAGCACGCGCCTGCGCCTCACTAAAGACGGTCCTTTGATGAAATTAATGTCACCTAAACTTTTCTAAACCGACGGGCCCCTGCGCGTCTCTTGAAAAAATTGGGTGCATATATATAGTACGCACCCAAAGATTGGTGCAAAACTCTTAAAGATGCACGCCACGTATGTACATTGGCGATCCAATGGTGTAGCACGGTCCAGCTTCAACTTAGGTGCTGTTTGGTTTTCTATACTAAAGTTTAGTCCGTGTCACATTGAATGTTTGGACATCAATTTGATGGATTAAACTTAAATTGATTATAAAAATAATTACAGAATTAGAGGATTATTCACGAGATAATTTTTTAAGCCTAATTAATCCATTATTAGAAAATGTTTACTGTAGCATCACATTATCAAATCATGGTGTAATTAGATTCATTAGATTCATCTCGCGAATAATCCACCGATTATGAAATGTGTTTTATAAATAGTCTATATTTAATACTCCAAAATAATATCTAAACCGATACAATGGAACTAAAATTTGGAACTAAAGAACCAAACGTGGCCTTAGTTCCATATATAGCTCTCACTCTGTCATTTGTTTGTTTTGAAATTGTAAACATTCCATCCAAAATCATATTTTTTGAGTATTATCGGAAATATGTACATAAATATTAAGAACAACCTCAACACACGGAAACCGCCCAATCGATTAAATACGAACTGATGACCCATCGAAATATCAATATATTATATTCTTAAGACAGCTTGAATAGCAGCTAACACTTTTTTACTCAAAGTTGTAAAAACCACTGTGTTAATCAAAGAAAAAAGAGAAAACTACAATAATTTGAACCCGATTTCCAAATGTAGCTCCGCGCAAAAACTACATGAAAAATACGCTCGCTAAGTGAAAGACGTTAATTACAATTATCGTAACAAAGACGGAGATGAAACAAAGGATCGGAACGGTGCCAAATTCTATATGGAAGAACAAATCAACCTAAGCTAGCTATCTATCATCATTCATCACGCTACAGAATGAATGGTCGATTGTTTTTCTGTCTGGTAGACCTGGAACTGAAACTCTGCCGCATGCATGCTTGTCCTGTCCTACATACCTAGGTCGTGGCAATTTCGCCGAGGTGTCAACGGCATGCATGTGCACAACGCTTTTGATAACGACGCGGTCATGCGTCCGTGCAATTCAAAGAGAGAGAATATCGTTCGGCATTATTAATTTAGTATTATGGCACGTAACACGTTCGAAGAATAAAGGCAAGGCAAGTACATGTGCTCAATTTGGGACGAAGCTAAGGTTGCGTAGGGAGCTTGCATGCATGCACGCGTGGTACAAAGTTAAGTTTGATCACATCTCATCTCGGTAGAACATGGATCAAATCAACACGCGTGTCTCGATGGATTGATGTGATTTCTAGATGCCCAGCTAGCTAGAGCCAGTCTAACAACCGTACGTACGTGTGATCGTAGTTGATTTATTCCTACCTACGTGCAATGCAAACCGGAGAATGAACATTGCATGGATGAGGTAAGATCGATATATGCGATCTAAATATTATGATTAGGAATTAAGAACCCCGTGCGTGTCACTCGTGTAGACGTTTTGTCCACAATTTCTTAAATTATAAGGACACCCAAAGGAGAGTTCGTATGAAATTAAAGGTTAGAACCACTTGAACTTAGTATTATCTATGGAGGCTGCCTAATATAACTAGATTTAGCGATGTGGTACACTTTATCTCCAGCCATGCTCGTCGAGGATGAAATACTTTATTGTTTATTATTGGTGCAACCCAAGATTATTCTTAAGTATAAACAAGCAAGTCACGAGCTAGCATTAGGAAGTGATCTGCTTTTGAAAGATAAAACGTGCAAGATAATAAATGACCTCACCTAATAATTCAATTCAGGGTGCGTTTGGTTCTGCTTTTCAAATCTGCTTCTGCTGTGAAAAAGCAGAAGCTGAACCAAACGGGTTTACCAAAACTGTTTCTGCTGTGAAAAAGCAGCTTTTTTCTAGTACAAATTTGGAAGCAGCCTGGACCCTGCTTTTCTGCTTTTGCTTTTCTGCTTTTCTAATTTTTAGTTCAGATTAAAAAGTATGAATTCAAGGTGTCTTAATTGATTTAACATTATTATGGTTTGTATTGCTTTGCACAATTTCATGAGATAATATGTGGTTTTCGGTTACTTTATAAAATAAACTATGCACTTTTTTATTTATCTAATATATTTTTTAGTTATTCAGTTGCATCAATGTTGAGTATTTCCTATTTATATATATGTATAGAATATTATAATGATGAAAATTACGTAAGTTATAAAAAACAGTCAGCTCACAGCAGCTTCAACCAAACGACTTTTAGCTTTTTCACAGCAGGCATCTCACAGCGAGAAAATTGGCTTTATGCCACTATCAATAGTGCGCTTCACAAAAATACCATTTTCATCGTGCGTTTCGCAAAAATACCACTTTCTTCGTTAGAACTTTGATTTTCCTGCCATTCCAACCTTTTATGCATTTTTATATTTTTGTTGTTGTTTTCTGTCATGGGAAAAGACTAATTTATCCCTGACCTTGTATCATCGTTCGTTGGTGAATGGAGAACGCTTGTGTGCGCACCGATCAAACCCTCCGCTAGCCACTGCAAACACCACTGTCCTCCGTGCGCTGCCACTGTGCGCCGCCGCAGCCCTCAGCTTGCCGCTGCCACCCTCCGCTTGCTGCCTCCCCCAACACTCGCCACGGCCGCCATCTAGACGCTGTCAACACTCAAGAAAGGAGCAAGAATGAACAATTTTTGGTGTGATATATAGCTATGCTCATGGTGTGTGATCTTGTAGTTGTTTCATACTGATGTATGATGATCTGTATCTCTGCTCACAGATGGTATGAGGTCACGCAAATTTAGGTAGGGGCAAATTAGTCCTTTCCCATGACAAAAAACAGCAAAAGAATTTTAAAAATATATAAAAGGGTGGAATGGCAGGAAAATCAAGGTTCCTATGACGAAAATGGCATTTTTGCGAATCACACGACGAAAATGGCATTTTTGCGAAGCGCGGTATTGAGAGTGGCAAATAGCCAATTTTCTCTCTCACAGCAGCTTTTTCACAGCAGGCAACTAACAGCAGCTTTTTCACAGCTCACAGCAGAACCAAACGCACCCTCAGTTCATGCTGGCAGCCATGCATTCATCTGGATCGAGAGTAGGGATGGCAACGAGCCCGTTCCCCGATCCCCGGGGGAATTTCCTCTATTAGGAGACGAGAATGAGGAAATCTCATCCCCGCGGGGAACAAACGGGAAAAAATCTATCTCCGTCGGGTTAAGCGGGGATGGGGATGTTCCTCTACTCCCCATCCCCGTTAATATACGCACGAAAATTGAATGTGGGTCCATATGTATGTGTTATGTATATGTATATATATGTGTGTATATATATCTAAATGGGGATTTTTTCCCCGATGGGTAACCGAATCTCTGACAAGGAGCGGTGATGGGAAAAATCTATCTCCGAAGTCGAGGATGGAGACGGAAAACGGGGACCCCTCCCCGCCGGGGATTGTCCCGTTGCCATCCCTAATCGAGAGCTGAGCTAGCTGCTGTTGGCCTCAAAAAAGGTGTCACTCGTGTAGACGTTTTGTCCACAATTTCAGCGAATATGGAACAAACCATCCAAGACTTTCTTCGCCCGTTATTGATCACGTATATAATTATATTGTACTTCTCTTCTTCTTCCCTGCTCCCCTATAGGTTTGGTTTGGCAAACTATAATTGAGCACGTGCATTTATATATGTAATTATACTTGATGGCATTTGACTTTTTTTATCATATATACCTGCTCAAGCGGCTTAATTACATCATAATAGATGACTACGATCAATGAACTATTTTTCTTTCATCTCTCCAATTTTATTCTAAAAAGAGTTAGTTTATATTAAAAAGTTTATTCCCTCAATACTATCTGTTACATATCTCACAGTAATGGTTTTTATTAGTACAATACACTTTATTTTTGTATTTTTATCACTGGTTTATCAATTTTATTTTAAAAGTAAGCTCTGTATAGTACAAATGTACGTACAATGCAGGTGCATTAATTAATAATGATATACTAGTGGATATGTTCTCCAATAGATGAAGTATATATCTAGATTCTCTAGCTAGCTACCAGTGGATGTATATGTTCTCCACAAGTTAAATGTGCACGTTTGTCAAAATCTGCACCTGCATATAGACATATGTCCACCATGCATATGATCATATCATGGCATGATTCGAACATTATGGAGAGTGGTGGACATGAATTCTTTCGGCTGCAACGGACGGTTCAGATCAGATAGAGAGCGCATCTATCATATGTATTATTCTGATCATTGCTTTATTCATTGGAACATGGATGAAAATAGAAC
Source organism: Zizania palustris (assembly GCA_019279435.1). NCBI lineage: Eukaryota > Viridiplantae > Streptophyta > Magnoliopsida > Poales > Poaceae > Zizania > Zizania palustris. Next base: position 679,408 of record JAAALK010000282.1, read on the forward strand.
ATCTCTTCTAGCTTCTTTTTCTGTTGGATAATCTATCTATCATGATAGAATATATAGAACAACTAGCTATACAGTGGGAATTGACACCAACGGTTATTCAGTTGACCTAAATATTTTCGATAATTCAGTGACCTTAATGTCCTATTAAAACATTAAAACACTAGATAAAGTTTGTAGCGACTTTAGAATGATCAGAAATTTTGTTAATTATTTAATGAGCATTGGTGTGTGTGTGTATATATATACATACATGTAGTTTTTTTATATAGAAGCCATAATTTTTTATTTTTTATTTTGGATTTATTAACTCGTTAAAAAATCCAATTAAAATTAGCTCCCAACCAATCTATAATAACTTCCGTTTTTGACGTATGGTTAAAATTTTAATGTTTACAAATATTAATAACGAGAGGTCTACGCACGAGTCGGCATGCAACTGATGCTAACCTGCAGATTTGATTTGATATTAGAGGTAATCTCTAACGTTTAAGAAATGCATCGTGTAATTAGCTAACTGGAGGTTAACTAAAGTCAATAAAGTACGCGTATAGTACTTCGTGTAGGCCAACATGTCGTCGAGCCACATGCATATATAGCTTTATTGACTCCAATTAAGGAGATAAATTTTGCATTTGACATTTTGACCATTATTCGATAATCGATGTAGAGAGGCTTGAACATGTTTAATTAGCACTGGTGTCATCACAACGTCGCACGAGTAGACATTGAACTCTACCCATATAATCTAATACCTTCAAAATAGATAATAACATTCATACAAAAATAATATTAATTAACACTACAAGTGTTTGATCTCCTCGATCTACCGTGCGAGGGAAAGGTATTTATAGATACGGTAATAACATATGATAATATCAGTTTACTCTCTACGTTTAACCGACTATTATAATAATACGGAACAATGAATTACATAGAAGTGGTTTAGTATCGATCATTCTGTGTGAAGTGTGAACAAGGTAATACACATATCTTTGTAGGGAACAAATAGGGAGCCCGTGTTTTCAACGTCGTATGCGAATAGTTTTGGCAGCCGCAACCTTTTGGCCGAAGGGAGCTTTGGTTGAGCGAGTAGCTCCGAGTCTTCGGTCTTCGAAAAATCTTTGCAGTGGCTAGAACTGAAGTGGTAACTTAAGCATTCATCGAAGGGAACTTTGAAGTACGTACTTGTTCATTAATTGTTAGTTGATATGTTAGGTGAAGTTGGAATTACTTGTTCATTATTGTTAGTATGTTAAGGTGAAAGTATTTTCACCAACAAACCATGCACGGATAGTGCGTGCACGTGTCATATAAAATATTGTCCTTGAATCATTTCTGTACGTTCGGGCTCGTTAATTAATTCATTGTGACAATGGGACTAATTATTATCCTGCCAAACACCTTTGAGTTAGTGGTTGTTTTTCTTTGCATGTACCAAGATAACAATATAAAATATAAAAAGGTTAAGCAACCTAGTCCGTTTCAAATTAAACTGCCAAACTCCTTTTCCCATGGTTAACGCATAATTCACGAAATGAATCAAGGAAATCTTTGGTACAATTTTAGTTCTAGTTAAGTTTTGTGAACTTGATTTTAGTAAAAAAATAAAATCATATTATCCAATTAAACACCAGCAATACACGAAAATTTATTAGAGTTAGTTATGATCGGCTTAAAAAATCTTAAATTTGAAGCTACCCAAACTAAGTCTAACAATCGGAGTAACATTACTGGATATAAGTGCTCGTTCCAAACATATAAATTTTATGATTTTTTGTATAAATTGAATTGAATGCTATAAATTTTATTTTAAAATACTTTCTATTTTATAGAGCCATCGTTAATATAGCACAGGAGTGAAATACAATTATCGAGGTCTTGCGATGATCTAGCTAGGCTAGAGATATAGAGCTTGTTTGGTAGAGCTCCGGATCGCGAAATCTATACTGAAGTTAAAGTAGAACACTTGAAGTTAGCTAGACCTCGCTCCACCACTCTAGTTTATTTTTCTAAAGTGCTCTCAGTATGATCCATTCTTCAGAAAAAAAATGTTTGGCTTGGCTCTAGCTCCATATAGGGCAAAGAAGGTGGTGCTGGAGCCCTACCAAACATATCCATAGTACCCAAACAAGGATTGATCAAGTCGAGTCGCCTAGCTTTTCCAACAGTATTCAAACACTTGAACCGGACTCTATGCACGTGGCGTGTTTGCACCGAGCCAACGTACATGTTCCAAGGTGTCGTTTGGTTTTTTAGTCTAAAAGTTTAGTCTCATTACATCGTATGTTTGGATGCTATTTTGGAGCAAGAAATGTAGACTATTTATAAAACTCATTCATAATCGATGGATTATTCATGAGACAAATCTAATGAGCTTAATTACACCGTGATTTGACAATGTGATGCTACAATAAACATTTGCTAATCATGAATTAATTAGTCTTAATAAATTCGTCTCGTGAATAATACTCCAATTCTGCAATTGTTTTTATAATTAGTTATCGTTTAATTCTTCAAATTAATAACCAAATATCTATATGATACGACTAAACTTTAAACAGAACAAAACACCTACTAATTAACTCTTAACCTGGTTGGAGAGGCGAGGCGATCGAGTGGCACGTGTTCTATTTGCACCCGAGGCACGCTTTCCCAAAACCCAAATGGTTTCTCTGTCTGATAGTGTTTGCAAAACCATAACAACATGGTCATCCTGATCCCATTAGCTAATGGTTAGTGAAATCTGATTTTTTAAGTGAATAAATATAATATCAACTAGACCTGTTAACGCTCGCAGTAACTGATTTAGAAACCGTTGTTTGACCGGTAAACCCATTGCTGGTTTTTTCCTACAAACCTGCTACGTACTTACACAATGCACACGCCTGCCGGCTCGTCGCCCCATGGTTGGCTCTATATACATTGTGCAAGTGGTCTATAGATTCATCCATAACTCTAGATACTCATATGCTTAAAGACCACCTATAAAGAATAAAAAATAATATTATTCATTTCTCACTCTTTCTCTCTCCCACCATGGTGTGGGTGTTCATACTATGGATGGAACCACTTAAATTTTTTTGCTATTTGATACATTGAAGAATTTACAATTATTATAGACCACTTCTCTTGGACCCACACATAAAGACCACTTGATTCATATACATTGGAGATGCCCTAAGATAACATAACGAGCAGAAAATTCAATTTTGTTCGACTTGGTTATGCTCACAAGTTAGTTCATTTAGCTCGCAAGTTAGATTTTTAAAATATGATCAACTAATAAAAAAATTAAATAATCAAATATCAAATATCAAAATGTGAAATAAATATAGTGCATAAAGTTATAAAATTCAAATATTTATAGTTTCATTACTATTTTTACGATTTCATCAATCCATCGACTATATTATTTGTTCTATACCTCTATACGGTAATTTTATAGATTATATCAATAAAATTATAGTAGTAATTTACCAAGTAATAATTAGACACTAGAAAATAAAATATAAAATAATAAGTTTCATACTCTCACACACTGTTTTATTGTTGTTTTAGTAAATTGGGTTAACTACTTAGGCTGAGCTCGCTAAGCTCGTGAGTCAGCTCAAACTTACTTGTTATACTAACAAGTTAAAACATATGCTCAGCTCGTTAGAAAAATAGAACAAACCGAATCAAACTAGTCACGAATCGAGCAAGCTATTTTTGTCTACCCCTAGCCAAAGTAAAGCAAGCTCGATCGACAGAAGCATGCTCCAAGATTGGAATAAAAATTGTGGCCACCACCCCCACACATGCACCACATGGCAGTACAGTGTGACCCATGTTGCGTGCAAGCTCCTCACCAATGGCGCTGTCACGCACTTGCGAAAGACAAAGGCGAGAGTGGTGGAGACCGAGGAGGAGGAGGAGGATTATATTAGGCGCGCGACCGGCACAACGCGCGGCGGGCCGGCAGGCCGCCACGGGCACGCGCTCGCACACGTGTAGTCTTTTTTTTTCAATTCCCTTACTAGCGTTTTCATTTCCTTTTTCGTTTGCCACGAGCTGAGGGGGCTAGCTAGCTGAAGCTGATGACCAACCCGATCGCTCCGGCCAGGCTGGGCGCCGTGCATGCAGAAAGCAGTGTGCTTTCGGTCCATCGCGTAACCACTCGGTACAGGGATATGATGCCAGTTAATTAACCCGAGCACCGAATAAGCTAAGGACGCGCTGCTCCGCGCCACTCGCGTAACCTGACCTGCCTGCAGCTAGCCTGCTTGCCACACCTAGCTACCACCTTGCCACGTACGTACGTGAGTACGTCCGCGTCCTACCTCATCGCGTACGTACGTGCGTCCTGCATGCAGGTCTTACTATACGTTTCGATCCCGGGCAACAAGCTAGTTCTGTTCAACACGGAGAAATCTGATGAGAGATTATTCTCAAGCTTGATCGATTGACCGTTGCAAGATCGCGGTCACACACGACACCCATGCATCCGGACATAAGCTTGGAGCTGAGATCGAGCCTGAGAATCTGAGACAGAGATGGCGTAGCTTGGTTTTTATACGGCCACCTGCTACTACCGGCGGTCGTCGTCGCGCGCGTACTCAGCTCGTGCGCTGTCTCGCGCGTTTTCCGTCTAGCTGACTAGCTGCTAGATCAGACCGCGCTCGCGTTGCCGGTCAAATGGTCGACCGGCCATGCGGTCGCCTACATCGACCCCAGCTCGGCGCCTCGACCGGTCGAAGGGGCGTGCCGGCGTGCCGCCGGCCGCCGCCGCGCCGCGCGTGCTCCGTTTCATATTTTCGTACGTTTTTTTTTTCTCTTCGTCGGACCGCCGGCCATTTTTTTTGCTCGCCGGAGCCCCTAATATAATGTTGCACTGACGATCGATGGCCCTCTCCAACCACCGCACTGCAGGTCGGTTAAGCGCTTAAACGGAAAACAAGAATAAAAAAATATGTACAAAAAGGTTAATATCTGAAGAAACCATATTTGAAAAAAAATATAAAGACAGTGACGACGGCTACTAGAGAAAAAAGAAACCAGGAAATAAAAAACATTTAAAAATAAAAATTAGCAAAAAATACTATCATTCAGGAAGAAGGAGAAAAATCATGTTAAAAATTGAAAATTAATAAAAGGAAAGGAAAATCACGAAGAATAGTTTTAGGTTAGTTACGGGCGGTTAGAGCTTAAGCTTCACACTAACTTTTTATTACTTTAAAATTATATAGTTTATTTTTAAAATTTTAAATAGATAATTAAAATTATTTAGTTCAGCTATGATATATATTTTTTATTCCACCAGGTTGTGGCCCTAGCTAAGAGCGGGCGTAAACCCAATAAATTTATAGTTAAAAAAACTGGCTTATCTACCCACTCAATCGGATCACCAATCTCTTGTTTATCCGACATCGAATGTATGATTTAGAAACTATAGCGCAGCGAAACAATACGTTTTTTTCATAAATTAAAACAAATAATATAATTTATTCTATCAATTTATTATAATATGTAGTACAGATAATAATAATAATAATAATAATCTAATGAATTAGTGGACCTAACTTATATTTATAAATTAGATAGTTATAATTCAAAACTGAAACTGCAATGCTAGTCTTAACTATATTAAAGCGGGGACTTACTCGTCCGTCCGCTCTCTGCGTAAGCGCGCGCAGCGCCTGAAAAACCGCACGGAAAAGCAGCACGCAGCTCTTGGAAAAACCGCCGCGCGGGCATGGAAAAAACACATGGAACAGCGCGCGCAGCGCACCGAAAAAGCAGCGCAGAGCCTGGAAAAAAGCAGCGCGCGCCGCATGCATGATGCATGTGCGCGGGAGAAAGAAATGAGGAAAAAGAAAAAAAAGAAGAAAAAGAAAAAAGGAAGAAGAAGAAAAAGAGGAAAAAGAAAAAAGAAGAAAAAGAGGAAAAAGAAAAAGAAGAAAAAGAAAATAAAAATGTATTTTTATATTTCGGTCTTTTAATTTATGTATTTTGCGCGGATGTACGAATTTTGTGTAAAAATCCTTAGATTTCTGTAAAATCATACAGAAACATAAATTTTCGCAAAAGCCCTATTACAGAATAACGTTCTGTTGCAAAGCACAGGCATCTGACTAGTCTCTAGAAATGTCTCGGTTAGACGGGTTAGTCCGTCCGAAAATGGAACCGCTCCTCTGAACGCGTGTGATTGTCAGACCTGTCGTCGTTTGACTTCGTTAACGAGTATGATCAACATGAGAGGGTCGGAGAAAAAACTCTCGGTTTCCGATTTTCTGTAGAACTCCTTTTTTTTCTGGGAGAGAAACCACCTGCCATGCCCATGGTTCCGGGAAGCTCCGCGGATACGCGCGCCCAAAAGCCTATATATATAACAGACAGTGGTAGCAGCGGACCACACACTGCCCATTCGGTTTCAGCGTTTCCATTCCGAATCCCCTCCTGCAGCACACGGCGCTGCGCGCTCGATTGCTCCCTGAGAACGAAACAGCTAGCGCCACACGCAGGCCGGCCGTTTTCGTAGTGGAGATGGAGCAAGTAGTCGCCGCCGGTGAAGAGCAGCAGCAGCAGCAGCAGCTGCTGCTTTGGGCGGTCGCGGCGGTGGTGCTGCTTGCGTGGTGCGGCGTGCGGACGCTGGAGTGGGCGTGGTGGAGGCCGCGGCGCCTGGAACGGGCGCTCCGTTCGCAGGGGCTCCGCGGCACGCCGTACCGCTCCCCCGCCGGCGACGCGCCGCTCAACGTTCGGCTCAACAGCGAGGCGAGGGCCCGGACCATGCCTCTCGGCTGCCACGACGTCCTCCCCCGCGCGATGCCGCTGTTCCACCAGACCATGAAGGAGCACGGTACGACATGTTTTACGATCTCTCTGCGTCCGTGTGATGAAAGCCTTACATTTTGAGCACTTAATCAGTGTGCTTCTGCCTTCTTTGGTGCCTTCGTTCCATCTAAAATTTCCATGTACCATTCAAGGGTTCTTTCCTATTTGCTATATGCTACTATACACTGTCAAAATCTATATATGATCTATATATCCCTTGCCGGTTACAATGTTAATTTTGAAAAAAAAAATGATGACAGGTAAAATGTCCATCACCTGGTTCGGGCCATTGCCCAGGGTGACCATCACCAAGCCTGAGCTGGTGCGAGAAGTGCTGGCCAACAAGTTCGGCCAGTTTGAGAAGGTGAAGTTTGGGCGCCTCCAGAGGCTGCTGCACAACGGAATTGGTATCCACGAGGGGGAGAAATGGGCCAAGCACAGGAGGATCATCAACCCTGCCTTCCATCTCGAGAAGCTCAAGGTGTGACATTTTCTGACATGAACATATGCGTGCATGGTCAGCATGCAGCTAGCTAGCTAGTGATTCATCCAGCTTAGTGGGTTATGCTCTAAAAATATATATTTGAGTCTAATCTGTGCTCAACTTTCAGCTCATGCTGCCAGCTTTCGCTGCATGTTGCACGGAGTTGGTGGACAAGTGGGAAGGTTTAGCCAAAGGCAATGAGCCATACGAAGTTGATGTCTGGCCTGAGATGGAGAGCCTGACAGGAGATGTCATCTCCCGCGCCGCGTTCGGCAGCAGCTACCTCGAAGGCAAGAGGATTTTCCAGCTTCAGGGGGAGCAGATTGAGCTCACCGTCTCGGCCATGAACAAGATATATATCCCTGGTTACTTGTGAGTTCTTTCTTAGTCTCGATCACAGTCTCCGTGTTGCTCATTGATTAGCATGCACGTTTACTCTGCAAGCTTCTTCAGTAATACTAATGCCAATGCATTCGCGGTGCAGGTATCTGCCGACCAAATCCAACCGAAGGATGCAGCAGATCGCTGCAGAGATCGAAGGGATGCTGAAACGAATCATAGCGAAAAAAGAGAACGCCTTGAAGACCGGGAAAGCAAGCAGCAGCGACGATCTTCTCGGGCTCCTCCTGGAGTCGAACATGGAGCACTGCAGATTCAGCGGCAACTCGAACGCCGGCATATCGACCGACGACGTGATCGGCGAGTGCAAGCTGTTCTACTTCGCCGGCATGGAGACCACGTCGGTGCTGCTCACGTGGACGATGGTCGTGCTCAGCATGCACCCGGAGTGGCAGGACCGCGCCAGGGAGGAGGTCCTGCAAGTGTTCGGCACCCGCGCCCTGGATTACGACGGCTTAAGCCACCTAAGAATCGTAAGCGCCTAACGATTAAGATGGTGATATGATTAATTATGCATGAGTCTAAATGTGTAGCTGCGATTTGCATGCAGGTGACCATGGTGCTGTACGAGGTACTCCGGCTGTACACGCCGATAACGGCGCTGCAGCGGCAGACGTACAAGCCGACGGAGCTCGGCGGCGTGAGGTACCCGGCGGGGGTGGTACTGATGCTTCCGCTGCTGTCCGTCCACCACGACAAGGACGTGTGGGGCCCTGACGCCGACGAGTTCAGGCCGGAGAGGTTCGCGCAGGGGATCTCCAAGGCGTCCAGGGACGCGCCGGCCTTCTTCCCGTTCGGCTGGGGACCGAGGATCTGTATCGGCCAGAACTTCGCTCTGCTCGAGGCCAAGATGGGCCTCGCCATGATCCTGCAGCGCTTCTCCTTCGACCTCTCGCCGGAATACACGCATGCGCCGTTCTCCATCGGCCTGCTGCAGCCGGAGCACGGCGCGCAGGTCAGGCTCACCAGGCTTCTTCACTGATAACTGATAGGAGATAACAACGTACAAGAGAGTGTGCACAGTACGTAATCGGTGCATGCATACATGGACATATGCTCAGAACTAGTAAACAAGGAATGCTTGTATTTTTTTAACCCTTTTAAGTAGGTAAATGCCTTTTGATCTGCTCGAATCTTGTACAAAATGTGTCTTGTAACAAGTCCTCTCACGAAGAGTGGACGCACTCACGTACGTAAATGTATGAAAATGATGTCAATTGGTTAATGTAGTGTGTAATTCGCTAATACTTGTGTGCGTTTAGTGGCAGTAGTTTTTATGTAATTTTACTCCATTTCTATGCACTGAACGGAACCGATGAAAAAGATAATATTTTTTTAAAATAAATAAATCTATATTGCGATTTTAAAAAATTGCAAAACTAGGGGGCGGTCGGCCGACCAGAAACCGACTTAGGGTCGAGTCGGCACCTGGTCGGCCAACTCGTGCCACATCAGCAGGAGTCGCCCAACCAAAGGCCGACTCCCTGCAAAACCTGCCAGCGTGCACAAGAGGCCAAAAAAACGGGCGTTTTCTGGCCGGCTGAACGGCCGACTGGCTGCCGCGTGGGCTCTAGTCGGTTAACCATGCACCGACTCCCCCGTATATAAAGGGGGTCGGCCAACCCCCATTTCTCACCCCACCCTCTTTGTTTGCAATCACTTTCAGGTATGTTCCTCTCCTCCCTCTTCAAATGTTTAAATTTTTTAGTTTAGTTTAGTAGTAGTTCAGTTTAGTAGTACTTTAATTTAGTAGTAGTTTAGTTTAGTTAGCGGATATTAAACATTAATTTAAGATTTAATTAGCGGATATTAAACACTTATTTAAGAATTAATTAGCGGTTATTAAACAATAATTAAATATTTAATTAGTCATTATTTAATTAGCAGTTATTAAATAGTAATTTAAGATTTAATTAGCGGTTATTAAACAATAATTAAAGATTTAATTAGTGGATACTAAACAATAATTTAAGAATTAATTAGTGATTATTAAACATTAATCTAATATCAAATTACCTGTTAGTAAACAGTTATTTAAGATTTAATTAGAAGGTAATTACACAATTATTAAAGATCTAATTAGAAGGCATTAAACAGTAATTAAATATTTAATTATCGGTTTTATACCTGTTTATACGTATTGACGTCATATATTTCAACTATAAAATTGTGATTATTTGTTACTCTGTGGATCTAAACGCCTTTTTTCCGCTATGTTAAGTAATTCTAGGGGGACCGAACATCCGATTGGAGTACCACCATGGCTTCAACGTCCGAAGTTTCATTGTAGAGAACGTTGTTAGGTAATGACCGCGACGTCAGGAGAAGAAGCTGGCAGGAGATTCTTTATATGTCCCAGCATCGATGATGAATTCATGGTAAGAACATAAACATTAATTTTAGTTTGTAGATACATAAATTAACTCAACAAGATTTACTATTGCAAGATAATCCAAGGAAGTGTTCTTTCACCCAATGGATCGATGATTCAAGCCAAAATATGGTACCAAGAATATAAGACGGGTCGAGACTATTGATGAGTATACCAGAAGGAAAGAAGAACATTTACTCAAGGTTGAGCATGCTAGTTCACACTGGATGACAAATCCTCTAGGAATTCTAGACTAGGAGCAATGGCCTACGTGCTCATGTGGTAGTCGTTGTATTATACGGACATCGGTTGGAGGCGACTCAAGGAGAAAGAGAGAATTTATGTGCCCCAACCTACATAACCACGTTGTGGTAAGTGATGACAACAATATAACATGTTTAATTTCTAACGCATCAAAGATCTAACTAGTTACCGTTGCAGCAAAATGTTAGGAGATGCTCATTCCGATGGTGGATAGATGTCACACAACCTACATACGAGGATGATTCCATCACGGAAGTGGAAAGTCACTCCGAGTATGAAACAAGAAGGATTGAAGCTGATGATCAAGCGATGCGTGCGAAATGGAGTGAAGAGGATAGACAACAGAGGGAATACAATAGACAAAAACAACTTAGGTACAGAGAGCAATGAAGATGTGCTAAGCAAGAGAGAGAACGGAGAAATCAGTAGGACGACATTAGTACTATCCAACCATGTTTAACTAATTGTATGGACCTACGTTTTTTTCTTCAAACGTTAGGTACTAATAATTCATAATCAAACTAGTATGGTACTAATAATTCGGTACAATAAAATATAACATAAAGCACCGCTAATTAAAAAAGTACAACACAAACAACACATAAAGCAACATAACACAATACAACACAAATTTTAAAATACAAACTACATTACGTGCCTACTGAGTGCACCGAGGGTACTTTCCCTTCCTTATAGCCTCTGGTCCTGCTGCATGCGCACGGCGAGCCCTCTCACGCTTCCTCTCTCTATCAGCCTCGCGGTCCTCTTTTGCCTTACGCTCCGCCTAATCCCTCCTCCTAAATTCTTCCTCGCGCTCCTCACGCTTGCATCTCATCTCAAAGAGTTGTCTATCGAACTCATGGTGCCTCATAAGCGAGGCCCAATCATCCGGATCCACCTCTTTGTCGATCCATTCAACAAAGTCACAGAGCGGAGGTGGCGACAGTGGAGGAGTTACCTACAAGCGCAAATTTTAATAGACATATTGTAAGTGATTGATTGGACTCAAATATGACAAAGAACAAAAACAATTCATTAATACCGGTTTGTTTACACGCGGTCCACACTTCGGCCTTGGCTTTGGTTTCTCCGGAGTCCACGAGTAATTGGCACACTTCTAGTACCTCATTTTGTAGGTGAGGTCATCCTGGCTTCTCCAAAATTTACATGTGTCTCCACAAAAACACATGGGGGGTTTGACACTAACTGGCGTACGGTGACGGGCATCGGGACCGTAAGTAGCGATATCCTTTTTCACCATATTGCAATGTATCTACATAAATTTAAATAATTTAATTTCTACTAAGTATTATTAAACTATCGATAAATAATTCTTAAAATAATGTTACTTACTAATTACTCCTAAACTATTACTTTCTTTTAATCCAAAATTACTCCTAAACTACTACTAAACTATTTCTAAATTACTACTAAAATACTACTAAACTAAACTATAAATATTAAAACTAGAGAAAAAAATTCATACATACCTCTCAAAGGGAGTGGACAACAAGGATGGGTGGGAGAAGGGGGTGCTCGGGCCCCTTTTAAAGGGTCACACTTGGCTCTAATCGGGTTTTGATCAGCCGACTAGATCCAATCGGTCGTTCAACGGCCGGCTGGACCCCAAACTAGCCATTGTAGGCCGAAAAATGCCACGTAGGCAGGAGTTAGCTCTTGGTTGACCGACTCGACTCCATGTCGGTTCCTGGTCGGCCGACTGCCCCCTAGCTTTGAAATTTTTAAAACTGCAATACAGATTTGGTTTTTTTTTAAAAAAAATATTATTTAAAAAAAATCTGAAAAAGATAGCCACAAGTGCGGCGTACAAAGTTTGTTCGGGCTGATTGTGCAGTTCAGCCCATCTGGGCTTGTCCCCTGCGCCGGCGTGCGGCGCGTGCGTGCGCCGAACGTTCCCTCCGTGTGGTTGCCGTGGCCCGGCCCACACATGAGCCGTGCAGAGCTTCGTGACTAGAGATGAAGATAACTCAACGGAAAGTCTCTTTGTTTGTCTCCACGATGTGATAGCAAGCAAGGAGAAATCAAAACCGACGTCACCGTAGTCTGTTGTGACCCGCGCTCTTACGGTCCTCACTTTTTGGCATCACGGGGTTTGTAATAAATTTTGTGGTCGTGTTTTTGAACGATATCGTTTGTCATTTTACTATAAAATTTGATGATTTATTTATTTTTTTTTTGTCATTTTCTTATTTATATTTTTTTCTTTTTTATATATTTTACAAAATTGAATCGTTGTCGTTGTCATGGTGCGGTGGCAGCACAACTTGGCTACCGATAGTATAGTGGTGCAGTAGCTTGGCAACAATCTTTTCACGCACGACAATAACATATTTTTTTACGAAACGACTCAGTTTTGTAAAATAAAAAAAATATAAATATAAATAATAAAATAATAAATAAATCAACGAATTTTATGGCAAAATTACAAACGATATTAATTCTGTAGCATCTGACAACACCTCGGTGCGGCGAACTAGCAATTCTCCTTTTTTTTTTGTACTAGGACAAACACACAGCGAGATCGAAATCATCAAGCACACGGTCACAACTCACAAAGGCAGCCATGACGACCGTCGGTGTCACCGTCCGCGTTGCAACCATGGAGCTTGCTGCTCTACGCGCTCGGGGCACTGGCGGCTCTGTGGTGGGCATGGCGGGCTCTCGACCGTGCCTGGCTCCGCCCGCGGAGGCTGGGCCGTGCCCTGCGAGCGCAAGGCCTCCGCGGCACGGCCTACCGCTTCCCGTCCGGCGACATGAAGGAGTTCGTGCGGCTCAGAGCCGCCGCCTTTCTCCGCGCCGCCCATGCCGCTGTCGTCGCACGCCGTCGCCCCGCGAGCGCTCCCGTTCGACCACGCCGCCATCAAGCAGCACGGTGCGTACATGTTTCGACCGATTCTTCTTCCGATCATCTTACATATGCTTAATTAGTTTACACGGGAGACATCGAACGAACATGGCCGCAGGCAATATTTGCGTAACTTGGTTTGGTCCGGAGCCCAGAGTGATCGTGAACGACCCCAAACTTTTTCGAGAGATATCTTTGAACAAGAACGAGCGGTTTGGGTTGCAAAGGTCCATTCTTGGGGTCTCGAAGCTGCTGGCAAATGGACTGACCGTCCACCAAGGCGAGAAATGGATCACTCACCGGAGTATAATCAACCACGCCTTCCATCTCGACAAGCTGAAGGTGACTGATGACTTAGTAACACAACAACGTAGCTAGCCTTTTACGCCGTTTCCCGATTCAGAGGTTCGTGATGGCCAATGCTTGATTGCTTCTGCAGAGGATGTTGCCGGCCTTCGCTGACTGCTGCGGTGTGCTGGTACGTAGATGGCAGGACTCTGTGGGGGGGCTGATGGCACGCAGCAGGGGGAGATCGATGTCTGGCCGGAGTTTCAGAATCTGGCCGGAGACGTCATCTCCCGGGCGGCGTTCGGCAGCAGCTTCAGTGAAGGGAGAAGGATCTTCGAGTTGCAGTCAGAGCAGGCACGAAATGTTGTACAAATGGCAAGCACGATGTACATCCCAGGCTACAGGTGATCCCATGCGAGTTTTCAGAAGTTGCTTTGTGCATTCCCATGATGCCGAAGTATAATCGATACGGGTATTAAATTATTAATTTCATTGTAAACACCACAATATTTTAAACAGATCAGAAATCGGATATAGAATTTTAAAGGTTTGGTTATTTATTGATTAAATATCATTTACTTTTTATCTCAACTAATACTGCAAAAAAATATAGTCAGTAAAAAAACTATAAAAAATTGAGGTGATCTAACTTCTAGATATTAATTTATTCATAGATTCTATATTTATTAGATTTCATAATCTGAAACATTTTAAGATCAAACCAGCAGCGACAAATTAGGTTACATACTTGATTACCTGTGACGTGCTAATTTGCATGTTATGCAGCCTCCTGCCAACAAAGCTCAACAGGAGGACGAAAGCAAATGCCCGCGAGGTCGAAGAGCTTCTGCGAGGCGTTATCACAAAGAGGGAGAGGGAAATGAAGGACGGCCATGGCGACAAAGACGATTTGATCGGACTGTTACTGGAGTCCAACATTGAGGAAAACCAAGAAACTGGAAGCTCCAAGCCAACCATGACCACAGAGGACATAATTGGGGAGCTGAAGCTGTTCTACTTCGCTGGAATGGAAACGACGGCGGTGTTGCTCACATGGACAATGGTCGTGCTAAGCATGCATCCCGAGTGGCAGGACCGTGCCAGGGAGGAGGTTCTTCGTGTTTTCGGAAAGAACGTCCCTGATGTTAATGGCATAAATCGTTTGAAAACTGTAAGTGCAACCAGTGTTGTAAAAGGCGTTAGTCGGGCGGTGACTAGCCGCCTAGCGCCTAGGGGCGCCTGGGCGCCTGGAGCTGCACAGTCCCACCAAACAAGACAGCAGTGCAGCGCACCGGCGGACCGAGCCGCGCCGGAGAACAGAGGGCAGAGCGGGGCGGCCGGAGACCAGGAGCGCCGCCGGAGGCCGGAGCACGACTGCACGAGACCGCCGGACGGCCGGAGACCAGGAGCGCCGCCGGAGGCTGGAGCACGACTGCACGAGGCCGCCGGACGGCCGGAGACCAGGAGCGCCGCCGGAGGCCGGAGCACGACTGCACGAGGCCGCCGGACTGCCGAAGTCATCGCGCGGGAGGGAAGATGGCCAGACAGAGGCGCGCGCGAGGCCGGCGTCGACACCAAAGCGCGGCGAAGGCCGAAGTGGCGAACGGCGGCGAGGCGGCGAGGCGGCGAGGCGGCGACGCGTGCGGCGGCGTGACGGCGCGTGCGGCGAGCCAAGGAGGATGCCACGGGCCAGCCACCAGGAAAATAAAAACCCTAGGTTTTTTTGCGTTTTACCCCTCCAATCAGATTTTTTTGCGTTTTCACCGTCGCCGCCCAGGGCACCTAGGCGCCGCAGTCAACGCCCAGGGCGCGGTTGACCCGCCTAGGTGCCCTGGCCGCCCAGCCGGCCGCCAAAGCTTTCCGTGCGGCGCAGGGGCGGCGCCCAGCGCCGCCTAGGCGCCCACCTAATGCCGCGTTTTACAACACTGAGTGCAACATATCATGGCTATGAAAAAAAAAAGAAATTCAGTTCTAGTTCCAGGTTCCAGGTCCTCTCTGATAACTCCAGCTTCTCTGTTGCAGGTGACAATGATATTACACTAGGTTCTTAGACTGTAACTGTATCCACCTATCCTGCAACTTGGCCGAGAGACGTACGAGGAGACTGAGCTAGGAGGAATCACGTATCCAGTAGGAGTCATGTTTGCAGTGCCGATTGTGTTGATGCACCATGACCCAGATATCTGGGGAGAAGGCGCTGACGAGTTCAAGCCGGAGAGGTTCGCAGAGGGCATCGCCAACGCGTCCATGGACTCACCGGCGTTGTTTCCCTTCGGCTGGGTGCCACGGATTTGTGTAGGCCAGAATTTCGCGTTGCTGGAGGCCAAGATAGGTTTGAGCATGATCCTGCAACAGTTTTTGTTCGAGCTTTCGCCGTCTTACACGCATGCGCCCTGCCCTGTCTCCACTCTCCAGCCACAGCATGGGGCACAGATCAACCTTACGAGACTCCCAACATTTTAGTGGCACTAGAATTATCAAGCATGCATGCTCTGCCTGCCTCTTGCTGTTGGGGTTTTGCATCATATCCATATTTGCAGATTGTTAATTGTTGGAATAAATGAAACGATCACGGGTCGTCTGTTTTCATAAACCGAATCCTCATGTATTAAGGAAACTGTATTTCCAATTTGCGGGACACTTCTATTTTCATTTTCTTATTTTTATACCCTTCAATTTAGGCGGTAAAGAAATTTGCTTTTTCTCATATATATAAATATTGTGTCTTGTTTAGTTTGTTTGAGCTTTAGCTTTCCAAACTTTCCAAAAAGTTGATTTTTGGCTTTTGTAACTTAGGCTCTGTTTGTTTGAGTTTTTCAATAGCTTTCTATCTTGAAATGTCGAAAGTTCAAATAAACAGTTAGTTTATAAGCTAATCTTTCTAAAAACCAAAAACCACCTAAACTGTTATTACTGAAAATCAGAAGCAGTGAAATTTCCGCAATAACAGAGGGGATTACCAACGGAACGACATGATAAAGTTACCACAAATCATAGCCAGAAAACCATATTAATCGGGTCGGTTTGATTGGTTTAGGAAACCTGATTATAACACGAAATTTTCTATAAGACCCTTAAACTTTACAGTACTAGATTTGTCCTAAAAATTAATTCTATCTATTTAATTTTATCTAAAAACTTATTTTTGACCATTTTACCTGTCCTCAATATATAAATTAAGAAATCTTATTTTTAAATATCTTTTACATATTTCTTAACTATCAGTTTATAATATTATTTTATTATTATTAATAAAGAACACTTTGATTTGTTGTTTACTTGATAACTAATTTATAAATTTTATAAAATACAAAGCAAACGAAAAAGACGCCGCCGAAGAAAACCGGGTGCGCGTGGCAAACCCAAGGCCCAATACCGTGAACCGTTCACGGGTTATTTAAAGAGACCGTGCACGCCACGCAACGGCTCAGAGAAGGACACGGGCTCGAGAACCAACTATCAACCACGATCATGCAGGGGGTAGCGAGAGTCGTCGCCCGGAGCGCGCGGGCGGCGGCGGCGGCGGCGGAGGGCTACCACAGCCGGCGGTGCTTCGGCGGCGGCGGCGCCGGCGCGAGTGGCCTGAAGGCATCGCGCTCGGTGCGGGGAGCAGCCAGGATGGCGGAGGAGGCGACGAGGAGGGCAGCCTCGCAGGCGGAGAAAGCGGCGCCGGCTCAGGGGGAGAGGTTTTGGACAGGTTACTGCGTCGTCGTCTACGGCGGCCTGCTAGGAGAGGTCCTGCGGCGGTTCAAAGGGTACCACGACGAAGCCACGGCGGCAAGTTCGTTGCAGCTGATTGGATCGGTGACGGCGGACTACTAGGCAGGCAGGAATCGGTTGCATTTTGATTTTCTCGTCGAGTTGTCTATAGTTTTGCTTTGATTCGTCTGCTTTATTTCGATGATAAAAGATCAAACTGTGTGCGTAGAACTAATAGTGATTTAATATATTTAGGTGATACAATAGGAGCAACATTAAATTCTATTGTTTTGACTGCCAAGGATGTCTAATACCCAATTGATTTGGGGATTCCAGGTGCGGATTAAGCACGCGATTACTTCGAGATTTATGCCGCACGGGCCTATGTGTCCTGTGGCGATTGCCCTGGTTAACCTAGTTAGGGAGTATGATTGAATTTGGACTGTGTAATTGTCATATTCACCGCGTGTCAATTGGTGAATATGCTAATTGACTAATTACCCTGGTTAATAGTTTGTTCTCAAGCCTAGGTTTCTTGACCGTTCTATCAGGCAACAAATGACATTATAAAAAATATATAAATTTGAAAAAAGTGCAAAAATTATTGTTCAAAACTATAAAAATTTCATGGTACGATCATAAATGACTTCTAAAATCTGAACTTAAATATTATACTACCCTTTAGACTTGGTTTAGACAGTGATAAACTATCTAGAAGAGAACCTTAGACCTTCAATCTTCTAAGCAGACGTTTATTTCAATGTATGATCTACTAAAAAACTCAAGTTCAACTCGTTTAAGCCTGATAAAGCATGTCATTTAGAAATTAAGCACATTTAATATTTTATTATATAATATATAATATAAGAAGATCTAATACATATATTAGATATATCTATTGTGAAAGCGTAACAATATATGTAGGAAATCAACTATCTTATTGTTAGGCTCGTGAATTATTCGATCGAGCGCGGCTTCTAAGCTCTGGCTCTGTTTGACAGGCCTAGCACGCTGCATCGCCGGCGATCTCGCTCGGCCGCACGTGCGCACTGCGCCGCTGCTCGGCTGCTCCCCTCTCTCCGCGCAAAGCCACAGACTAGCAGAGCCGGCGGCGGCCGCACGCGCCCCGGCCCGGACGGAGAGGGCGCCCCACGCGTCGACTTGCCACTTTGCCAGTGGCCACTGGACGCAGCCTGGAACGGCGGGAAGGGAAAAAAGATGCGTTAATCGTTTTTATTACCGTTATTTTCTGAAATATCAGAAATATTATTAAAATTTTGTTATGGGTTTATATATTATTATTATTATTTTAAATTTATTTTTATGTTATTTGGGTCTACCCGCAGAGTAATATATTTCATAAATGCCTACATTATCCTTAGATTGTTCATCTTCTTTCCACGTGTGCTTGTGCTCGCCTTAGTGATCGACGAACAAAATGTGTGGGCGAGCAGCGGACTGAGCAGGCGAGTGAGCATTGGGCGAAGCTCATGGGCGACAAGTGGTCGGAGCACGCGGTTAAGAAGCAGGCGAAGCTTGTAGTTGATCGACGATCAGAGCACGCGGTCGAGCGGTGGTTTTCTTGTAGCCGGACGAGGTCGCAGTCGAGGCCTTGGCAAGGAGCTGGCAGTGCTCCTCGTGGCAACGCTTCTATAGTTTCTTCTGATCTAGCCCAATCGCCGCATGAAGCTCTTTCCGCCGAAGTTGTTCATCGCCACATTTTTCTTCTGCAGCTGCTTTTGCTCCAACTCCGGTCGTCGCACGAAGCTGCACCCAACACCAAAACCCTGTCATCAGACGATACAACAAGTGGTGCGGGCCGACGGAGCAAGTGGGACGCACGCAAATATGCCTACCTTTGGTTATCCCGCCAACTAGGATGACGACGACGACACGCTGCTCGGAGCCGACCATGGTGGTCTATCGGTCCCGTTCATGACTGCGAGCGGGGGGAGGTCTCAGGGACGGCGGCGAGTGGTGAGATTTGCGGCGAGGGGAGCGTGGACCGGAGCGCATGGGCTTCATCGGAGTAAGTGATGGCCGAGGAAAGAAGCATGACAATACGAGCATTATGAAAAAAATTAACCCCTATGCCTATACAAAATGGCATATAGGAATCAATCGGAGAACTTCTATATAGAGTAAATACTAAAATTTTAATGATATTTTTGGAGAAATAACAAAGACAGAAACAACAAAAAAAAATCAACCGCCGTCCACGTGTACCCCACCAACTCCACGAATTCCAAGACCACTCCAGGCCTTAACCAATCCCAAGTAGCTTACAGTTGGGCCCAGAATTTTATGGGCCCAAGCTGTCAGTCGCGTAGCTAAACGACGGGTATGACCAGTTTGGACTTTGGAGATTAGATCAAGTGGGACTAGGCGCTACCCTAAACTAGACGGGCGAAATCCGCTGGGCATGATGAGCTACCCATCCTCACCGTCCACGTGTACACCCCGGCCCTTGATACCCTGCACCCACCGTGCCATAGTACAGCTCATCCAACTGATGACCGGGGCCCCTTACCTGTAGGGCTCACCTGTCAGTGAGCGTTCAATGGTAGGCGAGAGGCTGGAGCCGCAACGCGCCGCGAAAATGCGAAAGCTACGTAAACTGCTACCCTCACCTGCGCATTCCGCGGGGTCGGACCTTTTGGGCCCACACGTCAGTGAGTGTTCTGGACGGGAGCTCGAGCCGATTATATGTGGCGCGGGATTAGCGATCGATCGAGCTGTCCCTGCGCAGCTGCGCTCCCCTCTCCTTCCTGCCTCTTGCGCGCTGGCTTGCTCCCCTCCCCTCTCCCCTCTCCCCTCTCCGGTGTGTGCGTGCGCGAGAGTAAGTAAGGGTAAGCAAGAGCGGGAGGAGATCGTGCTCCAGAACGCTACGGCGGCGAGGGCTTCGTGCTGCTCGGGTACGTGACTCTCCTCGTCTCGCTGGAGCTCTGCTTTGGTCGAGGATTTTGCCGAGCTCGATTTCTTGCTCGGCTCAGTCAACATCTAGCTCGTATGTGTGTGTGATTCTTGTGGGTTTTGTGTAATTGAGCTGGGGGGACGCTTCGCTTGTTTAGACTCGAGAGTAGTGTAGGCTCGGGAAAGTTTCAGCCGGTTGTTGGGATTGGGGTGAGACTCTCTGAACTGCCTCTTATGTGAAAAAAAAATATTTTGGAAGCTCGGAATTGGGCTGAAGAACAGCGGTAGGTATGTGTGGGGTGAAGGTTCGGGGGCTTCACCGGATGGTCGCTGAACTTCTTCTCCTCGTGAGCCTGAGCTCGACGCGAGGAAAGGGATAAGCTAGCCTTTGAGATGCGACATGGGTGTGGGGAATTCTGCAGGCCTCGTTCGTGCCGACAAGCTTAGTTTCTGCTACGAATTTCTGTCCGGACAAGATGGATGAACGATTTTTCTCTCGAAAGTATAAAACAAAGAAAATATGGGGAATGTGAGTGAATTTAGTTGGTGCTAAAGTCGTTGCTTGCTATGAGGGTTTAGAGATTTTGAAATGTCAGTGGCTGCTCGACTGGTGAATTTACTGGATTTGAGCTTTTCTTTTCCCTAGATATTATATTTAACCAAAGAATTATCGATTATAGCTGTGGATTTGAAAAATAAAATTTCTGGAGGACATATGGGTAAAGTATGTTCTCTCCACCAGATCGTTAGCTTGTAGATATTTTACTGGCTTCATTTTTCTCCACTAATGTATTTAGTGATATCGAATGTTTCAACAGTTGGCCTTTTCCTACTGGAACTGCAGTACTTTCAACATGCTTTTTGCAAATGCCTGCATTAAGGATGAATAAAATGTTAAGCACCGACTATTTAGGGACGCAGGAGCTTCATTCATTTTACAAGACCACCGAAATATTGGAAGAATCTCAAGAGATTGCATTCGATACAACAGTGGTGGGGTCTGCACTACAAAGCCATCAAAACGGTACAGTCCGTATTGACACTCATCATGATTTTTGTGTTGTTATTGCTTATTTCAAGAATTTATGCTTAGAGTACACCTGAACCATAGCTGCACTGCAAAAGTTTGTTTGTAATTCTATGCTTTTAGAGCCAGTTAGGCAGTGACTCTGTGAATGCATACACTTCCTGGGATGCTTGATACCATGAATCCATGGTAGGCCATGTTACTAAAACCGGAAGTGCGGCAATGCTAATTTAGCAGTATTTTCACAAAAGGAAAGAGGCAAAGATAACACCAACTAAAAATTGGGATACTTCCTATTCAGATGACATTTAAGTGGTTTCACTCGATTTTGTGGTCTATATACCATTTTATTATTAGAAAAATAAATTATAAATGTGCAATGAAAGTTATACTGCAATTCTTTAGAAGCAGTGAATTGTTATATGCAGGGGGTCAATGCTGATCTGAACACAGTAATTTGAATTAAGTTAATACACTGCTAGTAGTATTTGGCTATTTACTCTCAGATGCAGGTTTGCATTCATAAAAAGAATGTTAACACTATTATGCTGTGGTTGCTTAACACTACTTTAAGGTACAAACAAAACCTTTCGGTAAATGAAATTGTGAAAGAGAAGTTCTGTTGGTTTTGCTATGTGTTGACCACTGAGCACATAAATTGGAATCGCAGTAGTAGATTCTTTTCACCCTCTCTGCAGATCAAAAATTAGTTTGTTACAGGCAATGCATGGTGTATCACGTATTCACGGTTTCATGGTGGTTTTACAGCTCCTTGTTTATAATTCCACTTTTAGGATATGCATAGAAGATACAACTGTTCCATTACATACATTTGGATATATGGTTATGGTCAGCACAAACACAGTTTATCATGTTAATACTATCATTAATTGGTAGACACAGGCATTGATTTTTTCTCAAAATCAGCAAAAGTTGTGCGTTCAATTTTAATGAATGATGAATCATTCTTTTGCAGTTTTCTCTACTCCCAAAGTATCAGGAGGAAACTTTGGAATTGCTGAAGTCAGTTTGTTGCAGGATGAATCTGACACAGCAGCCTCTAGTGTACTGCCACTTTCATTGTTATCATGTGGCCCTGGATCTATGGTATTAACTATTTTTACCTTTATAAATTTACAAATTATTATATTTCTGTCATTGGGATTGGAAACTACTAATCCGTACTTAACTTAAAGTCAACTTCCTCACTGTCACTAAAGCTGCCAGTGCCTGGAATTGTGAGCGCTCTGCTTATACAAGATATGTTATTTTAGTAAAATTGACTTGGATAATCATTAGTGTTTCTCTGTAAAATCTAGTAACAGAACAATCTTATTGCGCTGTTACATGTCTCATTGGCATAAAAACCATTGCTATTTCGGAAAGGTTACATATTCATATGGATTATTCAAACTATTGTTTATTTTTGTAGCTCCCAATATCAGTGCCATCATCATCTAGTCTGGAGACTGCCCTCTCACCTGACCCAATGTACAGCGATCTTCAGTTCAAAGAGATGAACCACGATGCTACAGGTAATATTGGCTTCACTTCCAACCTTTCAACCATTTTAGTTGTTGTCATTCTAGGACTTTGAAACCAGGCTTTTATATTTTCAATATTGGATAACTGGATAGTGGAGACTACATGTTACTACAGTATATGATTTCCTTTATGTTTATAATGTTATCCAATTCTTTTATAGCTAATATTGTTTGTTTTAGAAAGCTAAAATGTCCTTATCTTTTTTTCTTTTTCGTAACTGCAGAAATGGATGGAAGCACTGAGTTCATTCAGCTGATTCTTAGTGGCAATGATGAAGGATACAATACTGCAAACGAATTTCAAGTCTGGGATGTTCTGGACTTCTACTTCTCAGAAAGCTTTTCAGCTGTGCAGTTTGATAGCTTAATGGGTTTTACAAATGATGTTAGTTCTTCCCATCACGATTATATGAATCTTGTTGACATGGTAGAGCGGCCTGTGGCGCTCCTGTCCCTCAATGATACTGAGGAACAAAATAACACTACTGATGAGGCCAAAGTCGATCAGACTACAGTGGACACTGATGATACATCATTGTACCTTCGAATGAAGCCCTGGGATTCAGAAACTGAAAGTAATTCTGCCTCTCGAGGTATTGCAGTAACTGAATATGTTGATGAAAAGCCACTTTCTAGATGTCTGCCTGATTTAATGGATGTCGACTCACCCAGTTGTTTATCAAAACCAGCAAGATTAAAACAAGTCACTCTTGTGCTGGATTTGGATGGTAAGTCGGCAGTATCTTCACTTCATGCAATCTTAATTAATGTTCTTTACAATGAACTTTTGACTGTTTTGAATTATGTATGCTACCATAAATATTAAAATGGAACACATGGAAAATGATTTGATTATGGATTCATAAATATGAGACTAAATGGATACTACGTTCATGCTTTGTTTGAAGTTTTAAGTGGCAATTGGACGGGGATTATTTTATAAACCATGTACACATTTTTGTGGATGAAATAGTTAGCTTCCTGAAGTTTATGGCTTATGCTCTTCTTTGTTGGCATCATAGTTTTCTATTTATTTTTTATGCATTAACAATTAGCCACTGTAGTAGGATGCTCTCCAGTTTATGAAATTCAGCTGTTATCAGCATTCCTAATACCATAATTCTCTTTTCTAACATAGTATCAACTGTTTCTCATATGCAGAGACTCTTGTACATTCAGCATTGGATCATTGTGAAAATGCTGATTTCACCCTTCAAGTTTTCTTCAATATGAAAAATCATACAGTTTATGTTAGGCAAAGGCCTTATCTGAAGATGTTTCTTGAGAAGGTAGCTCAGATGTTTGAGCTTGTCATTTTCACAGCTAGCCAGAGAATTTATGCTGAACAACTAATAGATAGACTTGATCCTGATGGGAGGTTGATTTCACGCCGTATGTATCGTGAGTCATGTATATTCTCCGGTGGATGTTATACAAAGGATCTGACGATTCTTGGAGTTGACTTGACAAAAGTTGTGATAGTTGACAATACTCCACAGGTAGCACGCCTTCTCCAAAATACTACAGAACTGTTTCCTTTTTTGTAGTTCTTGACCTAGTTTCTAGAAATATAGAACTGTGATCTGTGCGCATCCAGTTGCTTTATAACTCGTTAACTTTTCAAGTATGTACATAGGGCATAAGTTTATTATTTCTTGTCGTTGTTTGCTTCCAAAGATGTAGCAATTAAAGCTTATGTTTTTTTCAGGTTTTCCAGTTGCAAGTGGACAATGGTATACCAATAAAGAGCTGGTTTGATGACCCCTCAGACCAAGAATTGGTCGAGTTACTCCCATTCCTGGAGACCCTTGTTGGTGTGGAAGACGTTAGGCCAATAATCTCGAAGACATTCCTCCGTACACTTGAGCAGAATTAGATCAAGACAAGATTCATAATTATCCTCTGCTGAGCCTGTCACTGAAGCTAGGTTATGTTTACAACACATGAGGTGCACCCCGTTATTGGGAAATTAGGCATAGGATCAAAATTCACCATTTATGTTATGTTAGCTGTTACAAATAGCGAGCATAAACTGCCGTTGTATGCCATGGCTTGTATATTTGTGCGTCCATTTTCTGTTTCAGATCGTTGTACAGGAACGATAGTGTTGAATAAAGTGGTCTGAATCAATTTTTGTTCAAAGTTTTTGTATTCTGAATTACACAGATTCAGATTTTTAAGATGGAAATTCCAGATTGATTTCGTCGACATCTCGACTCAACCTGCAAAATGCAATCAATGTTAAACTAGTTTTTTAAAATAATATTTTTTCTCGAAACTATATTTCTGGTATCCGTTTTGCTCCCTGTCGATAGTTCAAACACCGATAGAGAGAAAGAAAAAGATCATCGTCGATTTTTCCTGTCGTTCCTGTCGATTACTTAACTGCGTAATTTTTTCTTTAATTTTCTGTATTTTTTTAAAACGGGTACCATAATTTTTATTTCGAGAAAAAAATATTTTTAAAAATTCGAGCATTCACAGCAGTGACCACTAACCACCCAGTTCCAGTCAACGGTCTCGCTGTCACAACGCCGCAACATGACGTCGCTTTGTAGTTAATATCTTTCTCGAGTCATTCTGATATAACAATCTTGATATGAAAAAACCTCTATACAACATTGAAAAAAAGGTTAGTGTTCCTTCCTTTCCCTTCTGCCCCCCTCGCTCTAGAAATACATTTGGCGCCTAAAGTAGCTCAGATTACATGCCATTGGAGCCCTTCAAGTGTACAACAGAGGGAACATTTCTTACACACGGGTAGATACAAGCTGATTTGACTAAACGGAATGGAGGAGTTGAAAAGCTTCGACACCTCGGTGTGTTCCTGATCAAACAGGAAAAGGAGCAGCAGCGCACCACTGCAGTTATCAAGAAGGCATCATCGTCAACCTTGGATTTTGCCCCGTGCTCTAAACTTCATGGTGCCTACCCTAGCTTGATCTGCCACTTAGTTTATCAATGTTTCTCTGCCAGGTAGCATCAGAGCTCCAGTAAGGCAGTAGCTAGTACGCACGAAGGCGTGTAGGATGTGCCATGATTTGGCACTAATACATCCTTGGCATGCCGTAGGGAACAACACCGACCTTTCTGTGAGCACTTGCTGCCACTCCTGCGGTAGTAGCAGCAAGGCCATTGAGAGATCTCGTGTATAAGTTTCTCTCTGATGCTAACCTTTCAGAATCACTTTTTGGCCCTCCCGATAGATGGAACGGGGGTGCTCTCATGTCCAGAGCAACATCAGGCACAGTTGTACTGTTTGCGCAAGCATAGGCCTGCTGGTGCAGTGTATAACTTTCAGCCTGTGATGGCTCAGAGCAAGCAGATTTACCAGGTATCTGATAATAACCATACGTTTGTGGGATTTGTTGCTGGGGAGGATACCCTGAATTCATTTCCAATCTCCGCGTGTCATAAGAATCCTTTGTGGCACCATTTTCATAAGGCAATACTGGACCAACAACTCTTCCTGGCCTTGCTGTAAAATTGAGAACCACTATATGAGATTTGACTTTCATGAACACATGTATACAATGTAATTAACCAAAAAGCACCTGTTGGCACTCTTTGTGGAGCCTGCGAGGTCCTTGGAGCATTGCCAGAAAATGTGTCCAATTCTTGAGTATTTTTATAGGACTCGCCGGACAAAGATTTATCCCTTGATGAGCTAATACGGGGTTGTTCCATGGCAGGAATTGACGCTGAGTGAACAATAGTAGACCTGCAAAGCAGTTAGCAAAGGATTCATGATTCCATGTAACTTAAAACAAAGAACAAAATGCCCAGCCAGGTAGAAGAGAATAAAAATTCTTCGATGGCAAAAAGAATCATTTTTTAAAGGTGATAGTCCCAAGAAACACTGAGGGCATTCAGCTTGCCCTCTGTGTTAAGTTCATAGTGGGTACCATGTTTAACTTTAAGGTATTACAGGAGAGCTGGTAGCCTGATACATTCAATTGGACTTAACATCCTACTCCAGTCACTGAAGTCGGAAATGTTCTTTATTTTATTTTTATCACGCTGTAAAGGCTATATTGAGACACCATGCCATCAGGCACATCTAAGTTTGTCCAATGTGAACTTTTAAAAAGTATGGCCTTCCTCCTTTGAAGGCTTGAATAAAAGTAATGGCATGTGAGTAATTTTCCCATAAAAGTATGACCTTCACCATCTGAGACATAGACCATAGGAAAGTACCCTGACTGCTCTTTCAAGCTCAGCGATGTGCTTCAAAGTGTTTTGAACATCTGCAACTACATAATAAAGCACAGAATAAACAAAACAGAACATATTTAAAACAAAATACCTCGGAAGAGAGGTGTGCTTTCTATCCATTGGAACAACTGGACCATTTCCACTATTTTCTTCAAGATGGGCAAATTGCTCTCTAAATCGATCAACAGCACTGCATAACCACAAGCAAAGAAAGTGTTGGGCAACGAAAAATAAAGGTTTTCATTGGTACATGCATGTGTAGGGCCTTATATGTCAAAAAATATGATTGCCAAAACCTTGGGTATAAAAAGGTCGTCCTCTCAGTGCCATTGGTATAGTCTCTGAGCAATTGTGGATGGTATTCCAGTATCTCACGGAATATCAGTTCCCTTATATCTTCCTTTGTCACTCTTCTACGCTCAAACTCAAACTCCATTTTTGTGATAGGTTGACAGGATGGTTCTCTCTCAACTTTAGCGAGCCCTTTGAAGTACGGATGAGCCAATGCCTGAGATGAATCATGATTTTTCAAATTATTGTCACAGTTTGGATATACAATGTGTGCTATAGCTGAGACTAAACAGAACCGCAACACTAATAATAGGTTACCGCTTCGGCAGTTGGACGGTCCTTTGGATCAAATGCTAAAAGCATTTGTAGAAGATCCAACGCCAAAGGATCTGCATTAGGAAACTTATGCGAAAATTGGATTGGTTCTTTCTTTCTCATGCTACTAAGGTACCTCCTTGCTTTATCATTCCGGACCTGGAAAGAAACTGACAATGTCAACCTTCGCTAACTTGATGATGCTCAGCAGATAATAAACAGAAGCCTTCCATGAAAGAACCAGTACCATACCCGAGAAATTGTATCCATGGATGGCGTGCCCAGAAGATCAGTCATCAAATCTAACTGATGGACAACATTTTTACCAGGAAATAAAGGTTTTCCTGTCAACACCTCAGCGAAGATGCATCCGATGCTCCAAATGTCAATGGCTGGTGTATACTGCAATATTGTTGGAAATCCAGCACATTTGCATTAACAACAAACTTATAGACGAAAACATTAAAAATGCACCTGATTAAGAAAGTCATTCGCTGTTTGGAAGAATGAGTGTAACAATAGAGTTATTTAAGGATAGATATTTTAATGCCCGAATTCAGTATTCTCGATGCTATTGTAACCCTTATGATTGTTAAAATGCTTTCCAAGGAGCTTATTTTGATTAAATGAAAACATTATGACAAGGACTAAACAGAGATAGCAGTATTTGGATAAGCAATAATTATACGCTATCAATGTAAGCAGGAAACATTCTAAACAAAAAAGGGGAATGTTGAACTTTTCAAATTAATTGATAACCTTTTGCATCAGCTTTTTTTTATAAATCTTCCATGCCAAGGTTTAATAAACAAAAGATGCTATATTTGTCAAACTTTCAAACTGTTAATTAAGTTTTCTATGCATGTTTCGAGCTTTGAAATTTGAATTGTTAAGCATAAAGGGAGTATGATTTCTGAAGAGTAGGCTTGGACAAAAATTAACTGATAATTCATGGAAGAAGTCATCATATTTAAAAGGTTCATTAATCAATACTCTTTCCAACAGAATATGATTCCAATTAATCGTCCATATTCTGATTAATCGGTGGCACCTAGTCGCCTGACATCTGTATTTTGACTTTTAGAACACTGGTATATAATTGTTAAAACTGAGGATGGTTCCGTTTCCAGTTTTAAGTTAAGATCCTATAACATACTTAATTATGCGTCCATTGATCCTTCACAATGTATGCACTATCAATGTAAGCAGGAAACATTCTAAACAAAAAAGGGGAATGTTGAACTTTTCAAATTAATTGATAACCTTTTGCATCAGCTTTTTTTTATAAATCTTCCATGCCAAGGTTTAATAAACAAAAGATGCTATATTTGTCAAACTTTCAAACTGTTAATTAAGTTTTCTATGCATGTTTCGAGCTTTGAAATTTGAATTGTTAAGCATAAAGGGAGTATGATTTCTGAAGAGTAGGCTTGGACAAAAATTAACTGATAATTCATGGAAGAAGTCATCATATTTAAAAGGTTCATTAATCAATACTCTTTCCAACAGAATATGATTCCAATTAATCGTCCATATTCTGATTAATCGGTGGCACCTAGTCGCCTGACATCTGTATTTTGACTTTTAGAACACTGGTATATAATTGTTAAAACTGAGGATGGTTCCGTTTCCAGTTTTAAGTTAAGATCCTATAACATACTTAATTATGCGTCCATTGATCCTTCACAATGTATGCATTGATGACCCCTCCTAGTCTCGGCCAAATTTTTAATCAAAATTCAAACAATAATGCTATAGTCCACAAAACTTACCTTAGAAAAGAAGGATCCACAGAGCTCTGGAGCTCTGTACCATCTTGTTGCAACATAATCCTGTGAGCAAATGGACAAATGACCACCATACACTCAACAAGCTAGAAATAAAAGGTTTAGACAAAACTAGGTTAAAGATAGGTATTCCTATGAACATACCGTCCAAAAGATTGTTGTTGGGGTATCATTGAATGCAACTCGTGCTAGGCCAAAATCACAAATTTTCAGTTTGCAATTTGAATTAGCTAATATATTCTTTGGCTTCAAGTCCCTGTGATAAACGTTAGCTGCAGTCACATGGATTTAGTATAAGAAAAGATTGCAGGTGGCAAAACTAGCAAATATGCACAAGATATTTATGCACATTATGCTTATAAGAGGACTGACAAGATGGTATTATTGTGCAAAAGACCTCAGCCCACCACAGTGCCATTGGAACCAACCAATATGAAAATCATTAGCAAGTTATTTGATAGAAGAACTCTAAAATAATGTGAAAGTAATGCATTATCATCAAGAATACGAGAACACTAAAATAATGAGGAAATAGCATACAATCTAACAAGTAACAAGAATATATGGCATCATGCACGTTACCTATCCTTAGAGGGCCCATATGCTTAGCACCTCCCTCCACATACCCACACAAGGCACTTGTTGATACTTCGCACTAGTTTTTTGCTATAATTATGCTAATCCCATAATTTTATATGGAAAATGAAAGAAAATGCTACCATCATGGCAACACCTTACATAGCACACCAACCAAGAAAGAAGGTTTGCAAAGCTAATATTGTATCTAACTCAGGAGATGCCAACTCAATGCAAATTCCCTATAAATCACATATATTGAATGATATGTGTAACATTATGTCCTTTAAAGCAAAACAATTTGCTGAGAGTGATATTTTGGTACCAGTGTGAATGTATTTCAGAGCCCGGAGTAGTTGGTAAAGAAAGAACTGATAGTGCTCCTTCGTCAAATCATCATTAGCCTTTATTACTTGGTGAAGATCAGACTCCATAAGCTCAAAAACTATGTAAATATCTTTGAAATCCCTCCTTGATGGAGGCAACATAATGTGCTTGATCTCAACAATGTCAGGATGTCTTAGCAGCCTCAGAAGCTTGATCTCACGGAGAATACGCGCAGCATCAGATATGTGTTCAAAGATATCATGTATCTTCTTGATTGCCACTTTCTCTCCAGTGTGGACATCTATCGCTGAGCACACCACGCCATAGCTTCCCTTACCAATAACTTCCTGAATCTTATATCGACTAGCATCACCATACTCCGTGAAGAAATCCGCCTCTGTAGAACTCTGTAAAATAACCGCAGACATCAAGTTAAAAACATTCAAAAAAATCAGCAGTTAGAAACTGGCCACATCAAAGAAGCTTCAATGATTTCTCGCAATCATATGCAAACAATTAACGCAAAATGGTCAATGCAGCATAAAACAGAAAGGCTGAGTGGCGCCAATAATTGTTGAATCCCCAAAACCATAGCAGATCTCCAGACCATAGGTACCTTTAAAGGCCGAAATGTAAAAAATGACCAGATCATCGTGAAGTTAGCTTAAGCAAATTTCAACTGTTTTGCGGATCAAGACAATTATCTTTACGAGCTAGAGATCTTAAAACTTTAGTTCCCAGAATTGGCATCCTCCCAGGCAACACTTGTGAAGTCAAGTGCTCGTGCACAGATCGGGAAAACCCCACAAGCAAATGGAACAGCTTTGTTCACCGACAGGGGAAAAGAATGGCCCCTGTGTCTCTGAGTGGGTCGTGGTCAACTTTTGCATGTGAATAACAAGTTGTTGTTGGAAGGGAACCACCAAATTTCAGCTTTTCCCCAAAGATAGATAGAAGAATTCAGAACTCAGTGCGATGAGAGGTGAATACAGAAAACGAATGTAACAACAGCATGATGAAGCAAGCAGGAAATCGTAGGAAGGAATCAGAAGTTTAAAGGATCAGCGAGGGCTAACCGACAACCGAACCAAACCCAAAAAGAAAGATATTTCTACAGAACAGCGACGACAACTCAAACTTTCGAATTGGCACGGCAATAAAACAAGCTGACGCCGAATCTACCAGAAGGATGTGAGAATACCACTGACGTCAGAAATTCTACCGAAATGAAGGGGAATAATCCAATCAAAATGATGCAAGACGTCGAAAACGTCAAAATTCCACTGAACAGAAGGTAAAAAATCCATTCAGAATGACGCCAGAACGTCAGCGACGTCAGAAATTGTAGCGGACGGCCGGGGAAAATTCGAACTTCGGGACGGCCAGAGACCCAAATCATCGCAAGGAAGCCGTAGGAGAAGCTCAAACCACACGAAACCGCGGGGCAATCTGAACAGACACGGGACCAATTCACAACAAGCAAAAACGCTCGAAACAAAGAGGGGTCTCTAAAGCCAAGCCCACCTTCTTGCGCTGATCATGCTGCATCTCGTCGCTCTTCGGATCTCGCACCAAAAAACCTCAAAAAAAAGGGTCCGGCCACTCCCCTCCTCCGGCAACAGAAACAAGCCCACCTCCAAATAAATCTGCCAAACCGACGGTTAGACACGCGGCATTGGCTCGCGCCTCGTCGCAGCGGCGCACCCGGGCGGGCGGATGATCGGGGGAGGGGACGACGAAGCGAGGCCGGAAGGCGAGGGAAGATCCCAACCCTAGCTGACGCAGCGCGCGCGAGGCAGGTTTAGGTCTCCCTCTCTCTCTGCGTGTGTCCCCCCACTCCTCTCTCGCGGTGCGCGAGCCTTGAGGAGAGAGAAATCACGGGAACTGGGGAAGGCGGAGGTGGTCGTTTGTGTTGCCATGAATCGCAGCGGCGGAGATGCTTTAAACTTCGTGCTCTGACGAGATTGCCCCTCCCTGCGCCGCGGTTGGCCGCCGCCCGTCCGCCCGTCGTGGGTCGCGTGTGTGGTGGGGGCGCCGTCCGATCCGCATCTATCCCCTCTTCGTCAGGTCAGCGGAGACTTCCAAATCTATCCCCGTTGCGTGTTTTCCGCAGCGCGCGGCGCGGTGGCAAATCGCCCGCTGCCCGCTGGGGGCAGGGGCGGCATGGCATGGCCGCGCATGCGCAGCCGGCAGCCGGCAGCCGGCGCAGGCAACGTGGATGGAGGTCGGCAGAGTGACCGGGTGGTAGGCGCGCGGGCCAGGCCACCATCTTGCGCCCGCGGCTCCGCGCTCTGATTGGATCCTCCTCTTTACCGTTGCGACTTGTGATCCCAATGCGCTCTTACTTTGCGTCTCATTTTAGTTCGGGAGGTTTGTATTCATGTCACACATAAGTTGGTGGACTTTGCTATTTTATTCTATACGAGTGTATAACATGTGGTTCTTGAGTCCAGTTGTCAAACACACAAAACGTGACAAAAAAGTAAATATTACTTTAACTTCATTACATAAAAGCAAAAATTTTTTTTAATTTCGTTGGTCATTAGATAGCCTCAAGTGGGTAAAAGAACGAGGTAGACACCCAATTGAGCTGCTAATGGGAGAGGAGGTGTATTTGCACTAACCCACATTTTCTTTCTTTTCTTTTTAGGTGTAAACGTCAATACATGTGGTTGCCTTCGATTGCATTACGGTTGTAGATGACATTCTCATCTCTATAGGGACGACGATGGAGATGATTTTTACGAAGCCTATAGATTACGTAACTTCTAAATGTTCTTACGTTGTTTATCTGCATCATATACATTGTAAGTTGCTCTTAGCTTGGGTGGGCATTAGGTGATGAGTATTAATTTGTGATGGAATTGAGGTTTCAACTAATCAGTGTGCCTTTTCAGCTGCATCCTCAAGGCTCCAGATGTGCTGCTTTTTCTTACGAAGATCTTCGGTTGTACTACTACATACTGCTTTTGAGAGAGTTACAGCAACGCTAATGATTTAATTAGCAGTTAGTTTTATACTCATGATATGTCATATATTAATCTAATAGTTTATTCATGCAATAATTAGCTATCTATATATATACTATATATTTAATACGTGGACTAGTGCATCATCTCTTCTCTCTTCCACTTCAAAAAAAAATTGATGTGGCTATTGTTGTCTATTTACATTATCTTATTATATTTGTTTTTATGTCGCTCCTCCGTTTCAGAGGTTACAATACTTATAATTAATTCATATTTGTACAACATAAACAGCGCAGAGTAACTGAGTAACTGAGTAAGTTTAGTCCATCACATGTTTGGTTTCATGGACTAAATCTCAAAATAGATTGAACAAAGACTATTTTACCCTTGCAATAAGAGACATGAGTTTTTCCAACACACTTCAATGAGAGGTAGAAGTGTACAAATCTTACTTTAGTCCAGTTTAGTCCATCTCATATGGACTAGAGGACTAAAGTCTTTAGTCCAAATTTTAGTCCACTTGTTTTGGTGTTTTGGGACTAAAAGTGCATAAAAATAGTGGACTAAATTTTAGTCCATGAAAACCAAACAGGACCTTATTGCAGTATCTGTTATGCAACTCTGTGATATCGCTATTGCTTGGCTAGCTGAAATTAGGTAAAACCATTTTCCCTATACAATAATCTGATAATTATTGAGCATTTTAGCTACCTTTAATCTCACTTGATCGTAACGATGTTGAAATATTGATGACATATGACTCTTGGGTAAATCATAGACAAGCTAAATATGTGACTTTTTTCTAGCTTGTTTCATAAGCGGTTCCTCTTCCACCGCAAAGCCATCCCTGATTACACAAGTTGAGTAATTTTGCAAACAACAACAACAACAGCTAGCAGCCATCATCCAAGATGCCTCATTCGATCATGGAAAGCATGTGCATATGCATATTATTGATAGTAATAGATGGACTGTAAACTAGTGCCATCATGGATGCTTGGGCTCATGGCTTTGGTTGCTCCTTGAATTTTTTTTATGCACCATAAGACCAGTCTCCAAGAACAATATATACTATAGCACACACCTCATGAGCTTTTCCCATCAACTACCACCTTGATGGCTGGACAGTTGACACACACTGCTGACGGGACTGCTAAACTACAGTTCTATCTAGAAGATAGCTCTTCAATTCCTTTCACCTCGAAGGTTTTCTTGAAGCGTGATCTCCACCAAACACCATCCAAGTTCTGTAAAGACACATCCACGTCTGATACAGTATGCACATACTACTGTTGCAATGTTGCTTCATCGTAGGCAGGGTTGGGGGTTCGCTCATGGTGATCTTGACCGCAGCAACCTGTAATGAAACTGTATGATATATCTTGCATGCAGAAGTGCGCATACGCATATAAAATCTATGCACGGCCTATACTCGGTACGGTAGTTACACCGTCACAGTCGTCGCTACGATTCACCGGTGAGCGCGCGCGCGACGATGAATTGCGGACGTACGTGTGGCTGCACCAGCTAGCACAGCCCAACGGTTTACGCTGCGGGGTCGCCGTCTCGGTTGCATTGCGCCCCTTTTTTTATGCGTCGACGGCGACATTGCGACGGCGTCGCTCGATCGGTGCGCCTGACCGGCCGCGCGCTGGCCCCCGCCGTGTTCCGCGACCGCGTGACGAGTGTCGGTGGCGCGCGCACGCGCGCGCACGAGCACGAGCAGGGGTAACGGCGCGGGTTCTCGTCGACGCCTTCCGGCAGCGAAGCGACGACCACACGCAGGGCGGCAGGGCGGCAGGGCTGCGCTGAATTGTATACCTACCTAGGCGCTCTACTCTACCATATACTTAATTGTACAAATCAATTTAATGGTGGACTTGTATGTTCCACTATCATACCCTTGAGCTCCAACTAGGGGTGCTGAATGCTAATAGATTGGAGAATTCCGACTAATAACAACTAGTTGACTAATAACACTTGCCTAGTCCAGTTCAGACGAAAAACTATAAACTAAGGTAGTGTTTGGTTGCATGAACTAAATTCATCCTGAATGATTCAGTACAGCTTTAAAAAACAAGTCTGTTTAGTTAGATGTACTATATAAAACCATTTAGAATGAATTAGTTCGGATTCTCATAATATTCTCTTCCGATTCTGAACCATTTCGTACGGTAAAAACAACGCCGTCTGGTTTTTGTTAACTATACTAATTATTTATAACTAGTTAAGATTAGTGGTTATTACGTATTTTTAGAGAAAAATAATTATAATTAGATATTATTAATTATAACTAATCGTTATTATGTATCATCTTGTATATCCCATAAAACAATCTATGTGTACATCTCATCTCATATCAATAATTTCATTAGCGGCAACGAGTGCTGGTGGGCTCATATGAATGACGATTGATTTTCTCAGACAGGGTGGAGCACTGGAGCAGGGGGAGACCGGAGAGTCAATGTGGTTTTAGGTAGGGGGGGTCCGGCCGGGCAACTCGGTTGGGCTGCCGCGGCAACGGCGTACGTGTCAAAAAGAAAATCACTAGAACCGCACAACGGATTGGTGCCGTGCACATCCGCTGTGCGCAATATTCGTGCGTATGCACTATGCGGTGGTGCGTGGTGCATCCATGATCCATCTGCGTTGTGTCTTGTGTGTTCGCGCGGTGCAGCGTGGTGGCGAGCGGAAGCATTCACGCGCGTCGCTAGCTAGCTGCAGCGGAACGGCTGAGGAGCCATGCTGAATAGCATGGGCCTCATGGCTCCAGAAGTGATGAGTCATTGTCAACGATAGTCAAAGAGGACAGAAGAAGAAGAGATCTGCTGTCTTATGGGCCGCGTGTGACTCAGGTACACGGGCAGCGAGCGACTGTCGGGCAGAGGAGGCTGCGAAGTCGGGCTGGCCCAATCCGGGTGCATGGGCCAGAAGCAGTAGAAGACCCACTGGGCTGTTGACCAGGACTGACTCAGGTACACGGGCGGTGAGCGATTGCCGGGCTGAGAGAGCTGCGGAGTCGGGCCGGCCCAATCCGGGTACCTGGTGCAAAGCTGGTGGAGGCTTTGTCAGTTTCGGCGTAAAACTGACAACCATTGATTCTGTATCCGACTGTCCAGAAGAGAAGCCGTAGTCGCTACGAAAACTTAGCTTCCGGATAAGTCATCTGTAACTCTAGGCCCACAAGTCAGTCTGTCGTGTCTGTAAAAATACCTAAGGGCAGTAGAGTCTTTTCCGTTATTTTTGAGTCTGTAAAAACCCTAAGG
Source organism: Zizania palustris (assembly GCA_019279435.1). Lineage (NCBI taxonomy): Eukaryota > Viridiplantae > Streptophyta > Magnoliopsida > Poales > Poaceae > Zizania > Zizania palustris. The sequence goes on from JAAALK010000282.1 coordinate 715,819, forward strand.
GGCAGGTAGAATATTCCTAGTGTTGGGCTGCCTATAAATAGGACCCCAACCCCTAGGGTTTGGACTACCCTTTTTGCTGAAAATCAATACTCCTCCTTTGGGTCACTTTGTTTCTTGCATTCTCTCTCTCCTGTTCATGCGTGAGCCACCAGGCAACAAGCCTTGTTCTTCCTGAAGTTTTTAAGTGATTTTTGTTGTCTGGGAAAGCTTTAATCTGGCTGTTTTTGCTTGTGCGAAGCATTTTTGTGCACTGCAGTTCATTCTCTGTGCGTGTGGTCAATTTATTTGGAACAGAAGCTTCTCTGTTGTATGTGTTCTTCGTGAGAAGTAGTACTAGTTCTTGCTGTTGCAAGTAGTACTACTACTCTGTAGCAAGTAGTACTACTTTCCTGTAGCTACAGTATGCTAGTACTTTAGTCTTGCTTTTTCTGTGTTGCTTTTTGATCGAGTTGGCAGGGTCAAAGTCCCTTTTCTTGTGTGAAGTCCAACTCTGTGTAGCAGACTTCGAATCTGCAAGCTTCGAATCTGCAGGCTTCGAATCAGCAGACTTCGAATCTGCAAGCTTCGAATCTGCAGACTTCGAATCTGCAAGCTTCGAATCTGCAGACTTCGAATCTGCAAGCTTCGAGTCTACAGACTTCGAATCAGCAGACTTCGAATCTGCAAGCTTCGAATCTGCAGACTTCGAATCAGCAGACTTCGAATCAGCAGACTTCGAATCTGCAGGCTTCGAATCTGCATACTTCGAATCAGCATACTTCGAATCAGCAGACTTCGAATCTGCAGGCTTCGAATCTGCAGGCTTCGAATCTGCATACTTCGAATCTGCAAGCTTCGAATCTGCAGACTTCGAATCTGCAAGCTTCGAATCTGCAGACTTCGAATCTGCAAGCTTCGAGTCTACAGACTTCGAATCAGTAGACTTCGAATCTGCAAGCTTCGAATCTGCAGACTTCGAATCAGCAGACTTCGAATCAGCAGACTTCGAATCTGCAGGCTTCGAATCTGCATACTTCGAATCAGCATACTTCGAATCAGCAGACTTCGAATCTGCAGGCTTCGAATCTGCATACTTCGAATCTGCATACTTCGAATCTGCAGGCTTCGAATCTGCATACTTCGAATCTGCATACTTCGAATCTGCATACTTCGAATCTGCAACCTTCGAATCTGCAACCTTCGAATCTGCAACCTTCGAATCTGCAACCTTCGAATCTGCAACCTTCGAATCTGCAACCTTCGAATCTGCAACCTCAGAATCTGCAACCTCAGAATCTGCAACCTCAGAATCTACGACCTCAGAATCAGCAAACTTCGAATCTGCAGACTTAGTCAATTTGTTCTCGCTTTGCTGTTTAGTTTTCTTTTTAAATGCATTGGGTTTTGGGAGTAGGCCATTGATTCGAAAGAATTTTTTAGGCGCCCATTCACCCCCCCTCTGGTCGCTACTTTCGGTCCTACAAGTGGTATCAGAGCGAGGTTAGGGTTTTTCCATACCTTAACCGGTTCTAAACCCCAGTAGTGACTATGACGTCTCCAGGCAAGGTCCCGTCCTTGGAAGCCTATGGCTACAATTATTGGAAGACTCGCATGCGAGCCTATCTCATGAGCCAGGGTTCGGACATATGGGACATTTGCGTTCACAGCACGTTTGTCATTCTGCCAGTCGCTGAGCACGGTACTGCTGGTATCATTGCTCAGCATCTGAGCAACAGTAAAGCTGTGAATATTTTGTTTTCTGGATTAGGTCCCACTGAGTTTGAGCGTGTGAGTCATCTCTCCACTGCGAGAGAGATCTGGGCTACCCTCAAGGCACACCATGAGGGAACAGCCCAGGTCAAGGCTCGGCTCTATCAGACCTACCGGCGTGAATATGAGAACTTCACACAGAAGCCGGGTGAATCTGTTGAAGCCTTGTTTGGTCGCTTTCAGTCGATCATTAACAAGCTTCGGGACAACAAGGCTGAGGGTGCTCAGTTAGTCTCAGATCATGAGCAGGCGCTCAAGGTTCTTCATACCTTGGACCCAAAGATCTGGGAGATCAAGGTATCATCTATCGTTGAGAGCACTTCTTACGATACCTTGACCATTTCTGAGTTATTTAGCAAGCTAAAGGCCACTGAGGTAGATATCCAGTTGAGATCAAATCTCACTGGCTCTGGATCAAAATCCCTGGCCCTTGCTACACCTTCTGTTGATCCCTCTGCTGTGAGTTGTGCTGGGTTCTCCTTGATGTCTATCACTGAGGACCAGCTTGAGTTGTTGGGAGATGATGATTTGTGTCTCTTTAACAACCGGGTGCGTCGTGTCTATGATAAAAGAATGTTCAAAAGACACGGCACAAAATCCGGATGCTTTGAATGTGGTGATCCAGGACACTTCATCGCCGACTGCCCCAAGCGCAATGGATACAAGAAGGGCACCGGTAGCAGCTTCCACGACTCCGGCAAGCATGAGAGCCCCTCCTTCACCAAGGGCAAGCCGAAGACCCGGTTCTTCAAGAAGGCCCTGAAGGACTACCGGCGAGAGAACAAGAAGCGCGACAAGGCCTTCTTCGCCGAGATGGAGAAGAGCTACTCCAAGAGATCCACGTCTTCTTCCTCTTCATCGAGCTCAAGTGATGAGGAGATTACCATCAAGAAGGGGAAGGACAAGGATGATCCGGCGGGCCTCTGCTTCATGGCTTTCGGAGACAAGCCGAAGAGCCGCACACACCAGCGCCGAAGATCCCGCAAGAGCTTCTGCTCCATGGCTCTTGGGGATAGAGAAGAAAAGAGCTCCTCCGACGACTCCGACGACGACGATAGCAAGGTATCATCTTATGAGCGTGAAATTGTTGATTTACTAGAGAGCAATCGTCAGGAGTTAAAGTATCGGGAAAAACTGCTTAGGGGGGCCAAGAAGAGGATAGATGAGCTAGAGAGTGAGCTTGCCGTGGCCAACGGCAGAATTGAGAGTCTATCCTCTTCCCCTTGCTTGGGTGTTAGCAGTGAGTGCCCGAAGTGTGAGGTGCTTCTGTGTGACCTGTCGACTCTGAAGTCCAGGTACACAGAAAGGGTTGATGAGAGGGACGCTTTGGCCACTGAGCTTGAAAGCGCTCAGCAGGAGCTGAAAGATGCTCACGCCACTGTCGTCGCACCCTGTGTTGATTGCCCATCTCATCTAGCTGCCTTAGCTGAGCTGAAATCCAAGGGCGATGAGCATTTGGGTGATGTTGAGAGGTTGAGAGCTGAGCTTGCCCAGACTAGGCTAGAGCTTGAGACACTGTCAGTTCCACCCACTGTCTGTGAGAACTGCCTGTCTCTTAGAATGGAGTTGATTAAGCTAAAAGCCGGGAAGTCTGTCCAAGTAGAGAATGAGTGTGAGACCTGCTTGTCTCAGGTGGAGGTTCTAGCTTCTTTGAGAGAGGAGCTAGCTGATTCTCAGAATGAGAACTTTTACCTCCGGTCTATCCTGAGTTGGATCAGTGCCAGAGAGCCACAGCTTGGCATGATGATCCAGCAGTTCAAGAGGCAGGATGGGTTTGGGGTAGGTTACACCTACACCAAGGCTGACTTTGAGAGTGCCCTCAGCCGGGCAGTGGAGTGGAGTAAAATGACTCCAGAGCAGAGGTATCCCAAGACTCACTCCACTGAGACCTCCCAGGCTTGTCAGCCCAAGGATGGAGTGATCCATGAACCACCCAAAGCTCCACCCAAGAAGCCTATCTGGGTTCCTAAGCCCAAACTCCTCCACTCTTCTCTAGACTCTCTTCCTGGACCCTCTCAGCCCAAGAAGACCACACCAAACACTACCAAGCCCAAGAATCCCAAGCCTCAACCACATCCCAAGAAGCCTACCTATCATTGTGAGTTTTGTCAGAGAGACGGGCATCTTGCGGAGTTTTGCTTCAGGAGGAAGCGGGTTGAGAGAGCAGAGAGGGCTCGTAGTGATCAGGTGCAGTTCTACCAGCAGGGTGGTAGACTGCGTGTTCCTCGGCGCGGGGAGAGGCTAGAGGCCAGGCCGCGTCGTGTAGGTGGTGGTAGAGGAGACGATTTTCCTACCCGTGCTCCAGTAGGTGGTGTTCGTTCCGGCAGAGTTCCAGACCGAGTTGGCTACGGTTCTGGACCTCGTGGCCGTAGGGTTAGGAAGAACCATGGACCCGCGTTTTGAGCCGCGTTTGGTCCAAACTCTTTTGATGGTTTTCGCTTTCCATCTTTTGAGCAGATGGCTCGACACTGGTTTAGCTCTTTTGCTAAACCTGGTGCCGGACCATTTGCTCCCACTTACAGACATTGATTGTGCAGGACCGGGGACTGGAGGATGTTTGGATCATGGACTCAGGATGCTCTCGCCACATGACGGGACATCGCAGATGGTTCTCCAGTCTCACTCCCCCGAGCTCCAAAGAGTACATTACATTCGGGAACAGCGGTCAAGGGAAAGTAAGTGGCATAGGCTCAATCAGCATCTCAGACCATTTCTCTTTAAAGAATGTTGCTTTGGTTAAAAATCTGAACTTTAATTTAATCTCTGTGTCGCAACTTCTTGAGGATGGTTTGGAAGTGCGTTTTAAGAAGGGAAATTCTTCTGTGATTGATTCTAGAGGGTCTTTGGTTTGTCAGATTTTACCCTTCGGTAAAGTTTTTCGAATTGACTTCTCTAGTTCTTTTGGCCCTTCTCGCTGTTTGATTGCTGGATCTTCTTCTGAGCTCTGGAAGTGGCATAGGAGGTTAGGTCATTTGAGTTTTGATCTGCTAGTCAGGTTAAGCTCTATGGACCTCATCCGAGGATTGCCCAAGCTTAAAATGGAGAAGGATCTAGTTTGTCATCCCTGTCGTCATGGGAAAATAGTTGCCGCTTCTCATTCACCTGTGACTCAGGTGATGACTTCGTATCCAGGCGAGCTTTTGCATTTGGACACTGTATGTCCAGCTCGGGTACGCTCAGTCGGTGGGAAGTGGTATGCACTTGTGATTGTTGACGACTTTTCTCGTTTCTCGTGGGTTTTCTTTTTGGAGTCTAAGGATGAAACTTTTCAATTTGTCCATGACCTGGTTTTGAAGCTGAAGAATGAGAACAATGGTCGGATGCGAGCAATTCGCTCTGACAACGGCTCTGAGTTCAAGAACTCTCAGTTCGTCAGCTTCTGTGGTGATCAGGGTCTGGACCATCAGTTTTCTTCTCCTTACACTCCCCCACAGAACGGCGTTGTGGAACGAAAGAACCGCACGCTAGTTGAGATGGCCAGGACGATGCTCGATGAGCACAGGACTCCTAGGCGTTTTTGGGCTGAAGCCATGAACACGGCTTGCTATCTGGCCAATCGCATTTTTCTTAGAGCTTACATTGGTAAGACATCATATGAGTTGCGGTTTGGCAGACAGCCCAAGGTGAGCCACTTGCGAGCGTTTGGCTGCAAGTGCTTTGTGCTCAAAAAGGGAGGGCATTTGGACAAATTTGAGTCTCGTTGCTGGGATGGTGTTTTTCTTGGTTATGCATTGCATTCTCGAGGCTTCCGTGTTTGGAACCTCGAATCCCAGCTGCTTGTCGAGACGTGTGAAGTTTCATTTGATGAGTCCCTGCCTTCTTTGACTCCTTCTTTTGAGCTTTCTGGTGATGATGAGCTCGGAGAGTCCATCTTCGAGGAAGATGAGGATACTCCAGCTGCTGTTGAGGGTGGGCCTTCTGCATCCCCCGCAGAGCCCACACCTTCTGTGACTTCGACTGATGATGAGGGCGGACCTCTGATCACTTCTTCCACTTCGATCGAGCCCCCTCAGTCGAGTCCAGAGGTGCCAGCTGCTGACTCCGGTGAGGTGACTTCAGATCACCAGGGAACCCGAGCAGTTCAGCGTGACCACCCCTCAGAGCTCATCATTGGTGATTTAACTGAAAGGACTTTGCGTTCTTCTGCCTCTCTCGCTGTGTTTGCTGAATCTGCATTTGTTGCATCTTTTGAGCCCAGAGACATTTCTCATGCTCTCTCTGATTCTAATTGGATTAATGCCATGCAAGAAGAGCTTGAGAATTTTGTCCGCAATCGGGTTTGGACACTAGTTGAGCCGCCACCAGGATGCAACCCCATAGGCACCAAGTGGGTATTCAAGAACAAACAAGGTGAAGATGGGGTTGTGGTGCGCAACAAGGCTCGACTAGTCGCCCAGGGTTATTGCCAGAAGGAAGGTATTGACTTTGAAGAAACCTTCGCTCCTGTGGCCCGTCTTGAGTCCATTCGTATTCTTCTAGCTTTTGCCGTTTCAAAGGGTTTTAAGCTTTTTCAAATGGACGTTAAGAGTGCTTTTCTGAACGGGTTCATAGAGGAGGAGGTATATGTTAGGCAACCCCCCGGTTTTGAGAACCCCAAGTTTCCTCGACATGTTTTTAAGTTGCATAAAGCTTTATACGGGTTGAAGCAAGCCCCCAGGGCTTGGTATGACCGGTTGAAGCAATTTTGTTGGGGAAGGGCTTTGTGATGGGTTCTGTGGACAAAACTCTTTTCTTGCTCAGAGATGCTTCAGATTTTTTAGTTGCTCAGATTTACGTGGACGATATTATCTTTGGCGGTACTTCTGATTCTCTTGTGTCCAAGTTTTCTGAGCAGATGCACAGTGAGTTTGAGATGAGCCTCATGGGTGAGCTTAAGTACTTTTTAGGGCTCCAGATCAAGCAGACCAAGGACGGCACCTTCATCCACCAAGGTAAGTATACTCGTGACATGCTTAAGAAATTTGACTTTGGTGGTGAATTGAAGCCGCAGATGACCCCGATGGGCACTTCTGGGGGTTTGGACAAGGACGAGAGCGGTGTCAAGGTCAATGAGAGAGAATTTCGAGGGATGATCGGTTCACTGTTGTACTTGACGGCAACAAGACCGGACATACAGTTCGCCGTGGGACTTTGCGCGCGTTTTCAGTCTTCACCACGCGCATCTCACCGGCAGGCTGTCAAGCGCATTTTCAGGTATCTCACCTATGCGCCTGATCTTGGTCTTTATTATTCAGCATCATCATCACTTGATTTATCTGGATTTTCGGACGCTGATTTTGGTGGGTGCCGGTTGGATCGCAAGTCGACTTCTGGTACTTGCCAGTTTCTTGGTTCTTCCCTTGTATCTTGGTCTTCTCGAAAGCAATCTGGAGTTGCTCTTTCGACCACAGAGGCTGAGTATGTAGCTGCTGCTAGCTGCTGCTCACAGTTGGTTTGGATGATTTCTACTCTACGAGACTTTGGGTTATTTTTTCCTACCAGGGTTCCATTATTTTGCGACAGCACTAGTGCTATTAGTGTAGGGAAAAACCCGTGTCTTCATTCAAAAACCAAACATATTGATGTGCGCTTTCACTTCTTGCGGGATCAATATGAAAAAGGTGTCATTGACCTTATTCATGTTGATACCCATCATCAGTTGGCTGACATTTTCACCAAACCCCTAGATCAGTCTACATTTGAGCGTTTACGAGGGGATTTGGGTGTTGTGTATCCTTTCTAGGATATTTTGCGTCAGTTTTTCTTTCTTCTCTACTCTTTTCTTGAGTCCTTTTGTGTGTGTTCATATCTTGCATATTCACGTATCACACTTGAGATGCTTCTGTTATATGATTGAACTGCTTTACTTATTCTAGCGGGTACATGCTTTTGATTACATGTCGATGATCATGCTTTGATTCAGTTCACTTGATATACCTGATATCTGTCATGTGCATGGCTTTTACGCTTTCAACTTGAAAAATGATCACCATTGCTTCTGGTAACTAGCATGTGTAGGCTGAGTGCTTTTGCTATCTGTTACATGCCTTGTAGCCAGTTCATCACATAGATGCAGATATGCAACTTGGACATCTTTATGCTTTAACATGGAAAATGTGCTATAAAATGATAAAAATCAAAAATGAATGAAAATTCCGTTCCTTTTTATGCTTAAGTCGAAAAGATCCAAGTGGGTTTGCTTTGTCGCATTATATTGTTCTGGATTGCTTACCATAGCACTTTGGTATGAACTAGGACAGTATAGTGTATGCCGAGATCAATGTCTTAAGCTTCTGATGGTCCAATTCTGGCCTAGGCTTGACTTGGTCGGTTAGCATAAGGTTTGACATGCAAATAACCCTTGGCACAAATGACAAAGGATAATGAAAAAGCCTGAACTGTAAACGGATAACAAGTTTGCTGAAGCACTTTGTTTTTTGAACAATGCTTATCTTGGTAGACATCAGTTAGCTTCTGCATTTCATGCTTTACCTTGCTTGTTTTACTAGAAAATGTGGTGATGCTTTTATTTGCCAAAACTGAAAAATGCGTGCTAAATGACTTTCTTTAGATATCATCTGTTGCACTGATCATGCCATGTGTCTTGGACAGTATCTCTTTTGTTATACCTGTTAGATACTGTATTTGCAGTCAATCATATCTGAGAAGCATGCTTTCTTCACTCCACCTGCACCCCAATTGCATTCACTGCATATTTTGAGGGGGAGTTGCATTTCAGGGGGAGTCTGTGTCTCTTTTAAGTGCTTGATGAGTTCACTTGTCAACAAGGGGGAGAAAATTTGGGATCAGAGTTTAAGGGGGAGTTCTTACTCTGTTGATATCCTTGTTGTTCTAAAAATCGCACTCATTTTGAGCTTTTACGTTTTGGTTAACCATAATGACCACCTCTTGCTTTTGTTCGGCTTTTGGTCATTTAGGTTAAACTTTTACCTTATTTTTCTTCTTCTTTGTTTCCTTGTGTTTTTTTTTTGTTTTCGTGTTTCCACATTTGTTCGCAGGTGCTGAAGAGCTGTGAAAAGAGGAATGTTGACAATGCACTCATCAAGGGGGAGATTGAGGAGCCATGCTGAATAGCATGGGCCTCATGGCTCCAGAAGTGATGAGTCATTGTCAACGATAGTCAAAGAGGACAGAAGAAGAAGAGATCTGCTGTCTTATGGGCCGCGTGTGACTCAGGTACACGGGCAGCGAGCGACTGTCGGGCAGAGGAGGCTGCGAAGTCGGGCTGGCCCAATCCGGGTGCATGGGCCAGAAGCAGTAGAAGACCCACTGGGCTGTTGACCAGGACTGACTCAGGTACACGGGCGGTGAGCGATTGCCGGGCTGAGAGAGCTGCGGAGTCGGGCCGGCCCAATCCGGGTACCTGGTGCAAAGCTGGTGGAGGCTTTGTCAGTTTCGGCGTAAAACTGACAACCATTGATTCTGTATCCGACTGTCCAGAAGAGAAGTCGTAGTCGCTACGAAAACTTAGCTTCCGGATAAGTCATCTGTAACTCTAGGCCCACAATTCAGTCTGTCGTGTCTGTAAAAATACCTAAGGGCAGTAGAGTCTTTTCCGTTATTTTTGAGTCTGTAAAAACCCTAAGGGGCAGGTAGAATATTCCTAGTGTTGGGCTGCCTATAAATAGGACCTCAACCCCTAGGGTTTGGACTACCCTTTTTGCTGAAAATCAATACTCCTCCTTTGGGTCACTTTGTTTCTTGCATTCTCTCTCTCCTGTTCATGCGTGAGCCACCAGGCAACAAGCCTTGTTCTTCCTGAAGTTTTAAGTGATTTTTGTTGTCTGGGAAAGCTTTTAATCTGGCTGTTTTTGCTTGTGCGAAGCATTTTTGTGCACTGCAGTTCATTCTCTGTGCGTGTGGTCAATTTATTTGGAACAGAAGCTTCTCTGTTGTATGTGTTCTTCGTGAGAAGTAGTACTAGTTCTTGCTGTTGCAAGTAGTACTACTACTCTGTAGCAAGTAGTACTACTTTCCTGTAGCTACAGTATGCTAGTACTTTAGTCTTGCTTTTTCTGTGTTGCTTTTTGATCGAGTTGGCAGGGTCAAAGTCCCTTTTCTTGTGTGAAGTCCAACTCTGTGTAGCAGACTTCGAATCTGCAAGCTTCGAATCTGCAGGCTTCGAATCAGCAGACTTCGAATCTGCAAGCTTCGAATCTGCAGACTTCGAATCTGCAAGCTTCGAATCTGCAGGCTTCGAATCAGCAGACTTCGAATCTGCAAGCTTCGAATCTGCAGACTTCGAATCTGCAAGCTTCGAATCTGCAGACTTCGAATCTGCAAGCTTCGAGTCTACAGACTTCGAATCAGCAGACTTCGAATCTGCAAGCTTCGAATCTGCAGACTTCGAATCAGCAGACTTCGAATCAGCAGACTTCGAATCTGCAGGCTTCGAATCTGCATACTTCGAATCAGCATACTTCGAATCAGCAGACTTCGAATCTGCAGGCTTCGAATCTGCATACTTCGAATCTGCATACTTCGAATCTGCATACTTCGAATCTGCATACTTCGAATCTGCATACTTCGAATCTGCAACCTTCGAATCTGCAACCTTCGAATCTGCAACCTTCGAATCTGCAACCTTCGAATCTGCAACCTCAGAATCTGCAACCTCAGAATCTGCAACCTCAGAATCTACGACCTCAGAATCAGCAAACTTCGAATCTGCAGACTTAGTCAATTTGTTCTCGCTTTGCTGTTTAGTTTTCTTTTTAAATGCATTGGGTTTTGGGAGTAGGCCATTGATTCGAAAGAATTTTTAGGCGCCCATTCACCCCCCCTCTGGTCGCTACTTTCGGTCCTACAACGGCGAGCCAGCGACTTGGTTTTGGAGATGAGTGCGTGCTGCACTGCACAGGGATGACGCGGAATGCGGCGCACGCGGGGAATTTGATAGGGGCGGCAGATGCGATAGATAGCGATAACGCAGCACAGGAGTCAGGGCAAGGCCTTTCCGGCGGCATTCGTTTTCTGGATTTTTTTCCCACAAGTTCGTGGAAGCTGCACCACTAGTGGTTCTCCGGATAACCTTTTCTCTAATTAATAACGTTATAATGATAATTATAATTTCTTGTGGTGGGTCATGATCATTGTTGGGGGAAAATATCTCATCTTCGGGGTTATTGCCGAAGCAACATAAAGGCAGTCAGCTGGTTCGAAGGTTCCCCGAAGATCATCTTCGAAGATACCCGGAATCAAGTTCGAAGTATGAAGATAGGCATTGGTTCGGAGTACATCTTTGAACTAAAACCCTCCAAGATCTTTTCTGCCAGCTAAGATGGAAGACTTATCTTCTTTCTCATTAGATTAGTCTTTTACCATTTTAGCTCTATTAAGGGAACCGAATAGTTTCCACTATGACGGTTGTAATAGAGGGGTAAATAGGTCTTTTCCTTAATGTTTGGGCCTATAAATACCCCTCATTTCACCCTGTAATAGGGACCGAATACAAGTTATTCAATACACACTTTCGAACTATTCTAAGTTATTATCCTTTCGGAGGCTTAGAACAGTTTGCTTCACAAACACTTCGTTTGTTAGTTTCTTTTCTACAGAAACCTATTAGCGTAATCTTTTACGCCAACAGTTGGCGCCGTCCGTGGGGAACCTAGTCCGAAAAACTTCGTTCTCTACCAACTTCTTACATCATGCCTCCTAAGCGAGTGCACCTCGCAA